>CM027837.1:55858933-56328680 GCA_016097545.1 Eucalyptus victrix | reverse complement strand
TTGAAGCTGTTTCGGTGGATAAGGTAGAGAGGCTCCGTCAGTGAAGGGGCAGAATTTCGAAGAAAATGAAGAAAAGCAAGAGCAAAGGGGGATTGGCGAGACTATGTGCCAAGAAGGAGGCGTGCGTGAGAAGGCAACAAAGGGGGCCCAAGGTCAGAAATTCTTATCTCCTCCATTCATGGCCTTGTCTCCCAATACTTTCTATCAAGAATAATCCACAATAAACTAAATTTTGATGCAAATGATGCACCCCCATCCAAGCTCTGAATTTCCTATTTCAATTTCATCTTCAATTTCTTCCACAATTTCCCAAATTGAGATCCAATCTTGATGAAGAAAATCCTGAACAATATTGTATAAATCCCCGACACTTACAGGCTTGGCTTGAAGGTCCAAATTTGCTTAAATTCGGTTCATACGAAATTCTGTTAATTTTCCGCGACGTCCGAACGATTTTCTGTAAAAATCTCGAAATCTCCAAAAAATCTTCTAAAACTGAGTCGACGTTCCTAGAATTGATCGTGACACCACAGAATCTTCGATTTCTGAAATCGGACTCAGATTAGCAGTTAATTTCACTTGGGCGTGTTTTTAGTGTGACCTAGCCTATCTCTGATTTCATAATCGATTTTATACTGTGCCACAATGATCTCTAAAGATGAGTACGGTCGAGAAGTCGATTCTTGGTCGAATTCTCAAGTCTATTTGCCTTAAAGTCCTTAATAGCCTACCTAGCTAGTCTAGTTATCTCGTGAGTGGCTAACTCAGAGAAAAAACTATAGTCGCGTTGATGAAATGCCCAATTTAACCAATCGAAATCAAAGCCTAAAAATCAGGATGTCATAGTTTTGGTCAAGGGTCTTCTGTCTTTTGGTTGTTTTGCTTTGGAAAAGCCTGCTTGTGACAATTTCACAGAAGTAGATGACTGCCCCCATTCATGCACCTAGTGAAGCAGAAATTTGCTAGACAATTATGAGCTTGTTCCCTTTGCATGCATGCATGAGGCCATTCCATTCAATGCATATACTTTCCTCCTTGTCCAATGTATGCTTAATTTAAGAGCATGTGGCCCAATGTCATCTTCATCTGGTTAGGCCACGACTTGGTTCACTCTCCTTGAGATTTTTTTATGATGCTACTTAGAAATAAAAATACTCCCCAAGGTGAATATTTGCTAATCACCGTCTTAATGATGTATGAGTTCAAATGATATCCGATGCGGTAGCAGGATGGGTGAGAGTTGTTACACGACTTCGTGATTGAAAAGCTCATCACCAAGGCCTACATGAAAACCATCAACCAAGGATATAGTGCTTCTTTGGCTCACCTCGAGGAAGAATCCACCTTCGAAGGATACAAAGACAGGGTTAATCCACTCTCCAAAGATATTTGCTCATAAAGAGGAAAATCTCAAAAATTCGTACACTCAAAATTCAGTGTTTTACATTTGAGAATTCTCCTTATTATATAGAGGGATAATTACATAGGAAATAGACTAAACATTAAACACGAGAAACTATCTAATCAATTAAAGACATAGGAATTAGAAAAGCACAATAATGACCTATGATCTAGACAATGCATTAAAACATCTACAAACTTGAACTTGGGCTCTTTGAAAACTACAACACACTTAAGACTAGAAACTTGAACTTTGGCTCCTTGAAAACTACAACACACTTAAGACTTCCTAATGACACTTGACTAGATGCAAAGTAATTAAAATAGACTATAAATTCGTTTGTCTCCTTGGGCAGTCTAATGGACATCTTTGAAGATCACCAAACAACAAAGGAAATTGTCCAGAACAGCCTTCGATTGTTAGATAGTCTATTAGTAGTCTCGGATCAACAATAAACATGTGTGTCGATGTCTCAATAGCCGATCAACAACTATGAAATTGGAAACTTGTCCATTGAAGCGACAACTTTTCCACATAATTGGCATCTTCCTCTTGAGTCAATTGATGAAGCCTAATGCTCACACCTCAATCTCCCCAGGTTATTGAAGATTTGTCCTCAATTTTGTCATTGCTTCATGTCCTCGATTACTCCGCTAGGAGATTCCACTTCATACCCCAACTGAGCCGGTCATCTCAAATGCTTACTAGATTAGCAATGCCCTGGGTACTGGCTACCACTTGATATTCAATCAAAGTGGTTAGGTCTATGTCGTCACGCTATGAATGGAACGGTACTCAATATTGTCACCTTAGACACCATCCCCGCCTACGGATTTTACAAAAGAGCGATCCTTGAATATGGCGGGGTCTTCAGGTAGTATGTCCACCCTAAGACGGCGTATTCGAGTTCTAGTTGGGCAATGGGCTAGCCGATGGTCTCTTCCCCAATCCCTTCAAATATATGCATGGGTATCACACGAGATACCGGTCTCGGAGTTTGTGGCTTCAACAGCTACTGTACTCATGGAGACAATCAGATTCAGAGGCCTTGATGCCACTGCACACATGGACATACTACGTTAGATTCGGTGAACGAGATTAACGGATGCAGACAGGACTTCGTATTATAGAGTTGTGATGGAAGTAGGCTTGAAAAGGACTAGTTTGCTTTGCGTGACATGCTCAATATAGACTGGCCATGGTATGATAACGAGCTTAGTGTGTCACAAACCGAGGACTGGTGCTGAGAGGCTTGTGTCACGGTCCATGAATCCTCCCGTACTCATGACACTTGTGAGTGGTGCTTGGGGTTATCTAGTGAAGAGTGTGAGGAAGAAGGATAGAACACAACTGGTTCGTGGGAGTGGCGTCAGGACGGTTGGTGCTAGGAGTTCTAGGATAAAAGGATTATATCACTTAGAAGCTCTGAAGACGGGGTAGGCCTCCCGTGCACAAACTGGTCGGCAGCTGATGCCGCTCTCTTGACGATGCCATGGCAGGCCGAAACTAGTTGTTGTGCCTAAAGATAATTGCTGTCTTACTCGATGGACTAGACGCCCGAGTGAAGCTGGGCGTGGTAGGATCTCGTACGAAGAATCATTCACCGTATTGTTTGTGGAACATCTATAGAAGAAAGGCTAACCAACCGAATTCCGCTTGCCAAGCGCCCGCAGGTCGTTCCGAGGTCAAGGAAACTCTCGGCTTGTGACACTTGCTTGGTTGATTGTTTTGTGTAGTCACTATTTTCAAGATGGAAATTGTTGGAAAAAGAAGAAACCTCTTTTCTATGGTAGGATGGATCCAAGTGTGGGTGGAAAAGCTCTGATCAAGGTCAGGATAGATAACTCGACTTTGACATCTCCAGGAAATGGCCATAAGAAGAACAGGAACTCAACTCTGGTAATCATCAGATTAGTGGTGTTGAGTAGTTCTATGTTTTTCAACTTGCTTTTACTCCTCTTTAGCTATTTAATTTATAAAAGTTTCTGATCTAGAGGTTCTAAATTTTCACGACCAGTCTAGATCAACCAAGCCACAGGCATGCCAACTTTCACCTATCAGGTGCTTCAAGAAGCAACATATGGATTCAAAGAAGAACCGGGCAAGGGTAATTTTGGAACAGTGTACCAAAGTGTTCAAGGCCTACCTGGTGCAAAAGAATAGAAATTACTCGTGGTGTTGCAAGGGACCTCTCTTACTTGCATGAGGATTGCACCAGGCATATAATCCACTACAACATCAAGTCGCAAAATATTCTTCTTGATGGCTCTCTCGCTACAAAAATATCAGACTTCAGATTAGCTAAGCTCTTGATGGCAAACCAAACATATATTGCCATTGGCGTCAGATAGACCAAAGGTTATTTAGTGCCAGAATGGTTCAAGTGTGACAGCCTGAATTTTCAAAATTTGTTTTCAATTAAATAAATCGGGCCTTTCATCGAAACGCTAATAGTGCTATTCTCTGAGCTGATCACTCACGAGATAACTGGACTATTTGGGGAAACAATTAAGGAATCTAAATGCAATTGGACTTGAGAATTCGACCAAGAATTGACTACTCGACCGTGTTGATCTGCAAGGGTCATTACGGCACCGTCAGAGATCGATCAGAAATCAGAGATAGGTTGATTCGACTGAGATATGTGATCAAATTGTGGATGATTCCACTTGATTGAAAAATTCTCATCGATAGGCATTAAATTGATTTTCTGTCGTTTTGGTACCCGGTGCCCGTAATTGAAACCTCGAGATTTTCACGACAATCGATGGTTGTCAATGTGTCAGTGATGTACTTTGTGACTCGAGATAAATCGATCACGGGTCGATTGCACCAAAAATTCCTAAAACTTACCCGATAGACTAGGTCACGTTAAAAGCACGCCGGATTGAAAATAACCATGAATTTGAACCCGATTTCAAAAATTGAAAGTTCTAAGGTGTCACGATCTATTTTAGGAACGTTGACTCATCCTCCGAAGAATTTTCAAAGATTTCAGGATTTTTGCAGAAAATCGATACAGACGTTGCGGAAAATCAGCTGAAATTCAAATGGGCTAAATCGATGGAAATTGGGAATTCTAAACTGAGCCTGTGAGTGTGAGGGATTTATAGAAGATTGTTCGGGATTTTTCTTCATCAAAATTGGATATCGAATTTGAGAATTTGTTGAAGAAATTGAAGACTAAAATATGAAATTCGAAATTATGCTTGGACGGATTTTTTTTTTTTTTTAAAAAGGCATCATTTGGTTTAATTAGTGAAATTTAGGCAAGAAAGTATTAGGGAGGGACCAAGCATTAATTCATTTGGATAATCCTTGACTTTGTGTCCCTATCAGTGGCTTCTCCAACACGGTTATCTAGCTGGCCTCTTTCTCGCACGTCTCTCTCATTCTTATCCGTTCTCTCCCTTTTTCCCTTCTCCTTCAAGCTGTCGACTCCGCTTTCTTTTTCGTTGAAGCTCGGTTCTCCTTTGAATCTTTCCTCTCGGCCACAAGCTTTCATTTTCCTTCATTTGAGACGTCCCCAACGAAGCCCACGGAGTCTTAAATTGAAGCCACCAATTCCCCGATTGCAGTGCCACACGTCCAACACCTGATCTCCATGAGTCAAAGTTCCTCAGCCAAGTTGTTTTGTTGACTCTTGGCCGCGCGTCCTCCCTTGCCAGTGAATTCTACTGAAACTTTCTGCCTCGTGTCTTCATCTCCAACGATGGGACTTCTTCAATCAGTCTGCAGCAAACGAAGCCAGCAATCCGTTCGTCCAGCTCTGAACCCAAGAAGCTCATGCCTTTCAAGTTGTGTCTTCATCTAGCAACAGCTGCTAGGCGTCCACCACCGAGCTCCTCTCCTTCATCTGCTTCTACAATGTCTGCAGCACCAGCTGGTCCCATCTCTCTGCTGCTGCTTGCTAACCAGTCATCCAGAGTTCTTTCAACGCCGCTGCTTGAAGATTCCAACGAAAACCAGCAAAGCCCGCAACCCATCTAGCTGTGGAGTTCAGCCCAATCCAACATCTTCAGCCCAACGTCTTCTGACCCAGCAACTCCTTTGAGCCCATATGCAGCTCAGCCCAAGGAGGTTTAATTCAATTGAAGCCCAAGAAAAAAATTCCAACAGCCCAATCTTTAAGCCCAAGTCCAGCGACCCATCTTGAAGTCAGCTTAGTCCAGTGAAGCCCGGCTCATTTCAACAACAAATATCAGTTGGGCTGAGATTTGTTGGGCCCGTTAGGCCCGGTCCGAGAGTTCGCCGATTCCGCCGAAATTAAGATTTCGGCCGCCGTTGCGTCATCGTCGTGGTGAACCGGTTTCCGCAATTAACCGGTGAGTTTATACTCTAAAGTCTACTTAGTAGGTTAATGACGTTTAAGGGGTGTTTATATTTATTTTATTAGGAATTAGATGGTTAGTTAGATTAAATTAGAAATGTAATTATTTAAGACCAAGTCTAGCAGCCCTTCTTGAAGTCGGCTTAGTCCAAAGTGAAGCCCGGCCCGTTTCAGCAACAAATATTAGTTGGGCTGAGATTTGTTGGGCTCGTTAGGCCTAGTCCGAGAGTTCGCCGACACCGCTGAAATTAAGATTTCAGCTGCCATCGTGTTGTCGTCGCGGTGAACCGGTTTCCGCAATTAACCGGTGAGTTTATACTCTAAACTCTGCTTAGTAGGTTAATGACATTTAAGAGGTGTTTAGATTTATTTTATTAGGAATTAGATGGTTAGTTAGATTAAATTAGAAATGTAATTATTTAATTGAGTATGTTAGGTGGTTAGCATGGTTTAGCTAATGCCTAAAGAAATTATACTATTTATCTAGAAGGGTTTGGGAATTTTCCGGGTCCGTATTGCTATTTAATTTAATGATTATGGCTTAGGTTAGTATTTTTAGAATTTAAATTGATTTATTTAATTAATTTCAGTAATTATTTAATTATTAATTATTTTTCCGGAAATTAGACCGAGATAGCCGATGACCGGAATTTCATGCTGATTGCAATGGTGTGGTTAATTTCTGCAATTGAGTGTTAAATTATGCAAATTGAGTGCTAATTGGATTTTTGGTATTTAATTCCAAAAATTATAAATTTCCAATATTTATTCAGAAAATCCCGGGTGTCGGGTTTTGACACTGAAAATAGTTTTTAGTACTACATAAAATAGTGGGATTCTAAAAAGGATGAATATCAATTTTTCTGGATCAAGTTGACCGTGTACCCACACACGAGTAATTTGATGTGAATTTCTAATACAAAGAAAAATGTCAGGTCACCATTTTAATTGAAGCATTTGAGTGCAATGCACGGTGCCCTAGGCCATATTTGAGTGATCGTGTGATGGTTATGAGAAATCGTCCCGGGCTGTTGAGCTAGACGTTATCCCTATTTAGGATACCCCCTAGACAATGAGAAGCCGATCGCAGTTGATTCTAGACCCTATGCTCCTTCGGGAAAAACGTCTAATAAAGAGATGTGCCGTGCTCAATGGGGTGAGATGATGCCTGGCAATGCTAGAAGACCGCCGAACTGAGAGTAGGCCGTGCTATATGCCGAGATCAAAACTAGGAACGCATAATTAATTGAGTATGACGTTTCAGTTATTGGAGATTATTTGTTGCTCATGCTCTCATGTTGTTTGTGAGATAAATTATACTGACCTGCACGGTGGATTTGAGACGAGGTAAGTCTCCTTGATTGTGTGCTTGTGTGATTAGGACACTTATTGGCATATTTCCCTCCTAATTGGGGTTTAGAGCTTTGACTTGCTGAGATGATATCTCACCCCATTGTGGGACAACATTTTAAGGGTCATCTAGTGGAGGACCTAGAGCTGAGAGGAGGTGATCGGAAGCGTAGGCTAGTTAGGAGCGCTTCTTTTTGGAAGGCCAGTCTGTTGTAGTTTTTTGGCGATAGGCTTGTGTACATGACTCAGTGTATATATAAAAGCATGTTTGTTTGTGAATCTATTATCCTTCTTTTCTATCCTGAGATGATTACTGTCAGGGGATTTCTTTTCGCTTCCGCATGTGCAATAAAATGGAAAGGGTCGGCGATTCATCCTGGGAAGTGCAAATTATTATCAACCAAATAGGGATGTGCACGCGCTCGGGGTCCGAGGCGTGACATCCCTTTTTTTTGGTATCAGAGCGAAGTTTGTATTTGGAGTGATAAGGTGCGAAGGGTTCTTGGGATAGTTAGTAGGAATGGTTTTCATATTATGCTGATGCATGTGACTGATAGTTGTTTGGTAAATTGATTTTGGTGATCACTCAATTTCTAATTCAATATGGAATTGGAAGCAGGTGTTGTAGAACATCTTCAGTATGAGTGATCAAGAGCCAAGAACTCCTAGGCAGAGGACCTTATCCTCAGTGACTCGGGCTAGAACGCCGACAAGAGGCAGTGTTTGAGACGGCAGAGGTAGAGCACAGGCTAAGGCCAGCGCAAGTGGTGTAGCACCACCGCCACTCCCACCGGTTGATGCCGGGGTAGCAGCCCCTGGTGATCCCAGATTCGAAGGGATCGAGCAGGTGCTCTAGACTGTTGGTAATCTGTTGGGGCAGCGGGCCCAGAACCAAGCTGCCGCAGCTGCTGCCGCACAAGCTGAAGTTCCAGAAGGGAATATAGTTGTAGACAGACCGATTCATAAGCTCGTTGAGCATTTCCTGAAGTTGCAACCACCAAAGTTCACCGGGACAGGAGATCCCGAGGCTTCGACCCATTGGATCGAAGAACTGGAAAAAGCATTTGAGCTACTGAAGTTCTCTGAAGAAGAGAAGGTTACCCTTGCCGTGTGTTAGATGCAGGGAGTTACAAGTACTTGGTGGAAAGCCACCAGGAGAGAAGTATTCCCAGAAGGCGTAGTCCCAGTGTGGAACGTCTTTGTTAGAGCATTCAATAACAAGTACTTCTCCAGTTGTGCCAAGCAATTAAAGATGGCGGAATTTCTGCACCTCCGTCAAGGTGCAATGACTATGGACCAGTATGAGGCAAAGTTTGCCGAGCTTTCACAGTATGCTCCTAGGTTGATCCAGGATCCCGAGGAGAAGGCAATGAGGTTTATAGATGGCCTCCGACTAGAATTGAAAGATCCGCTGGTGCCATTTGATATAAAGAACTACAATGAGCTATATGGACGAGCTCAGCTGATTGAGAAAAATCTGAATGAACGAGCTGTCGCATCTGGATTGTGGTTTAATTCGAACCAAGATAGAAATTGGTTTGGGAAAAGACCAATGACTGGAGGAAAATACCCTGTCCCGCTTAACAGGAAGGGTGGAATAGGGAAATCAGCATGGAGACAGAATGGTGCCTGTCGCTTCTGCGGAATACGACATGGGTCATCTCCGTGCCCCTCTAGGCTAGGTGTTTGTTTTGAGTGTGGCCAACAGGGTCACATGGCCATAAATTTTCCTAGAAGACCGATGGGACCACCGGAGTTGCCGCCACCGCCACAGATGAACCAGAACCGGGGACTACCGCAACCGATTGTACAGCAAGGTGGACTATTCAGGCCTCCAGCTCAGGAAAGAACTTATGTGATCATAATAGGACAGGCGGAGGATACGCCTAATGTGATTACAGGTACTGTTTCACTGAATGACCATGCTGCTTATGCTTTATTTGACCCTGGTGCAACTCATTCATTTATAGTTGAGCGATATGTTAAGTTGGTAGGATTAATTCCTGAGTTGTTGGAATCAGTGATTAGTATATCGACACCATTAAAGGATAAGGTGTTAGCTACAATGGGTTGTCTTGGTTGCACGTTAGCGATTGGTGAGCGAGAGGGGAAGATAGACTTGATAGTCCTAGCCATGTATGACTTTGACTTGATAATTGGCATGGACTGGCTCACCAAGCAACGAGCTACGCTAGACTGTTATCGCAAGGTGATCCAGTTTAACCCGTTAGAGGGTGAAGGTTTCGAGTTTATTGGGAGTCGAGGAGGACCCTCAATTTCCCTAATCTCATCACTAGAGGCAACCCTGTTGTTAGATGAGGGTTGTCAAGGTTATCTAGCGACTGTCGTGGACACGGCAGTTGATGAGCTGAAAATCGAAGACATCGCAGTGGTTCAAGAATTTCCAGATGTATTCCCGAAAGAATCGTCAGGTCTACCACCAGAAAGAGAAATAGAGTTTGTGATTGAGTTAACCCCCAGGATAGAGCCAATCTCTAAGACTCCTTACCGGATGGCTTTATCGGAATTGAAAGAACTGAAGGTGCAGATGCAGGAATTATTCGATAAGGGATTCATACGCCCTAGTGCATCACCTTGGGGAGCACCAGTTCTATTCGTGAAAAAGAAAGATGGTTCATTGCGCCTGTGCATTGACTATCGACAACTCAATCAAGTGACAATCAAGAACAAGTATCCACTCCCGAGGATTGATGACTTGTTTGATCAACTGCAAGGAGCGTCGATATTTTCGAAAATCGACCTGAGGACGGGATATCATCAGCTGAGGATAATAAAAGAAGACATTCCAAAGTGAGCATTTCGTACTCGATATGGCCATTATGAGTTCATTGTAATGCCGTTTGGATTGACGAACGCTCCAGCTACTTTCATGGATTTGATGAACCGAGTCTTTAAAGAATACTTAGATCAATTCGTAATTATGTTCATCGATGATATTCTGGTGTACTCTGGAAGTCTAGAGGAGCATGAAGGGCATTTGAGATTGGTACTGTAGACTCTAAGGACTCATGAGCTGTTTGCTAAATTTAGCAAGTGCGAGTTTTGGTTGACTCATGTTGCTTTCTTGGGTCACGTGATTTCAGGAGAATGAATCTCCGTGGACCCAAGCAAGATAGAAGCAGTGATCAATTGGCCAAAACCTACTACAGTGACAGAAATCAGAAGTTTTCTAGGTTTGGCAGGGTATTACAGACAGTTTGTTGAAGCTTTCTCATCGTTAGCCTCGCTTCTGACAAAGCTCACAAAGAAAAACGAGAAGTTCATATGGATAGATAAGTGCGAGCGTAGTTTTCAAGAGCTGAAAGAAAAGCTGACTATCGTACCGGTACTGACAATTCTATCTGGTCCTGGAGGATTCGAGATCTACGTCTTTCAGAGGATTGGGTTGCGGGTTGATGCAACATGGTGGAGTTGTTGCATACGCGTCCCGTCAGTTGAGACCTCATGAGCTGAATGACCCGACGTGTGACTTAGAACTCGTAGCAATCATATTTGCATTGAAGATTTGGAGACATTATTTGTGTGGAGAAAGGTTCTAGATCTTCACTGACCATCAGAGTCTCAAGTATTTGTTCTCTCAGAAGGAGTTGAACATGAGACAGCGTCGCTAGATGGAACTCCTAAAAGACTATGACTGTGATATTCTGTATCACCCTGAAAAAGCGAACAAGGTCACTGATGCACTGAGTCGAAAGTCCTCAGTTGCACAGATAGTACTTAAGGAATGGACTTTAATCGAGAAAGTTAGAGATTCGGTTTTCAAATTTGAGGTAGGCCACCTTTCAAATCTTATGGCCACCCTCAAAATTGAGCCGGAAGTGCAGATCAGAATCAAAATGCTTTAGCCAACAGATCCAGATATTCAGAAGATCCTGCAAGAGGATACCGATAAAAGAAAAGCTGACTTTCAAGTTTCTAAGGACGGAACACTAAGGTTCCAAGGACGTTTGGTTGTACTTGATGATGTAGATCTTAGAGAAGAAATTTTATCTGAAGCACATCGTAGCAATTATAGCATTCATCCTGGAAGCACTAAAATGTATCAGAATCTGCGTCAACACTATTGGTGGTTAGGTATGAAGGCAGGTATTGTCAAGCATGTGGCCAAGTGTTTGACATGTCAGCAAGTAAAAGCCTAGCATTGCAAGCCGGGAGGATTTCTACAACCTCTCACAATCCCAGAATGGAAATGGAGCACATCACAATGGACTTCGTGACTGGACTACCAAGGAGTCAAAGAGGAAATGATTCAATTTGGGTAATGGTCGATAGGCTGACAAAGTTGGCTCACTTCATTGTAGTACGAAAGGACCTGAGTCTAGATAGACACGCAGACTTGCATGTGCGTCAGGTGGTTTGTATGCATGGAGTGTCGGTTACAATAACTTCAGATAGAGACTTGAGGTTTACTGCTACTTTTTGGAAGAGCTTGCAGAGTGCTTTAGGTACGAAGCTGCAGTACAGTACGACCTATCATCCACAGACAGATGGCCAGTTTGAGAGGACTATTCAAACTCTCGAGGACATGCTAAGAGCTTGCATAATAGACTTCAAAGGAAGTTGGAAGATCAGCTTCACCTGGTAGAGTTTGCCTACAACAACAGTTATCAAAAAAGCATCCATATGGCTCCATTCGAAGCATTGTATGGCCGAGTGTGTAGAACACCAGTGTGTTTGGATGAAGTTGGGGAAAGGAAGATAACAGGCCCAAAGTTGATTCGGCAGTCAATAGATGTTGTGGCAGTGATCAGAGGCAAATTAAAGATAGCGCAAAGCATGCAAAAAGGTTATGCAGATAAGCGTCGAAGGTCTTTAGAGTTCCAAGTTGGTGATCACGTGTTTTTGAAAGTATCACCAATGAGAGGAACTTCACGCTTTGGTAAGAAAGGCAAACTGAGTTCAAGGTACGTAGGTCCGTTTGAAATTTTGGAAAGAATTGGGAACCTAGTGTATCGTCTTGCATTGCCGCTAAGATTGGCGCAAGTGCATGACGTTTTTCATGTGTCGATGTTAAAGAAGTACGAGCCTGACCCAACTCACGTGCTCAATTTTTAGGAATTGGACGTGGATGACCATGTGTCATACGTCGAAAGCCCGGTTCAGATTGTCGATCGCAAAGAGCAAGTTCTGCGTACAAAGACTATCCCATTGGTCAAAGTCGTCTAGCAACACCATGGTATAGAAGGAGCGACATGGGAGACTGACAAGTCAATGAGAGAATTATACCCCCACCTTTTTGATCAAGTCTTGTAATAGGTTTAAAATTCGAGAACGAAATTTTTATAAGAGGGGAAGAGTTGTGACAGCCTGATTTTTCAGAATTTGTTTTCAATTAAATAAATCAGGCATTTCATCGAAACACTAATAGTGCTATTCTCTGAGCTGATCACTCACGAGATAACTGGACTATTTGGGGAAACAAGTAGGGAATCTAAATGCAATTGGACATGAGAATTCGACCAAGAATCGATTGCTCGACCGTGTTAATTTGCAAGGGTCATTACGGCACCGTCAGAGATCGATCAAAAATCAGAGATAGGTCGATTCGATTGAGATATGTGATCAAATTGTGGGTGATTCCACTTGATTGAAAAATTCTCATCGATCGGCACTAAATTGATTTTCTGTCGTTTTGGTACCCGGTGCCCGTAATTGAAATCTCGAGATTTTCACGACAATCGATGGTCACCAATGTGTCGGAGATGTACATTGTGACTCGAGATAAATCGATCACGGGTCAATTGCACCAAAAATTCCTAAAACTTACCCGGTAGACTAGGTCACGCTGAAAGTGCGCCGGATTGAAAATAACCGCGAATTTGAACCCGATTTCAAAAATTGAAAGTTCTAAGGTGTCACGAGCTATTTTAGGAACGTCTACTCATCCTCCGAAGAATTTTCAAAGATTCCAGGATTTTTGTGGAAAATCGATACAGACGTTGCGGAAAATCAGCAGAAATTCAAATTGGCTAAATCGATGGAAATTGGGAATTCTAAACTGAGCCTATGAGTGTTGGGGATTTATATAAAATTTTTCGGGATTTTTCTTAATCAAAATTGGATGTTGAATTTGAGAATTTGTTGAAGAAATTGAAGACTAAAATATGAAATTCGAAATTATGCTTGGATGGCCTTTTTTTTTTTTTTGGCATCATTTGGTTTAATTAGTGAAATTTAGGCAAGAAAGTATTAGGGGGGGACCAAACATTAATTCATTTGGATAATCCTTGACTTTGTGTCCCTATCAGTGGCTTCTCCAACACGGTTATCTAGCTGGCCTTTTTCTCGCACGTCTCTCTCATTCTTATTCGTTCTCTCCCTCTTTCCCTTCTTCTTCGAGCTGCCGACTCTGCTTTCTTTTTCGTTGAAGCTCGGTTCTCCTTTAAATCTTTCCTCTCAGCCACAAGCTTTCATTTTCCTTCATTTGAGGGGACATGAGACATCCCCAGCGAAGCCCACGAAGTCTCAAATTGAAGCCACCAATTCCCCTGTTGCAATGCTACACATCCAACACCTGATCTCCATGAGTCAAAGTTTCTCAGCCAAGTTGTTTTGTTGACTCTTGGCCGCGCGTCCTCCCTTGCCAGTGAATTCCACCGAAAATTTCTGCCTCGTGTCTTCATCTCCAATGCCGGGACTTCTTCGGTCGTACCAGCAAACGAAGCCAGCAATCCGTTCGTCTAGCTCTTAACCCAAGAAGCTCGTGCCTTTCACGTCGTGTCTTCATCCAAGAATACTGCTAGGCGTCTACCATCGAACTCCTCTCCTTCGTCCGCTTCTACAACGTCCGCGGATGCAGTGGCCCCATCTCTCCCGCCGCTTGCCAACCAGTCATCTAGAGTTCCTTCAACGCCGCTACTTGAAGATTCCAGTGAAAACCAGCAAAGCCCACAGCCCATCTAGCCATGGAGTTCAGCCCAATCCAGCGTCTTCAGCCCAACGTCTTCAGACCCAGCAGCTCCTTTGAGCCCATATGCAGCTCAGCCCAAGGAGGTTTAATTCAATTGAAGCCCAAGAAAAAAATTCCAACAGCCCAATCTTTAAGCCCAAGTCCAGCAACCCATCTTGAAGTCAGCTTAGTCCAGTGAAGCCCGGCTCATTTTAACAACAAATATCAGTTGGGCTGAGATTTGTTGGGCTCATTAGGCCCGGTCCGAGAGTTCGCCGATTCCGTCGAAATTAAGATTTCGGCCGCCGTCGCGTCATCGTCATGGTGAACCGGTTTCCGCAATTAACCGGTGAGTTTATACTCTAAACTTTACTTAGTAGGTTAATGACGTTTAAGGGGTGTTTATATTTATTTTATTAGGAATTAGATGGTTAGTTAGATTAAATTAGAAATGTAATTATTTAATTGAGTATGTTAAGTGGTTAGCATGGTTTAGCTAATGCCTAAATAAATTATACTATTTATCTAGAAGGGTTCAGGAATTTTCTGGGTCCGTATTGGTATTTAATTTAATGATTATGGCTTAGGTTAGTATTTTTAGAATTTAAATTGATTTATTTAATTAATTTCAGTAATTATTTAATTATTAATTATTTTTCCGGAAATTAGACCGAGATAGCCGATGACCGGAATTTTGTGCTAATTCCAATGGTGTGGTTAATTTCTGCCATTGAGTGTTAAATTATGCAAATTGAGTGCTAATTGGATTTTTGGTATTTAATTCCAAAAATTATAAATTTCAATATTTATTCAGAAAATCCGGGTGTCGGGTTTTGACACCGAAAATAGTTTTTAGTACTACATAAAATAGTGGGATTCTAAAAAGGATGAATATCAATTTTTCTGGATCAAGTTGACCATGTACCCACACACGAGTAATTTGATGTGAATTTCTAATATGAAGAAAAAGGCTAGGCTCACCATTTTAATTGAAGCATTTGAGTGCAATGCACGGTGCCCAAGGTCATATTTGAGTGATCATGTGATGGTTATGAGAAATCGTCACCGGCTGTTGAGCTGGACGTTATCCCTATTTGGGATACCCCCTGGACAACGGGAAGCCGGTCATAGTTGATTCTAGACCCTATGCTCCTTCGGGAAAGCCATCTAATAAAGTGACGTGCCGTGCTCAATGGGGTGAGACGATGCTTGGCAATGCCAGAAGACCGCCGAACTAAGAGTATGCCGTGCTATATACCGAGATCAAAACTAGGAACGCATAATTAATTGAGTGTGGCGTTTCAGTTAATGGAGCTTATTTGTTGCTCATGCTCTCATGTTGTTTGTAAGATAAATTATACTGACCTGCAAGGTGGATTTGAGACGAGGTAAGTCTACTTGATTGTGTGCTTGTGTGATTAGGACACTTATGGGCGTATTTCTCTCCTAATTGGGGTTTAGAGCTTAAACTTGCTGAGATGATATCTCACCCCGTTGTGGGACAACATTTTCAGGGTCGTCAAGTGGAGGACTTGGAGCTGAGAGGAGGTGATCAGAAGCGTAGGCCAGTTAGGACCGCTTCTTTTTGGAAGGCCAGTCTGTTGTAGTCTTTTGGCCATAGACCTGTGTACATGACTCAGTGTATATATAAAAGCATGTTTGTTTGTGAATCTATTATCCTGCTTTTCTATACCGAGATGATTACTATTAGGGGATTTCTTTTTGCTTCCGCATGTGCAATAAAATGGAAAGGGTTGGCGATTTGTCATGGGAAGTCGCAAATTATTATCGGTCAGATAGGGATGGGCACGCGCTCAGGATCTGGGGCGTGACATCAGGAATATGACTATTTCTCCCAAAGTTCATGTTTACAGTTTTGGCATTTTTTGCTCGAGCTCATCTGCTGCAGAAAGAACTATAAGCCGGAAGCCAAAAGTGAAGCTCAAAGTGCATTGATCGACTAGGTAAACGACTGCTACCATGACAGGAATCTACTTGTGCTAGTGGAGAGTGACGAGGAGGCGTCAAGCGACATAAAGATGGTGAGAAGATTTGTGATGACGGCACTGTGGTGCATCCAGGAAGACCCGGCTTTGAGGCCAACCATGAAGAAAATCACTCAGATGCTGGAAGGAGCTGTTGAAGTCTCAGTCCCCCAGATCCAAGCTCTTTTATTAGTTCCACATTATTTTGATTATTTAGACAACTGGTGTTTGTAATAATGAAAAGTATCTGTATAGTCTATTAGTGCTCCTACGCCAGAATAGACATTGTCATAATATGTTCACATAAATCCAGCTTAAACAAGCTAAATCTCCCCAAAGTTTGAAATTCATTCGCATGTTGGTAATTGTTGACAAAATTGTTTTAAATCTCTTAGGAATTCTTCCTAAATCATATTCCATTATGTCGCAGGTAAAACTAATGTGACCCCATCAATGCATTTCCATCAACCGTTTTGCTTCATCAAAATTGCATTGGATGCAGTAAAAGAGTATTTTAACCTCATCGAAGCAAAACAGATCTTATCTGCTAAATTTGAATGGTGAGAAACCATATGAAACTTGCTGATCCTCAAGTCGAGGATCACTACCCTGAACTCCTATTTTCAAAAGGTCTGCTGCTTTTTTATTCACTCAGATGGGACTTTCACTTCCTTTTGGCAACCAACTCCATATAGACCAAAGAAATCAGAGTCCACAAATCACGTGGTTGGAAGCATAATCAAACGAACTTTCTTCTCAATTTATCTGTTGAGAAATTGCGTGAAGTGACAAAAGAAAGACAATACTCTAGGCATACATATAACTTTCCAAATGATCATTGAAGATCTTGTATACCACTCAGCAAGCTACTGTTAATGCCATTGGACAATGGGTCCAAACTAGAGGAAACTGGAAAATATACCAAGACAATGGAAAGATCTAGAAGATCCAAATCTAGCATCGATTTGCATGAGAAGGTTAAAGGGTTCGATTTCATAGTTGTTTTTGTCAGCTATGGAGTCTTCCAGCTCGTTTGCTATTGTTCTGATGTCATTTTTATTCAACAAAACGGACAATAATTGGTTCTAAGTCTTCGTCTTTTGTTTGTTTCACTTTGGAATAGTCTGCTTGCGCCAATTTTATAGAAGTAGATGAATGCCCTTAATGCACCTGGCGAAGCAAAAAAAAAAAAAAAATTATTCGGATATGATAAAATGTTTAAGAGGAAGGGAGATTACTCCATGTTAAGGTTAGGGCATAACACGGGTCAAGAAAGTTTTATAATGGATTTACAGATTGCCTAGCAAAGGGGACTATCATTAGCGGGATTTCAACCCCAGCATGCTGCGCAAAGAGTTAAAATCTTACTAGCGGCGAAGTAGAGATTATTGCACATAAACACCGCAAAAATACGAGGTGTCTCTTGTTACTTCAAAAAAATCTCCAAGGTGGAAAAACGAGGTGAGGAAAATGATGTTCAAGGCTTCAATTTTCTCGCCAATTTGAACTCCCATGATGTAGCAAATACCACAATCCCCTTAACTGCGATGAAATGTAGGGAGAAGCATGACGGTTAGTTGCTAAGGGTTAACAAATTAAATCCCTAATTTTATGAAAATGTTTCGAAATATATAATAGGCACAAATTTAAGTGTCAATAGTGAGGGTCCAAGCAAGAGCCATGTTTATCCAGCCCGATTTGTGAGTAAACCAAGCTCCTTTCAAGTTCATCCATCTCTAATCTTCATCACATGGACATCCTAAGAGGTATCCGGACTTGGTCTGTTTACCGAGCATAGAATTAAAGTTTAAAGTTGAGCATGTTAGCTTTCCACACTTCGATGGGTGTCCACGATATTTTTATTAAGTTATTGACTTGATACTCCATTGATCCTCTATAAGCTCTAAATGCTCTATGTTTTTATGTTATTAGTTTATTACATGTCCTAAAACTTATTATAAAAGTGTAATCAAATCCTTAAACTTAAAAAAAAAAAAAAGAGTACAATCAAATTTTAAAGCTTTTCAAATCAGTTTACTCAAGTTTCTATATTAACGCATCCTATTTGGTTATCGAAAAGTTGATGATGTTGCCACGTTAGATATTAAAAAATAAAAAATAAAAAGAATTGATTTCAAGATTTTAGAAAATAAAAAATTGAAATAAAAATTTGGAAAAAAAGAAGAAGAATCAAACATAGGAGAAGCCAAGAAGGATAGCATAGATGCAGTAAAGGTGGTGGCGGCTCAACGGCCACCCATGTGTCACGGGCCGAAAGATGGACGACCCGAGAGGTTCCCCAAAGTCGACTCCAACTCGCCCGTGGACCTCCTGCTGTCACTCGAATTCCCACCAAGCCTGCTCCCCGAATTGCAAGGACGGGCAAAACTGTCATTGAGCTAGATTACAGGAGTCTGTTCCCTTTATTTATGTCGGTAGATGGTAGCTCAATATTTATGTCGGTAGTTGAGGCGGTGCGATCTCGTCCGCCGGTAGAATTCTAGATCGATGGTTGTAAACCGAGGCCCTCCACTATAAAAGGGGGTGTCCTCCTTCAGTTGTATTCACCCAACATTTCAGTTATATCAAAGCTTCCGCTTCCTTTTCAGAGCTCCTCTCTCTAGCTTTCTCTCTCAACGATCTGGGTAAAGTGAGCGGGTAAGCGTTCGATCGAGCAAGGCTTGGCTCGAGTAGTCCAAATTCGCCCGAGTCGCCGTGCGGTCACGATCCCAATCGATCGGCCTGTGACAAGTGGTATCAGAGCAAGAGAGAGATCCGTTCGAGAGATCAAGGAGCACCAACTGTTCGAAGGTATGTCGAGCCAAGAAGCTGTTATGGCTGGAGAAACCGTGCAAGTCCAAGAGGATCGCGGTCGTGGAAAGAGAAGAGACGCCTCAAGGGACGTCGTGGCTGCATTCGATGAGAAGATCTCGAATGTCCGGAGCGCTGTTCAGGAACTCATGGAAGGTCTTGACGACGTGCGAGACCGGATCATGGAGGTCGACAGTTCAATCCGTCAAGACTTCACTTCATGCATCAACGAAGCTACCGCCCCATTACGTGACAAGGACGAAGCCCTTGAAGCATCGATCGATGTGTTGAAGGAGCGCGTCCAAGTGATCGAGGAAGAAGCTCCGCGTAGGGACGAGATCGAAGCTATGAAGGCCGAGATCCAAGAGCTCAAGACCGAGCTTGCCCTGTGCAAACTAAGCATCACCAATGGTGCTGTGCCGAACCAAGCGGTGCCCAAAATTGAGGTACCAAAACCGAAGGAGTTCAACGGCGAACGATCCGCTAAAGAGGTGGACAACTTCGTCTGGAGCATGGAGCAATACTTTGGCGCCGTCAACACACACGACGAGTCGATCAAGGTACGAACCGCATCCATGTTCTTGTCTGATACGGCAATGCTTTGGTGGCGCAATAGGTGTGATGAAGTTAGACGAGGCGCTGATCCCATGTGTACATGGGACGACTTCGTACGAGAGTTCCGGGACTACTTTTTCCCCGAGTTCGCTCAGCATGAGGCCCGTAGCAAGCTCCATCGCCTCGAGCAAAGAGGTACGGTCCGAGAGTATGTGAAGGAGTTCACCGAGCTCAAACTCCAGATTCGTAATTTGAGCGAAGAGGAGGCTCTCGGAGCGTTCATGGATGGGTTGAAGCCATGGGCACTGCTTGAGTTGAAGCGGCGGGACGTGAGTAGCCTGGCGCGTGCGTTGAGCGTGGCCGAGTCACTCGTCGACCTTACCAAGACCGAACCAAGGAGTCGGCAAAGAGATTGGAGGTCGAATCGACCTTACGAGGATGAAGGTGGAAGAAACACTCCCCGGGTCGTGCATGAGCAAAGCGGCCGAGCCAAAGCATGGGGAGAAGGGTCTTCCAAGCCAGCCTTCCAAAGGGGTAGACCGCAGACAGACTACGCGAGCAGGTTTGATCAACCACCACCTTCTCCTTGTTTCATTTGCCAAGGTCCGCACTGGACCCAAAAGTGCCTGAAGAAGGGCCGAATCAACGCCCTCCTTGCCCTTGAGGAAGAAAAGGAGGAGTCCAAAGAAGATAAGCGGCAGATCCGGATTGGAGCTGTGAGGAGGATCAACTCGGTCCAAGGCCAATCCCCGACAAAAGAAGAAATCGCTCTAAACACCAACATGTTCTTTGTGGAGGTCGAAGTGGGTGGCCGAACGCTCTACGCTTTGGTCGACGCCAGCGCATCCAACATGTTCATGTCGACCGAGGTTGCAAAGACCTTGGGACTTCACGTGGAGCCATCCGAGAAGTCATACAAGCCGATCAATTCGGGCGACTTCCATGGCGTAGGATCAACACCCGACGTGGACGTCAAGATTGGCGGATGGAAGGGCCGAATGGCGTTCGAGGTAATCCCTCTTGACGACTATGATCTCATACTTGGGATGCAGTTTTTCCATAGTGTGGGTGCCATGATCGACATGAGGACCAAGTGCATGATGATCCTCAACAAAAAGTGCCCGTCGATGATCCCCATGATCAAAGCGGTGGTCGACACCAAGACCATTGCGTCGATCCGATGCCTCGACAAGAGCTTGAAGGCCGTCATGCGCATCAACAAGCTAACTGAGGTGAAGCCAAAAGCAAAATCCAATCCTACTCCGACTCATGCCATGCCCATCCAAGCGCTCTTCCCCGAGGTTGAGTGTGCGCCGTGTGTTCCGTCCAAGCCGAAGACTGAGCCGTGCGCATCCGACTTCATCATAGAGGGATGCGGCCCTTCGTTCGTGAGCGTTCGAGCGAAGAGAAACAAGAACAAGAAGGCTCGTGCCAAGGCCCGCAAGGCTGCTCGCCGAGCTGAGAGCGATGAGGACGTCGCTCGAATGAGTGGGGGAGAATGTCATGGGCCGAAAGATGGACGACCCGAGAGGTTCCCCAAAGTCGACTCCAACTCGCTCGTGGACCTCCTGCTATCACTCGGATTCCCACCAAGCCTGCTCCTCACTCGGATTCCCACCAAGCCTGCTCCCCGAATTGCAAGGACGGGCAAAACTATCATTGAGCTAGATTACAGGAGTCTGTTCCCTTTATTTATGTCGGTAGATGGTAGCTCAATATTTATGTCGGTAGTTGAGGCGGTGTGATCTCGTCCGCTGGTAGAATTCTAGATCGATGGTTGTAAACCGAGGCCCTCCACTATAAAAGGGGGTGTCCTCCTTCGCCTGTATTCACCCAACATTTCGCTTATATCAAAGCTTCTGCTTCCTTTTCAGAGCTCCTCTCTCTAGCTTTCTCTCTCAACGATCCGGGTAAAGTGAGCGGGTAAGCGTTCGATCGAGCAAGGCTTGGCTCGGGTAGTCCAAATTCGCCCGAATCGCCGCGCGGTCATGATCCCAATCGATCGGCCCGTGACACATGCATCAACGAGGGGCCAACGTCCCACACCAGACATACGTAAGCTAGTGCGACCCTTGCTACCAACTTCGCATTTTGAAAATAAAAATAAAAATAAAGTAAGCGTGTGGGAGACAAGTGAGCCACCGTCGTCACTCGTCAACAGGGACCTTCCCACTAGCCACTCTCGCTCCTCTGACAATTACGGCCGCGACCCTTGCTCAGATCTACGACAAATGATGACCCTAGCACAGATCTAAGATGATGATCACGGCCCACATCGTCAAAGAAGATCGAAGGAGGAAGCCGTGTTTGGCCGCGAGGTGGTGAACCTCTAGTGAATGGCGGATTTGAGCGAGAATTGAGATCTCCTTGTCATGGAAGCTTAAGAACTAGCACTAGCTATGGCTATGAAACGAAGTAGCTAAATGCAAAAATTGATGAAGCCGATTCTCAAAAATGATTTTCTCTTTAAGTTTTCTTCTTTTTCCCTAATTTTATTTTATTAAAGTTTCGAGAACAACTTATTATAGTTTAATTGCAACATCCAACATTTAGCTTTAAATATCTTTTAATATTTTTCTTCTAAATTGGCTGACGTAACATCTATATTAACGCATTTCCTTTTGAACAAAACGAAAAAAATTATATCAACTTTCTTCGATAGCCAAATTTAACAGTGTTAACAGAGCGATTTAATGTATGCCAATTTCTGCAGAGTATATGCAGAATTAGGTCCATCAATCATTAATGTAGTCATTCCTCTCCAAGCTGCACAAGACTCAATTGCAGTCCAAGTAGCAAAGCATTAAATCACCCCAACGACACGGTTCACAATCGCGTGGAGTACGCCGCTCACATCGAGAACATTCCTCGCCTCACTTACCTCCTCGGGCAAAGCACAATCCAGCGGCGTGCTTCAGAGCACGAGGAAGAAGGAGGAGAAGGAGGAGGTAATTGTCTGCACGGGGAGAACCTCCATCGCACAAAACAAAAGCAGCAGATTTCTCGTGGATAGACGTTGCCATCTCCTGCATTTCTATATTTCCTAGCGGAAGACGACAATGGAGGGAGAGCACCGGACAGTGTGGCGAGCGTGTGCTGACGTGTCAGTTGTCGGGGTGGTGTTAGGCGTGCTGTGTACGTTTCGAGGGTCGCGGGGGGGATTGATTAGGAGTGTTGTTTTTTTCTTGTGAAGTCCATTACCGATCTTATTAAAGTCAAAATTAGACGGTTCACAATCGGATCCGCTTGATGCGGGACACCACAGCAAAATTTCAACATACGTACGAGCATTGAAACGTTCAATTTCCACGAAGTGATCTGTGATTGCTTTGATTTCCACAGGAATCGAGTCCTTTGTATTTCGATAAAAAAAAAAAAAAAACAATTTCCACTCCCAAAATCTCCTCCTCTAGACCTAAAAGATGTTTCGGTCAAAGTCTTCCAAATTTGTCTATTTCTCCTTGGGAAATTTCAGGGTCACGACCGAAGATTAATGGATCCGCCCAAGCGGACCCACCTTTCTCTAAATTTTCACGTAACTAGGGACTTTTTAGTCAACTGATGTGGTAATGCACTAACAATGGTAGCAATTTACCATCAATAAATGCAATGATAAGTCATTAACTTTTTTTGGAAATTTATTACTCAAAACAAAAATTTAGTGGTGAAATTTATAACTTTCATATAAAGTAATAACTTACCATATAGGTCCGCTTATAAGGTTGTAATACCAATTTCAAGTGGAAGGCAAGTTGTCTGATTATTTAGAAATTGACCATTTAAAACTAAATCGTAGCAGTAAAATTAGTAAGTTACCACATAAGTCCTTACAAGTTACAAGTTAGTAAATTTCTAATAAAGTGGCAAATTTTCTGTTGGAAAGAAAATCACGAAGAAATTACTCAAATCTCTCTCGAACTTTGCAATAGTATATATTTGCCCCTGAACTTTAAAATTGTTACTCCATTCTGTTAGCACGTGCAAAGCACATGCCTTTTAAGGGGTAAAAGTTTATTGTCATCTTGTTTATGGAAATAGCTTTTTCACCAATGTGGAAATATAAAGAAAATGGAGAAAAATATATCTACAAAAAAACAAAATGATAGATGAATCAATTATTTTTTTTTTAAATGACTACAGATTCGATATATCATTTTCTTTTATGAGTCGAGGGCATCATTTCCTTTTTAAATTTTATAAGTATTTTTATTAATTAGTCAATATTTAGAAAAAGCTCTACGATTGAAATCGGTAACTTAATAATGTATCGATGAAACAAAATTTTACTGTTGAAATTAACAAATTACTTGCAAAATTAGTGGCCTGCTTTTAGCTTAGTGGAGTTTTTTTTTTTTTTTATTAGAAAAACCAACTGTATTATTTACGTAGGAACAGGAGTACTACCCATTGCCAGGGCATCGATACATAGTAGGTCCAGAACTATAGAAGGAGGAGAAGAGGCTCAATTAGAGTGCAAAAAACCTCGACCACAGGCCTTAGCGGCCCAGTCAGCCAGGGAATTCGCTTCCCGTCTACAATAGGACAAAAGCAAAAGTGGAAAACGGGATAGCAAGGTTTGAACGTCGACAATTAGGGTTCGGCAGTCCCATGGAGGAGAGCATCGATTGTTCAGCATATCGACCATAGCCAAGCAGTCAGAATCAATCTGAAGGTGATCTTCGTTCATTCCTTTCTCGAGTAGATAAAGCAGGGCATGATGGAGAGCTCGAATCTCAGTTTGCAGAGGCGATGAAGCTGGAACAATTTGGGAGGAACCCCCAATCAGATTGCCTTCGTGGTTTCTGCATATACAAGCCACCGAACCTGTCTGATCCGCCACGGGGAAAGCCCCGTCAACATTTACTTTGATTGTCCCAACCGGTGGAGGATTCCAAGTCCGAGAGGTAGGCAAAAGTCTCTGCCCTGTAGATAATATGTCCTGCGGCTTACTGCGATTGCTCTCTACAGTTATAAATGCTAGATCTACAATCTGTTCATGGGTGGAGCATTTGCTGCGGAAGATGGAATGATTTCGCGCTTGCCAGATTTGCCAAAGAAGAGCTACTATAATCTCCGAATTACGTATGTGTTTATCCTGCAACAATATATTTGCTAGCCAAGAAGACAGTGGTTGTGTGTGGTTTGTTGAAAAGTTAAGCTGCACTTTCGGATGAGACCAAATACCCTGAATTTGTGGGCAATATAGAAATAAGTGTTCGGGAGTTTTAGGGAGATGAGTCTGACATAATTGACAATCTGGGGTGGGGAGGATATGTCATTTGTATAGGTTTTCCCTTGTAGCTAGTGCATTGTGGCAAAGGGACCACAAAAAGACTCTGATTTTGGGGGCGGTTTGTAGATGCCAAAGTTTACGCCAAACAGGGGTTGTAAGGTGAGGGGATATGGTTGCGGAGGTAGGGAGAGATTTAGGAACATGATCTTTGATAAACCTATAGCCACTTTTAACCGAATACTCTCCTGTAAGTGTCCCTGGCCAAATAAGTTTGTCAGAAACCATAGTGGAACTGAGAGGAATGGTGAGGATCTCCTTAATAACTTGCTCATCAAAACTCTTTTGAAGAAGATGAACATTCCAAGTGGACAGATTTTGGTTAATATAACTTTCAACAAGTTCAGGCTCCCCTCTTTTAGCTGGCCCACCTAGAGTTCCTCTAGCTAACCATTTATCGTTTCGAATGTGTATGCTGTGGCCATTCCCAACAGACCATTGCATCTGGTCTGAGATGGAGTCCCTACCGAATAACAGACTTTGCTAGCCCTAGGACGGATTTGAACCTCTAGGAGCATGCCATAAATCAGTAGATTGAAAATATAAACCTCTAAATAGGCGACTCCACAAAGAGGAAGAACAGTGATATAGTCGCCAAGCTTGTTTACCAAGAAGTGCCTTGTTAAGACTAAGTAAATCACGAAAACCCAGCCCTCCCTTTTCCTTCCTTTCTTGAAGTAGTTCCCAACTTTTCCAGTGTATGCCCGATTTGGTACTACTGTTTTGCCACCAAAACTGTGCGATTTTCTTCTCAATAGATTTGCATATTGACACTGGAATTTTAAATATGCACATAGCATAGTTTGGTAAGGCCTGCACCACAGATTTGAGTAGTATTTCCTTCCCCCCTTTAGATAGTAGCTGTTTTTTCCACCCCGCCAACTTTGCACTAACCCTTCCTAGTATCCAGGCGAACATATCCTTTTTAGAGACTCCCCAATCAGAAGGTATCCCTAAATATTTGCCAGTTTTTTCAATCAATGGCACCCGCAGTGTACTAGCTAGATTTTGCTTTAAGAGAGTAGGACAAGCTCTGCTAAAAAAAAAGGCTAGATTTGTTCCTATTCACCACTTGTCCGGTAGCAAAACAGTATTGTTGCAGGATATTGGCTAAATTTTGACATTCAATTAGATTTCCATCTAAGAAGAATATGGCATCGTTGGCGAAAAATAGATGAGAAAGGATAGGACAGCACCTGTTAAACTGAATACCTTTAAGATTTCCCATATCGACAGCTTGTGTAATGAGAGTTGATAAAACATTAGCCACCAGGATGAAAATATATGGCGAGAGAGGATCGCCTTGGCGTAGGCCTCTTGCAGGTTGAAAGTAGGGTAATGGTTGGCCATTGAATTTAACACTCAGTGAAGTCGTCGTTATGCACTGCATTACCCAATTCACCCAATTGGTATGGAACCCGAGTTTACATAAATAAACCTCCAAGAAATCCCACTCTACTTGATCATATCTTTTTTTCATGTCCATCTTTAAAATAGCTTGAAACTTTCTCTTTCTGACCCTGGTTTTCAATTGGTGCAGGACTTCTTGAACAACCAAGATGTTATCCTGTATTTGCCTACCAAATACAAAAGCGCTCTGTTCCATGGAGATCAACTCAGGTAACCAAGGTTTTAATCTATTGGCTAATATCTTGGATATAATTTTGTAGATAAAATTACAGAGGCTGATGGGACGGTAATGATCTAACCTTTCAGGATGTGGGATCTTCGGAATCAGAGTGATAAGCGTTCTATTTAAAGCTGGGGGCAGCACTCCTGTACTGAAAAAATTCTGCACTGAGGTAATGATATCCTCTTGGAGTATGTCCCAATAATTTTGGTAGATAGACCATTAAATCCATCCGGTCCCGGGGCCTTTGTTGCCCCCAGTTGAAAGGTAGCAGTTTTCACTTCTTCCCGAGAAACCTCAGCTATTAAAACCTGGTTCATTTCCAATGTAACTACTGACGAAATCTGAGTCAAGATAGGGAGATAATCACGGTGGCCTGCTGACTTATAGAGATTTCGGAAATAGGCCATTGTCAAGTTCTGCAGTTGAGTAGGATCTCGAATCCATCTCTGAGTATCATCCTGTAGCATAGTAATTCAGTTAAATTGCCTTCTCTGTACTGTTGTCGAATGGAAAATTTTGGTATTCCTGTCCCCCCACCTCAACTAGTTAATGCGCGATCTCATCGCCCAATATTGCTCTTCTTGCTGCCATAGAGATTGTATTTCTTCCTTCAGTTTTTTGATTGTTGCTTGACCATAATTAATATTTGAGCGATTCATAATGCACTGGAGTTCCTGTTGTAACAGATTAATCCTGTCACGACCATGCAAAAAGGTCGATTTACTCCATCTGGCAAGGACTGTAGAGAGAGACTGAAGTTTTCGATCCAGGGATGCAAATTGGAGATGTGAAGAATCCCAAGCTTCTGCAATGACCTGTCTACTCTGCTGATGCTGGATCCAAAAAGCTTCAAAAATGAAGGATTTATAACGCTTTTGTTTGGGACCATCAGTGAGTAATAGAAGGGGACTGTGGTCAGTCGCGATTGCAAGAAGAGCAAAAACTTCTGCTGCAGGGTAAGAAATCCTCCACCCCATAGTACATAACAATCTATCGAGACGTTCTTTGACTTCATTATCCCCCGCCCTGTTATTTACCCAAGTGAAAGCGCAGCCCTTACTATGAACATCCATTAACGAACAGCTATCTATAAATGATCGAAAGGATCCTATAGGAATCAGCAAACTTTTTTCCCAACCTTTTCCCAGTGATACATGATCTCATTGAAATCACCTATACATATCCATGGCAAGTTATTATTGGAACTGATTTGCCTTAACTCTTGCCACAGCTGCTATCGTTGAAGATAAACCGAAGGTGCATAGATACAGGTAATCCTCATCGGACTACTTCTTGGATGAGCTGTGCATAACAAGTCAATAAAATGGGCATTATGTCTCTCTATAGATAACTGCATCTGAGCATTCCAGAAAACAACCAATCCTCCAGGCCAAACCCACCGGACTTACCACAAAAGAGTTAGGGAATTTCAGCCTCCTTTGAATTTTCTGGATTACTATGTTCTGATTTTTCGTCTCCATCAAAAACACTATGTCAGGCCTTTCACGGGTCACCAGGGCCCTAAGTGCTTGAACCGTCGGGGTATTGCCCAGACCCTGACAGTTCCAGCTGAGTAGTTTCATTTGTCCTCTAGTGGCTTTTTAGGCCAAGCCACCACAGCCCAGTTGTCAGCCTTGTCTGTCTCATAAACAGGATTTTCCATAAAATGTGAATCATCAAAATCTGTTGTGACACAGGGACGCGCTTAGTGGAATTTACCAACGTGATATAAGGGCCATCTTCTTCCATGCCTTTTATCTCATAAAGTCTCCTGTACGACGACGTTCGGTCAAAGTCTTCCAAATTTGTGCCTTCCTCGAAAAGTGTCCGGGTCCCTAGCAAGCTTATGGAGCGAAATCGCCTTATTCTAAATTTGACAAGTTCTTTCGGTATTAATTTCTATAAAAAAAAAAAAAAAAGTGAAAAACAAAGAAAATAGAGAAACTATAAATTTGCTAAAACATTATAATCCGAAAAAAATCAATATCAATGGTACTATCATAAATTATCTTTATTTAAATGTTGATAAAAATATTAATGGAACTAATAAGATACTTTAAGAAAACAGAAACAAGATAAAGTAAAAAGGCAAAAAAGGCCTCAATAACAAAAAACAAAAGAAAGACCAAATTGCGAAAATTGGATGCTTATCATACACTTCTAAATGGTCTATTAATACAATATATATTACCGAATATCACCTTATATTTTGATCAATAATTTCCTTTTATTACAGATGGAGCTTTTATAAAACTTCATACCATATGATAAAGCCATTATTCTAGATAGATATATGTGTTTTGTTTTTGGTCAAAGATAGTTGATAGATATACGGGTTGACATGGGCAAAGGCTGTCCGCCGTGAACGACGGGACGTACGGGAGAGACTCCGGTAGCTTGGAAAGTAGGCAGTCTCTATAAGAACGTTCGTTCATCCTTAAAGCCGAAGTAGCTCAACTCAAGGAGAACGCCTGTTTCATCAAACATGGCTTTAGTTATACTAGGAGTCCTTCTAGTACTCGTTCCACTTCCCCTTTCCGCCGAAGCTAAGATCCGCGGCAACTTGACCTTGGGCTCCTTGTTGACGGCGAACGACCGTAAACTCTTCCCGTCGTCACCCTCGAACGAGTTTGCCTTCGGGTTCCGGAGAATGGGAATAGGAGCTCATTTGTTGGCTATATGGTTCGAGAAGATAGAGGACAAGACCATCGTCGGGTCGGCGAATGGCAATAATCTAGCGCCCGAAGGTTCGAAAGTCCAGTTGACCACCAATGGCGGGCCGGGTGCTTACCGATCCAAGAGGGAGAGAGCTGTGGTCTTCCGCCCGAACGGCAATGGCTTAGCGTATGCGGCCATGCTCGACACGGGGAACTTCATCCTAGCAAGCGCGAACCACGTCAACTTGTGGGATTCGTTCAGCCAACCAACGGATACAATATTGCCTACGCAGCAGTTAAATCTTGGGGCTAATGTTAAAGCTCGCTATTCCGAAATGAATTACTCCACCGGGAGATTCCTCTTCGCACTGCAAACCGACGGAAATCTCTTGCTCTATGCCACTCCTACCCCGCTGGTAGTCTCAGATGCATACTAGGCCACTGACACCACCACCACTGGCCGTATGGGCTTCCGGTTGATATTCAATCAAAGTGGTCAGGTCTACCTCACGGACAGGAATGGAACAAGACTCAACACCATCACCACAGAACTAGTTCCAACAAGCGGATATTACCAAAGAGCGATCCTTGAATACGACGGGGTATTCAGGCAATATATCCACCCTAAGATGGCAAATTCAAGTTCGCGGCTTATTGGCTGGTCGAGGTCTCGCTCCGGTCCCACAAAATTTATGCACGAGCATTGCCCAACAGATTGGCAGTGGAGCTTGTGGCTTCAACAGCTACTGTACTCTTGGAGATGATCTGAGGCCTCGATGCCAATGCCCACCTGGATATACTCTGTTAGATTCAACGAACGAGATGAATGGATGCATACAGGCCTTCGCACCACAGAATTGTAACGGAAGTAGGCGTGAAATAGACCAATTTGATTTGCTTGAAATGCCCAATACAAATTGGCCAGAGTCTGATTACGAGCGTAGCGTGGCACAAACCGAGGACTGGTGCAGAGAGGCTTGCTTGGCTGATTGTTTTTGCGCAGTCGCCATTTTCGGCGATGGAATTTGCTGGAAAAAGAAGATCCCTCTTTCAAATGGAAGGAAGGATTCATCGGAGGCTGGAACTAAAGCTCTGATCAAGGTCCGGATACATAACAAGACTTCAAAATCTCTTTAGCAAGGGCACGGATGATGAGTTCCAGTACTCTTCTATAATTATATTCTTTGTCACATGTTATTTCTTGAGTATACTTAGCTATGGCATTGTTGCTCCTGTGGCCTTTTCGTTCCTGTAATAGTTCTTGGTACATCTTATGGGCGTTTGGTTGGAATGTTGATTGGTTCTCATTCCAATCTTAACCATGGTCTTTTTGCTGTCTTTGGTCTTCTTCTTTTCTTGGTGGATCTATGAGGATGACGGTTTCTCTATGTGTAATCCTTTTGGAGCTGACGAACAATCTGCTGTTGCTACCCTTGATGATGGTGGTTCTTCTTATTTCAAAGACCGTAGCTGATGCTTTCAACGGCAACTTCTATGACCTTATCATGAAAGCAAAGGGCTTTCCTTACCTTGAGACCCATGTCGAGCCATATATGAGACAATTAACAGTTGGTAATGTAGTGAGTGGGCCCCTTCAGCTGTTTCATGGCATCGAGCAGGTCGCCAATGTGGTACATGTGTTGCGAACTACAAGGCACAACGGGTTTCCTGTAATTAATGAACCTCCACATTCAGAGTCCCCCTTTCTGTATGGTTTAATTCTCCGTGCTCATCTGATGGAGCTTTTAAAGAAGAAAGTTTTTTTTGTCTCATCCAGTCCCGATGGATATTGATGCCTTTTGAGCAGATTTCAGCAGAGGACTTCATGAAGAGGGATCAAGTCATTGTTGATACCTAAATTTTGGCAATTTTATTACATAAAAAATAAAGGGATTAATTTTTAATCTCGAATATATATATTGCATAGCATATTAATCTAGCTGCATTTGTTTTTAATTTTTGTGCATTTATTGGACCAAGGGTGGATAAGTTCGAATTAATGTTTTTGAGCTTTAGTTCGGCAGGTCGGGCTAGGCCCACGAAAGGAACAAATTAACCCAAGCCCGTTGTTTTTTTTTTTAATCAATTATCTTGCGAAAAATTAAGATTTGATGTGATATTACGATGATTTTTGGAAATTAAGAAAATCACATTGTAATCTTATCTTTATCAATAGATGATGAAATCAGGGGAAAATATTCAAGAGATAAGGATTTTTGTGATCAAGAGGTTATAAGCAATATTCGTGAGATGAAATATTAACAAAAAAGATCACGTTTTGTTTTGCCTATAAAAGGAGGTGTACGAAGTTCAAAAAGGGAGTTCGGTTTTTGGCTTTTGGAGGGTTTTGGAAATCAAAAGAAAAGAACACAAAAGCAAAATGCAGAAAGAAGAAAGGATGGCGGAGGAGAAAGTACAAGGGCGCGCAGGGACGACCAACATCGTCTCCTCGCTGCTCACCCCTTTTTGCGTGTCCGTCCCGCGAACACCGCCCGCGCCGCCGCAACCCGTCGCCGCAACCCGCCGGCCTTCGCCCGAGCACCAGCGGCACCGCCCTCCACCAGCAGCGGCGAAGCCACCGAGCCACCAACGACCGCTCCTGTTTTGCCGTCGTTCCGCCACTGCTCACTGATTGGTCCCCGTCCTCTGGCGTGACCACGACCACCGCACACCGATTCGCTCAGCCCGATCGACGGCGGCTCCTCGCCAAAGCCGCCCTGCTGCCGAAATCGGACCCAAGCTAGGCCCGTTCAATGTTAAAATATAAATATGCGCGGAAGCATGGTTTTGGTATTAGTTATAGTTTTTGGTTAGTAGCGTGTGCAAATGTATGGTATAGTTTATAGAGGATGGACAAGGGACAAGATTTGATAACTAAATGATATAGGACATGGGGATATGGGGGAAAATAGTTTCATTAGTTGAAGGAAATAGTTTGATGGAGATTGGTGGAGGTCTAAACCTCACACCACCAAATGAATGAATTACAAGCCTATTTATAGGCATGAGTTACACCTTAGTACAACATTCTAGATTTTTATAGAATGTTGCCATGTAGGCTTTATCTAGGAAATTCTAGATTGTAGTTTATCTATTCATCTTCTAGAAACTTCTACCTTCTACACTTTTCTTTTGCCACCTAAGCTAGATATTTTGAAGGATTTTTCTTGACTATTCTAGCTAATATCAATCTTGAAGCTTCTAGAAATTGGATCACACATTCCAACACTCCCCCTTGATCCAATTTCGGGATACTTCGGCTATTGTAGTTTGTCCCATGTCTTTTATCCCGTCTTTGTCCACGATCCCTTGCATTCTCTTGTCGAACCACTTGCACTTGCTTTGAATGTGCATTTCTTTTCTTCAATGATGTCCCATACGTCTCGGGGCATCAAAATGCTCTTAGTTGTAGTTGTAAGCTCGAGCTCTGGATCTGGCTCCGGCTTTAGTTCTGGCTCTGGCTCCGGCTCTGGCTCTGTTGGCTCTCACTCGGGCTCTGGCCTTTGATTCTGGCTCCGGCTCCGGCTCTGGCTCTATTGGCTCTCGCTCGGGCTCTGACCTTTTTAGTTGAGGATGGTGAGGACAAACGCCCATAACCATCCAATATGCCTAGCTCTGATACCATGTTAAAAAATTTAAATGTGCGCGGAAGCATGGTTTTGGTATTGGTTATAGTTTTTGGTTAGTAGCGTGTGCAAGTGTATGGCATAGTTTATAGAGGATGGACAAGGGACAAGATTTGATAACTAAATGATATTAGACATGGGGATATGGGGGAAAATAGTTTCATTAGTTGAAGGAAATAGTTTGATGGAGATTGGTGGAGGTCTAAACCTCACACCACCAAATGAATGAATTACAAGCCTATTTAAAGGCATGAGTTACACCTTAGTACACATTCTAGATTTTTATAGAATGTTGCCATGTAGGCTTTATCTAGGAAATTCTAGATTGTAGTTTATCTATTCATCTTCTCGAGACTTCTACCTTCTACACTTTTCTTTTGCCACCTAAGCTAGATATTCTTAAGGATTTTTCTTGACTATTCTAGCTAATATCAATCTTGAAGCTTCTAGAAATTGGATCACACATTCCAACAAACCGATTCCGCCCCGCTTCACCCTCCTGTGCTTCCAGATCCGCACCCACTGGACGCCGAGCCGACGCCCCTGCAGCACCCTTATTCGCGAAGCCACCGTTGATCTGCCTCGGTCATTCGACGCCGCGACCCGTCTGCCCCTGTCGCTCCGTCCGACGCCCGCGAAGCCTCCCCTGCTCGACACCGGAGCCCTACTGCTCCCGATCTGCGCCGATCCCTGCCGCCGTGGTCCTCCTCCGCCTGCCGTTCGACGCCCCACAGTCGGAACCGAGTCCTGCGCCCGCGACATCGACCCGGACCTCGCGGTGCCGCCCCGACGCCGCTTCCGCCTCGCCTCCATCTTGTTCATGGCCGCACCCAGACCCGTAACCGCTTCGCCCAGCAGCCCCGGTGCCGTCCAGCCCTCGCCGGAGTTTGAACTTGCGCCGGCCGACGACTTCCTCCCCCGGCGTCACCCCGTCGCCGTTACTTACTCTTAGGTAGTCTTTTTTTTATTATTATTATTTTTTTTACTTTTTACTTTTTACTTTTACTTTTTACCTTCTTTATAGTTTAGTTTATTTTACTCTTTCTATTTGTTAGGTTGTTTTTTTTTGTTATTTCATTTGATAGCATTTTTTTTTAGTCTAGGTATTTAAATTGTGATATTGGATGTTAATATTCATAAAATCTTATAGGCATTATCCATAGGGGTTTTCCCTAAGATTATTGTAATTATTAATTTAACCCGTAAGATGTCGAGTCATTTTTTCAATTATATTAATTTTTGGGGGTTTGTTGATAGTATCTTAATTGTTGAATCAATATAATTATTAATTTAATTTGTAAGACTTCGGATCAGATTTTTAATTATTTTTGAACTTCTCGTCGTGATATTCGGGGTTAGAATAATCGTTAATTTGACTTGTGAGATAACATGTTATTTTTTCGATTATTTTAATCATTTATTTGATTTGTTTAATTACAATATTTATTTGATAATTCTTGTTTTGGAAAACCATTAAAAAATTAAAAAAGATTTGAATTAGGATTCAGTTTGTTTTAAAATATTTCTTTTTATCTTGCATATTTAGAATAGGGATTTTATTTCGAATTTAGAAAAAATATAAAATAAAAAATGCATTTATTTAGGATGTTGGTTTTTGTTTAATTGAAGTTGCATGTTAAATTACGTGGCAATTTTAAATTTCGAATTTAAAAAAAAATAAAAAATAAAAAATAAAAAATATCATGCATATGTCATGTAGAATTTGGGCATGCTCTACACGTCATTGCATATTTGATAAAATTGCATGTTTAATTTTAGGTCTAGATAGATCTTTAGATGAATTGCATGATTGGTCATTTTTTTTTTTTAAATGCATGTTAAGAAAGCATTTAGAATAGATAGTATTTCACTCTAGTTTGATTTTTATTTTTAGTGATTTTAATTATGAATTTTCGTTAAATAAAAAATAAAAAATCTTGTGCACATAATATAGATTTAGATTCATGAAAAGCACGTCATATAGAATTAAGTTCATGAAATGCATGTCATTTAGTGATTGTTGTTAGGTTCATTTAATTAGGAATTGCTCATCACTAGACTAGGTCATTTAATAAATGTCGCGTGACATATAGCTCACATATTAAATTGCATGTTCCCTGTCATTTTAGTTGAGATAATTTTGTACGTCATTGCATTGCATTGCATGTCATTAGAATAAGGTCATTTTAGTTAATTTAGATTGCATATTTAATTATTGCATGTTCATTAAGAAATCATATTTTGCTATGCCATACTATTTCATATTAGATGAGAAGCATTGCATTGCATTGCATATGGACTATATTCTCGTTAAAAAAGTGAAAGCAAAATTGAGTGATTGTTTGTTAATTATAAATCATATCTAGGATCACTGATGTGAATTCTAATTTAACAATGCGGATGCTTTCGTTGCTTTGAGGTAGGTTTTGTATTATTTTATTCGCTTTCTTGGGTGTTAAATTGATGGGTTGTGCACTTGCATGATCGCCTCACACGTTAGGAAAGTGAATTAAAATAAATCCAAACTGCCTGCAAAAACATTTTTTGAATTTTTTTTTTTTTTAAATGGTATCAAAATGGCACTAGGATAATCTAATGTAACCAAGTCCCCGTACACTTAGTCTCTGGTTCGTAGGAGTAAGATAATTCTCCCATTATTTTACTTAGATGTTTAATCGACCTACCGTAAATCAATTAGTGGCGACTCCTAGATAAAATTCATTTGCATGTTAAAAAAATTAGACTTAAGTCGCGAATTGGTATGGGCTTGGGAGAGTCCGAACTAAGCTTAAAGACTTAGTAGTTCATTAACCTAGTTTTAGGTGATTCACCCGAAAATTAGGTCGCGACAGCTTGGCGACTCCGCTGGGGACTTTTGTTAAAACACTTAGTGCACTTAGGCTGATTTTTCTTTTTCTTTTAAAAATGTTTTCGTTTGGCAGCAAGGACACTAGGTACGTTCCTAACATTTTTAAGGTGTTAAATATTCTTGCATATGAGAGGTATAAGAGTAGTCTTTACTAACATTTGTCTTGCAGGTTGGAGTGTGGGATGAATGATTTACTTTTCCCTAATTAGAAGTGTTGTTTGCATTTAAACTGTTGTGCTTGCTTTATTGCTTTAGCACTACATATTATACACACAACCTGTGGCCGGACTTTGGCTGTGATAGGATTTTTAGGATGGTGTTGAGAATGATACTTCCTCCAAAGCGAGACTGCTATGTAAAGGTTGACATTCACTTCCCTGAAATTTCTTTCATGGTGTCGAATGTGTTTGTCTATATCCGCGAGACTGCGTGACTATTGGACATTCCATTCGACTAAGTCGGAGTTAAGGGGACCTGACATGTTAATGCGAGACTGCAACGGTCAGATCACCCTCTTAGCTCCACTTTGTTAAGTCATTTAGATAGAAATCGAGCATTACGTTTTATGCGTGTGTCTTTATGATTGTCATCGAATTTTGGTGAAAGTAAGTTGTCTAAATTCTTCGCAATTTACTTACTTTATTGTAATTTTTGTCGGTCCATGACAATAGGTTTCATCGTCAATTTTGTTTTATATGCAATGGGGAAAACCGACATACAATTCATTTCCACTCTAAAAAAAGAGCTCAAGATGTGGTTGGACCAGTTAGATCAAGATGGCCAGAGATACGTGAAAGCCAGTATCCCCCGACTTCTCCCACTGCTAGAAATCAACATCCACTATGGTGTGATACAAGCACTCCCTCACTTTTGGTGTCCACAAACTTCCACCTTCATATTTGGTGAGTTCGAGTTGACTCTAACGCTTGAAGAATATAGCGTTGCCATTGGAATGGCCCTGGAAAAGGAACTTGTTAGACCGCCTATCGGTATAGATTCTATTTATGAATTATCACGGTTTTTAGAAATCGAAGCCGAAAGAGTAAGGAAGGTTGTCAAAGCTAATTATTTTGCACGCCCATTTTCATTTTTGGAGGAATGTTTTGCAAATCAATCAATGATTTCAAAAGCTAGGATTTTCATGTTAGCATTTTTCAGGCTAATCATTTTTTTTTTTATCGAAGAAATGCCATTAATCATTCAATTTTATGGGTGGTTAATTGTGTTTGCAACGGGTTAAATTATGTCAATATGGTTTTAGCCGAAACATTCTTGTCATTGTACCATTTCAAGCAAAATGAAGAAAAGACCCTGCGTGCCCTCCCTGAACTTTTGCAAATATGGTTTTTCTCGCATATAAAAGGTTTTGGGCACCTTATGAAACAATTTAAAATTGATGATTTACGGCACCTCATGCAAAAATTTGCAGTTCTGGAACGTTTTTCCCCAAATAAACAATACGCCCGTTGGCTTAATTTTTTGAAAAATCCTAATCCTATGACATTCCTATGGCATACTAAATGGCTTCATGTTGAGGAGGTTCGTTTCTCTCACAAGTATGATGGGCCAATTCCGTTGTTGGGCCTTTCTGGTGCTACCTCCTATTACCCATATAGAATGGTCCGTCAGTACAGAGCTCTTCAAGAAGTTCCTCCACCCCTCAAGATGGAATTGTTCTAAGTTCGTTTTGTTTGTACAAACTATGATTATTTCAACGAGGTCTAGATGATCATTGCTGCATGGAATGAATGCCATCTAGAGAAGATTTTGGTACCCAAGAGACTGAAAGGCAAGGAGGAGATCTACCATGCGTCGGCATTCTACATCCAACAACACCGGATTCCTGCTGCCTTATGCCCGCTGGTCCCTGGTGTGACCGAGAAGCCTACTCAACGAGCACAAATTGAGCATTTTAAGCGGAAAGTGGAAATGCTTGAACCTGAAAATAAGAAGCTTCACAAGGCGTTGGGATTCCAAAAGCATATAAAATGAGATGTTTTGAATTTTTGATGTTTAGGGATCTTGATTTCAATTTTCAATTCAATGCTTTCAATTTTTAGTTCAATGTTTAGGGAATTGAATTTCAATTCTTAGTTAATTGTTAGGAAGTTTGACTTTATATTTCTAATGAATTTTGAATAAAATCAGGCGATTAGACCATTGTCATGGGCTATTTTCCATCTTGTCATTGGTTCTTACATTACCTCTTTCTACCTTAGGTGACAACGGATCCACCGTGATCACCTATTATTACACGATCAAGAGCTAAAATGGCCAACCAAAATGAAATGCGTGATCGTATGTCCGCTGTGGAGACTCAACTTCAACAAGTACTCGCCTCTATACAGCTTGTGACGGATCAACTCCAATTCCTCTAAGCGAATCCAATAGCTCCACTTGCTCTTCCTAAAATAGTTATCCTAAAGCAAGCAAACAAGGTTCAAACGATTGACGATGACATGCCCGGGTTGGAAGATGACTCGGTCCTTGTTGGAAAAGTCAAGCTTGATAGCGTTCCCAAGACAGATCAAAATGAGCGCGTTGCAAAGCTGAAAGAGAAAGTGAGATAGCTGCAGGAATCATAAAGCTCACTCCCATTCGACCTCTCAGTCTATGAGAATGTCAAAATGCCGAGCAAGTTCAAAATGCCGGAGTTTGTGAAGTATGACGATACATCTTGCCCAAAATCTCATCCGCAAATGTACCACGTGCGCATGGCCCAGCACGTCAAAAATGAGCCCCTCATGATCCAATCGTTCCATGCGAGTTTGACTGGACCCGCACTAAATTGGTACGTGATGAAGAATGTGAACCTCCTCGACACCTGGAATGAAGTGGTTGACGCGTTCCTCACACAGTACAAGTTTAACATGGACATCGCACCTTCTCGATAAGACTTGGAGCGAATGGGAAAGAAAATGAGCGAGTCATTTAAAGAATATGTTGTAAGATGGAGAAACCTCGTGGCTCAAATCACTCTTAAGCCTACCAATAAGGAGTTGATGAAATTGTTCGTGAAGACCCTCCCTTCTGAGTTTCGTAACCGAATGGCCAGTACGTACATCGAAAGCTTCAATCAGCTTATTCCCGTAGGAGAACAAATCGAGATGGGGATAAGCGAATGATGGTTTACTGAGCCATCTAGTAAAAGATTCACTGCCAAGAAGGAGAAGGAAGCGGCTGTGGATGTGAATGTGGCTTATAGCTAAGAAAATGTCAAATGTGCCCCGACTATCCAAATGAATCTGAGACAGCCACAAACCGCTGGCCGTCAACCATTTGTTCAAGCAAATAATAGAAGGCAATTCTCTCCTCTCCCTAGGTCTCCATCCCAAGTGTTGACAATCCTCCGAAAGAAATGTTTGCTTACTAGTGAACCAAAGTGTCATAACCGTGAAAGCAATCGCAATTACGACCCGACGAAGAAGTGTGACTACCATAGTGATAAACTGGGACATTCAACTGATGAATATTTCATCCCTTAAGCACAAGATCCAAAACCTCTTAGACACGAAAATCTTTTCATTTCAAACTGTTCAACCGAACGTCCAGAAGAATCCGCTACCCGAGTATGAAGGTACAGTGAATGCTACCTAGAACCTGAAGTCGGTCGAATCAAGGACTTGAATGTGCACATGGCAGATGCCTACAATGGATTGGTGAGAGCTGGATATTATCCAGGTCAAGAAGATGTTCCCCTATTGCTGATGAAGGAAAGAATTACCCAAATGGTGGATGATGACATCATTGTATATGCTGACCGTAATTGCGTAGTTTCCACTATTTCCCACATCATCATCGATTGGGAGGAGGAGCAAGCTACGCTCGATGCTAATAATGAATAAGTTGATCCTTCACTCTTGGACATGCCTCTGCTAGAAGATGCATCTGATGAGGAGATTGTGATCGAGATACCTCAACCATATGAGTATGTCAACAACAAAGCGGTGTCTTGGTCTTATGACTTAGATGTTGATCTCGTTACAAGGTCTGGTCGGACTTATGCTCAAGCCAATGCTCAACCCGCAAAGCTCGTTACTGACGAAGAAGCTAAGGAATTTCTGGCTGTGATTAAAGCAAGTGAGTATAATGTGGTCGATCAATTGCGAAAGATGCCCGCTCAGATCCCTTTGCTCGAGCTCCTCCAAACATCCTCTATGCATCAAAAGTCACTAATGAAGGTGTTAAGTGAGATTCATGTGCCAGAGACTGTTGAGGTGGACAGGTTTGAAGAATTTGTGGGATCGGTTCTTCTCAAGGATTTGATTGCCTTTTCTGATGAGGAATTCCCTCTCGAAGGCCGGGGACATAACAAAGCACTCTACATATCCGTTAAACACAAATCTTCTCATGTATCTTGAGTGCTCCTTGATAATGGGTCCGCTCTGAACATATGTCCATTAGCCACTCTGCACTGCCTCAAGGTAGACCCGTCGAGGATACATGCTACGAAGACCTCGGTACGAGCTTTTGATTGCACAAAGAAGGAGGTGTTTGGAGAAATCCATCTCGACGTACAGATAGGGCCAATCGTCTTCAACATTCCCTTCCAAGTGTTGGACATCCCTACCGCATTCAATTTCCTGCTGGGTCGTCCCTGGATACACACTACTAGAGCAGTGCCTTCAAGTCTACATCAAGCTGTGAAATTTGTGATCGAAAGGAAGCTAGTCACTATGTATGGTGAGGAAGACCATCGGATCTATCATGAGACGGTTGTCCCCTATGTAGAGCCGAATTCTGAGCTCGAATCAAGTTACCACTTATTTGAGTTGGTATCTGCCATATATGCTTCTCGAGGTTCATCACCGCCCATTCCTGAAGTTTCAGATGCTGCCCTCATGGTAGGAAGAGTAATGGTCGGAAATGGTTTTGTTCTTGGCAATGGTCTTGGAAGGAATGGTCGGGGCATTCGAAGCCCCATTGAAGCCCCTCAGAGGTCCCGTTCTACTGGTTTAGGGTACCATGGAAAATGTGGGGGAAGTTCAAGAGGACAAAGACAAGGAAGGTAGAACCAGCCACTTGATCAAGGGCAAGGGAGGCAAAACCTGTTACCCCCGAGTATTCATGAGACATTCCCCGGTCCTCCCATAATGATGCAGGATGAAGCAGATACCCTAGGGCAGCCTAGTGGCAAATTTGATTACCTGGTGAAGTATTCGGCCCCTCCCAGCTACTACGTTAATCCTCGTGAGATAGTCCCGGATGGATGGGATAGCATGGATGATCCAACACTCCTGAAGACCGAAAACTTTGATGATGAGCTGGAAGGAGTTGCAAGCTTATTCGACAATCTCATCATAGGAGCCATTGATGAAAGATCCCCTGAAGAGATGGACCTTGGCCCACAAGAGTAACTTTTTTACTGCTTTCACACATTCCCCTATGTGGGAATTTTTATTGCTTTCTAGGAATTGTTTTCGATTTCTTCTTTTTCGGTTTTCTTCTTAGGACTTGAATTGCATTTTCCATTCAATAAATTGTAACTGATTGATGAATTTCAATGAAATTACAACCTTTTTTTTTAGAACATGATGAGGCACACCAAACCAGTCCGGTGATGATATCTAGCCGATAAAAGAAAAGAAAAATCCAAGGGGAATTCTGGCCCGAGCTTCATCATACTTCCTCGTGTCAAAATGTTTCAAAAAATGGTTTTTGTCAAAGAACTTCAAAAAAAACAAAACAAAACAAAACAAAACAACAAACAACAAACAAAGAAAATTTAGGTTACCCTGTTTGTCTTTCTGATTCATCTACTTCCTGTTTCAGGAACGATATTCTGACTTGCAAGGGCGTGAGAATGGTCCAATCTAATACAGCAAGTGCTGATGATGATGATCTCAAAGATTCAATCAAAGACTCTAGTGAGGTTCAGCGTAGCTGGGAACAATATGAAAAGGCTAAGGCTCCCACATCCGAGTAGACCGTCACTATTAATTTAAGTGACACTGAAGAAGCCAAAGAAGTGAAAATTGGGGCAAGTCTCCCCAAAGATGAGGCTGAGCACCTGATTTAACTACTGCATGGACCTATGCTGACATGCCTGGTTTAGACTCGTTAATTGTGGAGCATTGCGTACCTACAAATCCGGACATGCCATTTAAGAAGCAGAGGCTGTGGAGAACTAAGCCCGAACTCTTAAAGAAGATAGAGGAGGAAGTGATGAAGCTCTTGAAGGTGGGATTCATTGAAGTCTCACAATACCTAGAATGGGCAACTATCATTGTACCGGTGATGAAGAAGGACGATCGAGTTTCGAGTTTGTGTCGATTATCGGGATCTAAACAAGGCTAGCTCGAAGGATGATTTCCCGTTACCTCACATAGATGTCATTGTAGATAGTATTGCCAGATTTGAACTATTCTCATTTATGGATGGTTTTTCCAGGTACAATCAAATAAGGATGAAGGAGGAAGACAATGAGAAGACTGCATTTATCACCCCGTGGGGAACCTTTCATTATAAGGTTATGCCATTCGGACTCAAAAATGTAGGGGCAACTTACCAGCGAGACATGATAGCACTGTTTCATGACATGATGCATCAAGAGATTGAGGTCTATGTTGATGATATGATTGCAAAGACCCGACCTGGAAAAAGCCACGTCGAGACCTTGAAGAAGCTGTTTGATCGACTTCGCAAGTTCAAGCTTCGGCTAAATCTCGCTAAGTGCGTGTTCGGAGCAACATCCGGTAAATTACTTGGATTCATTATGAGTAGTAAATGGATTGAAATCGACCTAGCTAAAGTTAAGGCCATTTATGAGCTATGACCTCCGTCAACAGTGAAAGAAGTTTGGAGCCTTTTGGGGAGGTTGAATTACATTGCTCGATTCATTTTCCAACTTTCTGAAATCGCCAAGCCATTCTTCAAACTCCTAGAGAAGAATGCACGAGTCAACTGGGATGATGAGTGTCGAGAAGCGTTCGACAAATTGAAGTATTACTTGATGAATCCACTGATGCTTGTCCCGCCATCACCATGGCATCCTTCGATTCTCTACCTCACCATTCATAGTGAGTCACTGGGTGCAATGTTGGCTCAGGAAAGTCCTCTCGATAAAAAAGAATGAGACATTTATTATCCGAGTAAAAAATTCACGGTGTTAGAGTTGAAATATTATGATGTGAAAAAGACTTGTGCCGCATTGGTCTGGGTATTGCATAGATTGCGACAGTACACGCTGCATCACTAGACGTTCCTCGTGAGTGAGAACAATCCTATCAAGTACTTACTTGATCAGTCGGCTTTGGTGGGTAAGTTGGCTAAATGGCAGATTTTGATCTCAGAATTTGATGTGCAATTCATGCCACAAAAGTCGGTTAAGGGTCGAGTAATTGCTGATCTATTGGCTGAGAATTCAGGGGTCTCAAATAATGATGACAGTTTCCTAGATGATCGTGTCTTGAACGTAAATCAAGATTCATGGACAATGTTCTTTGATGGAGCCTTGAACTTGTTTGGTTATGGTACTGGAGCAGTTCTGATATCCCCAGATGGACAACACCATCCGGTAGCTGCAAAATTGATATTCCCATGCACTAACAATGTGGTCGAGTATGAAGCTTGCATCCTCGGGCTTCAAGCTGCAATTGAGATGGGTGTGGCTAAGTTAAAAGTGTTCGGAGATTCAACGCTGATCATACTAAAGACCGTAGGCGAATGGAAGACTAAGGATGCCAAATTGCTCCCATACCACAAGTATTTAGAAGGTTTGATGAAAAAGTTCGAGGAAGTTTCATTTGAATACTTGCCGAGGTCTCACAATTAATTTGCAGATGCACTTGCAACATTGTCTTCTATGTTGAAAGTCACTGATGGGTTAGAGGTCGAGCCACTGAAAATAGAGGTTTTGCCGAAGCCAGCTTGTTATATGATTGTGACTAAAGAACTTGATAAAAAATCATGTTATTACGATATCATGAATTACATTAAAAAGCAAGAATTCCCCGAAGGAAGCACTCAGGCTGATAGGAAGTACATCATGAAGATGGCTTCGAATTTTTTTGTCAGTGGTGAGAATTTGTACAAGAGATCTTACGATTCGGTTTTATTGTGGTGTATAGATGCAGTCGAGGCCACTCAAATCATGCAAGAAGTGCACGAAGGGGTATGTGGCCCTCATATGAATGGACACATGTCAGCCAAGAAGATCATGAGATTAGGCTTCTATTGGCTCACACTGGAAAATGACTGCATCCAGCATGTTCGGAGTTGTCACCGCTGCCAGATTCATGGGAATAAGATAAATGTTCCTCAGCTGCACCAGTTTTCCAAGCTGTGGCCTTTCTTGATGTGGGGTATCAATGTGATTGACCCGATCAATCCCAAGGCTTCAAATGGGCATCGATTCATCTTGGTGGCGATAGACTATTTCTCTAAATGGATCGAAGCTACATCCTTTGCAAATGTCACCGCTCGCAATGTTGTGAAATTCGTTAAATGTGACATAATTGCTCGTTATGGCGTCCCTGAAGTAATCATCACTGATAACGGGACAAATTTGAACAACAAACTTGGTGATGGGTTGTTCAGTGAGTTCAAGATCAAGCATCTGAATTCGTCCCCTTACTGCCCTCAAATGAATGGGGCTGTTGAAGCGGCCAATAAAAACATTAAGAAGATCTTGGCTAAGACAGCCGAGAATTATCGAGATTGGCATGACAAGTTACCCTTCGCATTGATGGCGTACCGAACATCTATCTGCACTCCTACTGGGGCAACCCCTTTCGCTCTGGTGTATGGCATGGAGGCGGTTCAACCTGTTGAAGTGGAGGTTCCTTCTCTGAGAGTTTTATCTCAAGTGGATTTGTCGGAGGCAGAATGGTCGCAGCAAAGATTTGAACAATTGAACTTGATTGACGAAAAAAGACTGAAGGCTCTCTAGCCATGGCCAAACATATCAACAAAGAGTAGCCAGATCTTTCAACCGGAAGGTGCGGCCGAGACATTTTGAGGTAGATGATCTTGTTCTAAGGAAGCTGTTACCATTATTTTCAGATCCTGAAGACAAGTTCGCTCCAAATTACAGCGGCCCTTATGTGGTGAAGAAAGTGCTTCCTAGAGATGCCTTGATCCTGGCAGAAATGGATGGTCATGAGTTTTCCAATTCAGTTAATTCCGATGCTGTCAAGAAGTATTACCCGTGATAGAATTTGACATGTCATGTTTTGAATTGCAAGCATTTCTATGTTGATTAAATTGCTTCAATGAGTTGAATTATTTGAATTTGTTGCAAAACTTGCATTTTTCTTCCTTGATGAATTGCGTGAGATAGATTGAATATGTCAAATGGGATACTTTGGAATGATGAAAGGCAAGCCTTATTCCATACACTATCCCATACACTAATCCTCAGTGAGTTGTATAAAAAATTTCCATGCCCGCAAGGATAAAGGTGATCTCGCAAAGGGTACGCTAACCAAGGTGATGAGAGGCGGTTCTTTCCTCTACCCGAAACACTACAGGTACACCAATTGTTTAGCCTTTTGAGCCCATACATGTGAAGATTTTTTAAATCATCCCTGTCAAGGATCATCCCACATTGGGACAAAATTTGAGATGAATGATAGGAAGTTTTTTACTCACACTTGCATCAATCTTTGAGTATTGCTTTCGCATCGTAACTCCTATGATAATTCAAAGTGCCCTAAGATGATGAAGAGCAGCCATTTATCTATCTTATACACTTTTATCCGTTGCATAGCCCACTTGAGTTTATAAATTCATTTCATATTAAACCCAGTTGGTGATCATCCCCTATACTGGGGCAAGACAAAAACATTCAAGTAGCATAAACTAGAATGCTGACAAAATGGAGACTCTGTTCGAGGGAAATAAGTAAAAAAAATGGGGCATGAAAAAGCAGTGTGCCTGGTAAAAGCAAGGCCAATACTCAGAAAAGAAAAAAAAATCAAACTCTTGATATAATGAGTCATATCCCCAACAAGGCGATACTAAAACTCAAATGCTGTTGCAAACGATGGAGATTTGACAAGAAAAGATCTTCGAGAGTGGAGAGGAAAGTGGTGGAAATGTCAAGATGATCACTAACTTTAATCCCCTAAACACCTTTTTGAGCCTAATGGTCCATTCGTTTCTCAACGCATGAACCAAGCCTACGTTACGTCCCTTGCAAAGTCTCTTCAAATTAGGGTACTTGAATTAATGTAAGAGTTCATATGCTTGAAAGCATCACTTGAAAAAGTGCGAGTAAGATAATTTCTACCTCATTTCGTGTGTTTCTTGACTTGTAAATCCCAAGAAAATTACGAAATATCATTTTTAAGACTCAAAGAGTCCCCTTTGTTAAGCCATTGACTAAGTTCTCATTACAGTCCCTGTTAAAGACCTCTCAGATTGGTAAAGTCGTACCACTTGTGAGATTGCCCAGACTCTTGTTTGGCATGATGATAGTGAGATAAAGTGATTGTCAAAATCCTGTATCAAAGGTCAGGATAAAACAGCCCATTTTAATGAGGATGAGTGAAAAGTCCTTTTAGACTAAATGATCCCTCATTTGACACATCCAAGACGCTCATGCGTTCAGATTGGAATCTTCTTTTGAAATCATTCCCGTTGAAGTTAGGTGATGCGAGATTGATAGAAATCATCATGAACATCCATTGAATTAATGCATGCTTGCAATTACAAATGCATATTGCCTCTCCTATGATCTTGTTTTGCAGGAGACATGTCCCCAAGGAACAGAGTATCACTAGATAAGTATATCTTTATCCATACCTTAAATACTTGTTGTTGCATAGGTATTCCCCTTTTACATACATTAACACTCAATTGAGTTGTCTTCAAAGATTTTTCTCCAGATTCAGTCTGATTCAGGCGACCGTAGAATGATACGGGTCTTGAAAGGTAAATCCTCGTTTAGGTGACCGTAGAATGGTACGGGTCCTAGACAATACATATTTCCCTATTTAGGCGACCATAAAATGGTAAGAGTCCTGGAAAGAATCCTCATTTAGGCGACCGTAGAATGGTACGGGTCCTAGGCAATATTTATTTCCTTATTTAGGCGACTGTAGAATGGTATGGGTCCTAGAAGGTCAATCCCCATTTAGGTGACCGTAGAATGGTATGAGTCCTAGATACAACCAAATACTGCCATACTGGGCAACCGTAGAATGGTACGAGTCCTGAGAAAGCAGTTTCTTTATAAAGCCATGTTACCATTTTGGGCGACCGTAGAATGGTACGGGTCCTAGAACACCAATCTATCTTGAGTTACTCTACCCTCCTTGAAGGTAAGTTATTCCAGATAGGTTCATTTATTATTTGCATTTTCATGCATCATATAAATTGCATTCAAAAATGGAATTCATTGTCAAACAAAAAATCATTCAATACATGTGCATGGTCAAAATTTAGGTCTTAATTTATCTTTCAAGGCAACCTCTTCGAGCTCACCTTCAAAGAGGGGTAGCTATTGACACCTAAATTTTGGCAATTTTATTGCATAAAAAATAAAGGGATTAATTTTTAATCCCTAATATATATATATATATTGCATAGCATATTAATCTAGCTGCATTTGTTTTAAATTTTTGTGCATTTATTGGACCGAGGGTGGATAAGTTCGAATTAATGTTTCTGAGCTTTAGTTTGGCGGCGGGGCTAGGCCCACGAAAGAAACAAATTAACCCAAGCCCGTTGTTTTTTTTTTAATCAATTATCTTGTGAAAAATTAAGATTTAATGCAATATTATGATGATTTTTGGAAATTAAGAAAATCGCATTGTAATCTTATCTTTATCAATAGATGATGAAATCGGGGAGAATATTCATGAGATAAGGATTTTTGTGATCAAGAGGTTATAAGCAATATTCATGAGATGAAATATTAACAAAAAAAGTTCATGTTTTGTTTTGCCTATAAAAGGAGGTGTACGTAGTTCAAAAAAGGGGGGTTCGGTTTTTGGCTTTTGGAGGGTTTTAGAAATCAAAAAGAAAAGAACGCAAAAGCAAAAAGCAGAAAGAAGAAAGGAGGGCAGAGGAGACGACTGTTCATCGTCTCCCTCGCCACTCACCCCCCTTTTGCAGTGTCCGTCCGCGAACACCGCCGCGCCGCCTGCAGCTTGTCGCCGCAACCCGCCAGCCTTCGCCCGAGCACCAGCGGCACCGCCCTCCACCAACAGCCGCGAAGCCACCGAGCCACCAACGACCGCTCCTGTTTTGCCACCGTTCTGCCACCGCTCACTGATTAGTCCCCGTCCTCTGGCATGATGGCGTGCACCGCACGCCGATTCGCTCAGCCCGATCGACGACGGCTCCTCGTCAAAGCCGCCCTGCTGTCGAAATCGAACCCAAGCTAGGCCCATTCAACCGATTCCGCCCCGCTTCACCCTCCTGCGCTTCCAGATTTGCACCCACCGGACGCTGAGCTGACGCCCTTGTAGCGCCCCTATTCGCGAAGCCACCGTTCATCCTTCTCGGTCAGTTGACGCCGCTACCCGTTTGCCCCCGTCGCTATATCCGACACCCGTGAAGCCTCCCCTACTCGACACCGGAGCCTTGCTGCTCTTGATCCGTGCCGATCCCTGCCGCCGTGGTCCTCCTCCGCCCGCCGTTCACCGCCCCACAGTCGGAGCCAAGCACCTGCGCCCGCGACATCGACCCGAACCTCGCGTTGCTGCCCCGACGCCGCTTCCGCCTCGCCTCCGTCCTATTCGTGGCCTAACCCAGACCCGTAACCGCTCCGCCCAGCAACCCCGGCGCCATCCAGCCCTCGCCGGAGTTTGAACCCGCGCCGGCCGACGACTTCCTCCCCCGGCGTCTCCCGTCCCCGTTACTTACTCTTAGGTAGTTTTTTTATTATTATTATTATTTTACTTTTTACTTTTTAATTTTACTTTTTACTTTCTTTATAGTTTAGTTTATTTTACTCTTTCTATTTGTTTTAGTCTAGGTATTTAAATTGTGATATTGGATGTTAATATTCATAAAATCTTATAGGCATTATCGATAGGGGTTTTCCCTAAGATTATTGTAATTATTAATTTAACCCGTAAGATGTCGGGTTATTTTTTTAATTATATTATTTTTTGGGGGTTTGTTGATAGTATCTTAATTGTTGAATCAATATAATTATTTGATCCGTAAGACTTCGGATCAGATTTTTAATTATTTTTGAACTTCTTGTCGTGATGTTCAAAGTTAGAGTAATCGTTAATTTAACTTGTGAGATAACATGTTATTTTTTCGATTATTTTAATCATTTATTTGATTGAATGTCTTGATTTGTTTAATTACAATGTTTATTTGATAATTGCTTGTTTTGGAAAACCACTAAAAAAATTTAAAAAAAATATTTGAATTAGGATTCAGTTTGTTTTGGAATATTTCTTGTTATCTTGCATATCTAGAGTAGGGATTTTATTTCAAATTTAGAAAAAATATAAAATAAAAAATGCATTCATGTAGGATGTTAGTTTTTATTTAATTTAAGTTGCATGTTTAATTACGTGGCAATTTTAAATTTCGAATTTTATAAAAAAAAATTAAAAAAAATCATGCATATGTCATGTAGAATTAGGGCATGCTCTGCATGTCATTGCATATTAGATAAAATTGCATGTTTAATTTTAGGTCTAGATAGATCTTTAGATGAATTGCATAATTGGTCTTTTTTTTTTTTAAATGCATGTTAAGAAAGCATTTAGAATAGATAGTATTTCACTTTAGTTTGATTTTCATTTTTAGTGATTTTAATTATGAATTTTTGTTAAATAAAAAATAAAAAATCATGTGTACGTCATATAGAATTAGATTCATGGAAAGCACGTCATATAGAATTAAGTTCATGAAATACACGTCATTTAGTGATTGTTGTTAGGTTCATTTAATTAGGAATTGCTCATCATTAGACTAGGTCATTTAATAAATGTCGCGTGACATATAGCTCGCATATTAAATTACATGTTGCATGTCATTTTAGTTGAGATAATTTTGTACGTCATTGCATTGCATTGCACGTCATTAGAATTATGTCATTTTAGTTAATTTAGATTGCACATTTAATTATTGCATGTTCATTAAGAAATCACATTTTGCCATGCCATATTATTTCATATTAGATTAGAAGCATTGCATTGCATTGTATATGGACTATATTCTCGTTTAAAAAGTGAAAGCAAAATTGAGTGATTGTTTGTTAATTAGAAATCATATCTAAGATTTCTGATGTGAATTATGATTTAACAATGCAAATGCTTTCGTTGCTTTGAATTAGGTTTTGCATTATTTTATTCGCTTTCTTGGATGTTAAATTGATGGTTTGTGCACTTGCATGATCGCCTCACACGTTAGGAAAGTAAATTAAAATAAATCCAAGCTGCCTGCAAAAACATTTTTTAAAAATTAAAAAAAAATGGTACCGAAAGGGCACTAGGATAATCTAGTGCAACCAAGTCCCCGTACACTTAGTCTCTGATTCATAGGAGTAAAATAATTCTCCCATTATTTTACTTAGGTGTCTAATCGACCTACCATAAACCTATTAGTGGCAACTCATAGATAAAATCTATTTGCATGTTTAAAAAATTAGACTTAAGTCGCGAATTGGTATGGGCTTTGTCACGCCTCGAGCCTTGAGACACATGAACAACCCACCATGGTCGGATAAATGCGACATTCCCAGGTAGTGTCGCCGACCCCATTTATTTTATTATGCTCATGCGAAACGTATTAAGAAACCCCTGACAAATAAATTACGGGATAGAACAGCAGGAAGAAAAACGGAACAATTCAAATACAAACCAGCATACTTTCTTATAGTCAATCAGGGTTTACATACAACCAAAATAGGTCAGAGACTATGTGCATCAAAAGGGCCAGTTTGCACACTAAGGATCGGTCTACAAAAAAAGAGAATAGTCCTATAACTACTAGTCGGACTCGTTCGTCGATCTCACATCCTCAGGTTCTAACACCCAAGAGACTGGAGGCGATGCATTGATCACTCCACCGTTAGGAAGATCCACCATGCCTTCACCCAAAATGGCATCCATCACAGTCAACGGAATGTCCATGCTATCCAGTGGGCCAACCCTAATGCCATCGGCCCCAAAACGAAACCAAGCCCTAAACATATAAGGTACTCTGACATCCACGGTCACCTAGACTCAGATAATGGACCTAGCCAACTGATAGACTCAAGGACTTCCAAGGTCAGGAGCACTCTGCGTTGTCTGGTGAATCTCCATCGGCATGCCACTCTTCTCCGAAGGTGCCGCCATATACGACATTGTAATATCTCCCCAAACCGGGATGAGACTTTGTCTCAGCAAGTTCACCCCTCATAAACCCCTATTAGAAAGTAAATTTGCCCCAGAGTGACCTAGCCATGACATCAAGAAAACTTACCTTGCATTAGTCTTCATCTGCAGGTTAGCACAGTTTATATAATTCAACCACGTGCAATTCTGATAACTAAACAACCGTGGCACAATCACATTATCAAAACAATTCAATCACTTGGAGCATCTCAGCGATCCATCGACCCGACCAATTACATGACATTCTAACAAATCAATTACTGCTTCCAATCACGACCCTATAGGAAGGTTTAACAACCGGTGGCAATCACAGCCTCACTCGGCATGAACTTTAATTAGGTGGTAGATTTCGGCTCGATGGGCACGACCTCTAGTAGGTGGTTAATCATGGCCTTATTGGGCACGACCTCTCATAGGTGGTCAATCACGGCCCCATTAGGCACGACCTCTAATAGGTGGTCAATCACAGCCCCATTGGGCACCAACCTCTAATAAGTGATCAATCACGGCCCTATTGGGCCCAACCTCTAATAGGTGGTCAATCATGGCCAATCTTCCATCAATTTCGACACTTAAGATTTTATAAAGAATCCTAATTATTGCAATCACACTCAATTTGCCATAATCACTCATCAATTTTAAATTCTAAATACACGATTAGCGATCGGCACGAAATTCGAGCAATCGGGGTTAAAAATAATTTTTCCTTTTTTTAATAATATTTTAATAATTTCAGATTATAATATAATATTATACTTTTCCAGAATTTCGAAGCAATTAAATAATTCAAAACTAAAATCCTATTATGTCCCATCAAGGCTTAACTTTAAATAACTTCTTTTAACCTTTAATTAAACACACTTTAACATAGAACAACCTCTTAATCAAATTATAATTAAATACACTAATCTACCCACCTAAACTTACTTAATTTAAACTAAACACACTTATGGCAATATTAACACTCTAATCAAGGTTTAGTGAGGTAAACTCATATGATTAACTCGCCACTTGAACCAAAACGACGAGGGCGATGCCGGGATCAACTTTTCCAAAGGCGGGCCTAGCTTCCGAGGCCGGGAAGATAGCCAAAACGAGCCTTAACCGGACTGCGAGACCCACTTCTTCTTGCTGCACGATGGGGCCGAAGAAGGGAGAACAGCGATGGCTAGAGGCGGTAGGGGCAGAGGAGAGGGGCGGTTGAAGCTTGGCAATGGCTCACGGCGGCCTGGCGGGGTCTTCGCTGACGGATGGCAGCTCGGGACGACGGTGGTGACGGTTGGCGTGGGCGAAGAGAAGCAGAGCAGAGCAAAGGGGCGAGGCACGCGCGCGAACGCGGGGCTTCGCGCGGTCCCGCGGGACGGCGGCGACGGCGCTGCACGACGGCGGAGGGTGAGCAGGCAACCGAGCGGCGAAGGGGGAGGCGTCAGGCTGGCCTAGTCTGAACGGTCGCTCCTCCCCTCTCTCTCTCCTCCAAGTTCAAATGAAGAAGATGATGTTGATGGGTGTGGGGGCAAATCTTGGCCCTCCACTTGTCAAGATCTCCCTCACTTTGGCCACCCACCATGACATCATCCCATGATGTCATCATCCACTAACTTAACTTCCTCCCTAACTTCTTCAATGGTTTGCACCTCAAATTCTGCCGGGGTCCAATTCTTGTACATCCAATTTCTTCAATTTTTCATTCAATTCTCTTCTAATTTAGTCCAATTAAAGTCCACAAAATTATCCCATGATCCTAATAAGGTATGTGACATAACCGGGCTTCCAATTTCTAAATTCAATCCCAATTTTCACGGTTAAATTCAATCTGGTGCGATTTCAGCACACCTAATCCACTGAGTAGCTTTTGGGGAAATTTTCTTGTATTCGACCCGAGGTGATCGGTCCCCAAGTTTGATGCGGAAAAATTCCTTAATTGCTTTACTCAATAGATTAGTTCCCTCGTGAGTGGTCAACTCTGAGAGACAAACTACATGCACAAATGAATCGTCCAACTCAATCGACTGAAATTAAAATTGAGAAAAATCGAGATGTCACAACTCTTCTCCTCTTATAAAAATTTCGTCCTCGAAATTTAAATCATTACAGATCTTTAAACAAGAAGGTAAGGGTACAATTGTCTTATTGATTCTTCGGTCTCCCAGGTTGCTCCTTCAGTGCCATGGTGTTACCAGACCACTTTGACCATTGGGATGGTCCTGGTGTGCAGAACTTGTTCTTTGCAATCCACAATCTGAACCAGACTTTCAACATATGACACTTTGTCGTCCACGTCTAATTCCTCGAAATTTAGAACGTGAGTAGGGTTAGGTTCATACTTCCTCAACATCGACACGTGAAAGACTTCGTGCACCTGCGACAACTTCGACGGCAGTGCAAGACGATACGTTAGAGTCCCTATTCTTTCTAAAATCTCGAATGGACCTACGTACCTCGGACTCAGTTTTCCCTTTTTGCCAAAGCAGGAAGTACCTCTCACCGGTGACACCTTCAAGAAGACGTGCTCACCAACTTGGAATTCCAATGGCCTTCGACGCTTATCGGCATAACTTTTCTGGTGACTCTGAGCGGTCTTTAGTTTGTCTCTAATAACTGCAATTGCTTCCACTAACTGTTGAACCAACTCTGGACCGGTGATCTTTCTTTCTCCGACCTCATCCCAACACACTGGTGTTCTGCACGCTCTACCATACAACGCTTCAAAAGGAGCCATCTGAATACTCTGCTGGTAATTATTGTTGTAGGCAAACTCGACCAGATGAAGCTGTTCCTCCCAACTTCCCTTGAAGTCCAAGACACAAGCTCGCAACATGTCCTCAAGAGTCTGAATTGTCCTCTCAGACTGGCCATCAGTCTGCGGGTGATAGGCCGTACTGTACTGCAGCTTTGTTCCTAAAGCGGATTGCAAGCTCTTCCAAAAAGCGGTGGTGAACCTCGGGTCTCTGTCTAAAGTAATTGTAACTGGCACTCCATGCATACGAACTATCTAATGTACATACAGATCTGTAAGTCTATCCAAACTCAAGTCCCTTCGAACTGCAATGAAGTGAGTTAATTTTGTCAGCCTGTCAACTACTACCCAAATCGAATCATTTCCTCTCTGGCTCCTCGGTAATTCCGTCACAAAGTCCATCGTGATATGCTCCCATTTCCATTCTGGGATCTCAAGGGGTTGCAGAAGTCCTCCTGGTTTGCAATGCTGAGCTTTCACCTACTGACACGTCAAACACTTGGCGACATGCTTGGCGAAATCCACCTTCATGCCACACCACCAGTAGTGTTGACACAGATTCTGATACATCTTGGTACTACCAGGATGGATGATGTAACTGCTACGATGTGCTTCTGATAAAATCTCCTCCCTAAGCTCTACATCGTCAGGTACAACTAACCGTCCTTGGAACCTTAATGTTCCATCTTCAGAAATCTGGAAGTCAGCTTTCCTCTTCTCTGTTTCCTCTTGTACGATTTTCTGAATATCCGAATCTGTCTACTGAAACGTCCTGATTTTGACCTATACTTCTGGCTCAATTCTGAGGGTGGCCATAAGGTTCGAAAGGTGGCCTACTTCAAACTTGAAACCCGAATCTCGTGCTCCCTCGAGTAGACTCCATTCCTTGAGTACCATATGTGCAAGCGTAGACTTCCCCGCTTAATGCATCGGCAACCTTGTTCGCCCTTCCGGATGATACAAAATCTCACGTCATAGTCCTTTAGGAGTTCCATCCATCGGCGATGTCTCATATTCAACTCCTTCTGAGAGAATAAGTACTTAAGACTCTGGTGATCAGTGAAGATTTGGAATCTTTCTCCGCACAGGTAGTGCCTCCAAATCTTAAGGGCAAAGATGATCGCTGCAAGTTCTAAGTCATGCGTCGGATAGTTCAACTCATGAGGTCTCAACTGACGGGACGCATACGCAATAACCCTACCATGTTGCATCAATACGCAACCCAATCCTTTAAATGATGCATCGCTGTAGATTTCAAATCCTCATGGACCATATGGAATAGTAAGTACAGGTGCGGTAGTTAGCTTTTGCCTGAGCTCTTGGAAGCTACGCTCGCACTTATCTGACCATACAAATTTTTCTTCCTTCTTCAGCAGTCTCGTCATCAGTGATGCTAACACTGAAAACCCTTCTACAAACCGTCTGTAATACCCTGCTAAACTCAGAAAACTTCTGATTTTTGTTACTATAGTCGATCTTGGCCAGTTGATCACTGCTTCAATCTTGGCTAGGTCCACTGAGATTCCTTCTCCAGAGATAACATGAACTAGGAAAGCCACACGAGTTAGCTAAAACTTGCACTTACTGAACTTAGCGTACAACTCGTGATCTCTCAAAGTCTGAAGCACTATTCTTAAGTGCCTTTCATGATCCTCAGTACTCCTTGAATACACCAGGATTCATCGATGAAGACAATTACGAACTGATCTAAATACTCTCTGAACACCCGGTTCATCAGGTCCATGAAAGCAGCTGGGGCATTCGTCAACCCAAACGGCATCACAATAAACTCGTAATGGCCGTATTCAGTGCGAAATGCCGACTTCGGTATATCTTCCTTCTTGATTCTTAGCTAATGATACCCCATCCTCAAGTCGATCTTAGAAAATATCGACGCTCCTTGAAGCTGATCAAACAAATCATCAAACCTTGGCAACGGATACTTGTTCTTAATTGTCACTTGGTTGAGCTGTCAATAGTCGATGCACAAGCGTAATGAACCATCCTTCTTCTTCACAAACAACATCGGTGCTCCCCAAGGTGATGCACTCGGACGTATAAATCCTTTATCCAACAACTCTTGCATTTGCACCTTTAGTTCCTTAAGCTCTGACAAAGCCATCCGATAAGGAGCTTTGGAGATAGGCTCGGTCCCGGGAGCTAACTCAATTACAAACTCTACCTCTCTTTCCGGCGGCAAAACCGGTAATTCTTTCGGGAACACATCTGGGAACTCTCGCACCACTAGGATGTCTTCTATCTTCGACTCCTCTACTGTCATGTCCATGACAGTCGCCAGGTAACCTTGGCAACCCTTGCCTAGCAAGCGGGTTGCCTCGAGCGATGAGATTAAGTAAATTGAGAGTCCTCCTCAACTCCCAATGAATTCAAAACTCTCACCCTCTAATGGGTTAAACTGAATCACCTTGCGATAACAGTCCATCTTAGCTCGTTGCTTGGTGAGCCAGTCCATGCCAATTATTACATCAAAATCATACATGGCTAGGACTATCAAGTCTATCCTTCCCTCTCGCTCACCAATCACTAGCTTGCAACCAAGGCAACCTACTGTAGCTAACACCTTATCTTTCAACGGAGCACATATAGCCACGACATCAAGAAAACTTACCTTACATTAGCCTTCATTTGCAAGTTAGCACAGTTTATATAATTCAACCACGTGCAATTCTGATAACTAAACAACTGTGGCACAATCACATTATCATAACAATGCAATCACTTGGATCGTCTCAGCGATCAATCAACTCGGCCGATTACATGTCATTCTAGCAAATCAATTACTACTTCCAATCACGACCCTATGGAAGGTTTAACAACCAGTGGCAATCACGGCCCCACTCGGCACGACCTTTAATTAGGTGGTAGATCTCGGCCCGATGGGCACGACCTCTAGTAGGTGGTCAATCACGGCCATATTGGGCACAACCTCTCATAGGTGGTCCATCACGGCCCCATTGGACACGACCTCTAATAGGTGGTCAATCACAGCCCCATTGGGCATGACCTCTAATAGGTGGTCAATCACGGCCCCATTTGGCACAACCTCTAATAAGTGGTCAATCATGGCCCTCTTGGGGACAACCTCTAATAGGTGGTCAATCACGGCTCTATTAGGGACAACCTCTAATATGCGGTCAATCACGGCCAATCTCCCATCAATTTCGACACTTGGAATTTTATAAAGAATCCCTAATTATTGCAATCACATTCAATTTGCCATAATCAATCATCAATTTTAAATTCTAAATACACAGCAGCGATCGGCATGAAATTCTGAGCAATCGGGTCAAAAATAATTTTCTATTTTTTTAATAATATTTTAATAATTTCGGATTATAATATAATATTATACTTTTCCAGAATTTCGAAGTAATTAAATAATTCAAAACTAAAATCCTATTATGTCCCATTAAGGCTTAACTTTAAATAACTTCTTTTAACCTTTAATTAAACACACTTTAACATAAACCAACCTCTTAATCCAATTTATAATTAAATACACTAACCTACCCACCTAAACTTACTTAATTTAAACTAAACACACTCAGGGCATTATTAACACTCTAATCAAGGTTTAGTGATGTAAACTCACTTGATTAACTCGCCCCTTGGACCAAAACGACGAGGGCGATGCCGGGATCGACTTTTCCAAAGGCAGGCCTAGCTTTCGGGGCCGAGAAGATGGCCAAAACGGGCCTTAACTGGACTGCGAGACCCACTTCTTCTTGCTGCACGATGAGGCCGAAGAAGGGAGAACGTTGACGGCTAGAGGCGGTAGGGGCAGAGGAGTGGGGTGGTTGTAGCTTGGCTACGGCTCACGGTGGCTTGGCGGGGTCTCCGGCGACGGATGGCAGCTAGGGACAACGGTGGTGACGGCCGGCACGGGCGAAGAGAAGCAGAGCAGAGCGGAGGGGCGAGGCGCGTGTGCGCACACGGGGCTTCACGCAGTCACGCGGGACGGCGGCAATGGCACTGCACGACGGCAACGAACAGCGGAGGGCGAGCAGGCAACCGAGCGGCGAAGGGGGCGGTGTCGGGCTAGCCTAGTCCGAACGGCCGCTCCTTCCCTCTCTCTCTCCTCCAAGTTCAAATGAAGAAGATGATGTTGATGGGTGTGGGGGCAAATCTTGGACCTCCACTTGTCAAGATCTCCCTCACTTTGGCCACCCACCATGACATCATCCCATGATGTCATCATCCACTAACTTAACTTCCTCCCTAACTTCTTCAATGGTTTGCACCTCAAATTCCGTCGGGGTCCAATTCTTGTACATCCAATTTCTTCAATTTTTCATTCAATTCTCTTCTAATTTAGTCCAATTAAAGTTCACAAATTATCCCATGATCCTAATAAGGCATGTGACATAATCGGGCTTCCAATTTCTAAATTCAATCCCAATTTTCACAGTTAAATTCAATCTGGTGCGATTTTAGCGCGCCTAATCCACTGAGTAGCTTTTGGGGAAATTTTCTTGCATCCGACCCGATGGTGACCAGTCCCCAAGTCTAACGCGGTAAAATTCCTTAATTGCTTTACTCAATAGATTAGTTCCCTCGTAAGTGGCCAACTCCGAGAGACGAACTACATGCACAGATGAATCGTCTGACTCAATTGACTGAAATTAAAATTGAGAAAAATCAGGATGTCACAGGCTTGGGAGAGTCCGAACTAAGCTTAAAGACTTAATAGTCCATTAACTTATATTTAGGTGATGCACCCGAAAATTAGATCGTGACAGTCATTATAACATGATAGAAGATATAGACTTGACTAAAGAAGAGATGGAGATTTTCTTGGATTTACATCCTTTTACTAATGCTTCAAGTTACACGGTTGTGGAGACAATGTCACTTGCGAAGGCTCTTATACTTTTCCGGGAAGTTGGCTTGAGACATCTACTGGTGATACCTAAAATCTCTGGCGTAAGCTCTCATTTTCACTTCTTTAACTCTATGAAAAGCTATTCTATTGCTCTTTTTGTCTTTCGGCATTGAAATACTCTACTGTTAATTTAAATAGAGTACTACATAATCGTTTAGTGATCTTGCTCATAGCTCTAGTCCTGTGTCTACTTGCAAAATGGACTTTTTCTTTTTGGTTGGAGCAATTGACGATATATACAGGAACACTCCCCTTTTGTGAACTGATCATTTATACTAAATGGAAACCAAATTGCTTTTAGATGTGGTAAGTATTGCATGATGTTGTGAACTCCTGAGCATGATATCTTTATGTCACTGTGACATCCATTTAGCCCAACATATCGGTTTCAAAATTCGGAATTCCTGGATGCAAACTTTTGGAGAGCGTCTGCTAAATCAATTTCGTTCATTATTGTTGCAATCATTCCTGTCCAAGTTGCACAAGACCGCACAATGCCGCTGCCTGAAGCATTGATCGGTCACATGCTCAATGCAAATTTCCACGTACTTTCGAGCATATTCAATTTCCGCAGAGCAACTTGTAGTCGGTTTGAATTTATGGGGATTGAATCGACTGCTGGCCCTGCCTTCTTCTTCCATCACTTTCATAAAAAAAAAATCATCACTTCCATCTAAAAAAATCTCCAAATTGAATTGACCGCTAGCCCTGCCTTCTTCTTCCATCACTTTCATCTCAAAATATCTCCACCTAACATGTACGATGAAGTTTGGTGTTTTCCATGTGCGTTCCTTGAAAGGTATGTGGGTCCCGTCAAGCTTATGGAGCAGGTACGCCTTATTCTAAGTTTGACTAGTTCTCTTTCACCATTGATTTCTATAAATAAATAAAAAAAGAGAGAAAATTAAAGAAAATGAAAAAAGATACATTCACGGAGATAGTATTATCAGAAAAATTAAATCGATGATATTAATATAAGAAGTTTTGAAGAAAATTTGATGAATCTATCAATAGAACTATTAAAATACTTTAAGAAAAAAGAAACAAAATCAAGCAAAAAATCAATACTCATTATAAAATGTTTTTTTAATTGCTGTTAACGAAATGGTTTATTAGTACAAATAAAGATTAACTAATAAAATATATGTACAAACATCACCTCTATTTTAATTAATCCTTTCCTTTTACTACAGGTGGAGCTTTTATAAAACTTCAGACCATATGGTAAAATCATTGTTCTAGATAGATATATGTGGTTTTGTTTTTGGTCAAAGATAGTGATAGATATATGTGTTGACATGGGCGAAGGTTGTCCCCAACTTTGGTTCAAACTTGCTGTGGAGAAAGAAAGCAATCGCACCTACGCGGAGGAGGAATGGTCGCCTCTCTCACCTGCCATGAATGACCGAACGTACCGGAGAGACTCAGGTAGCATGGAAAAGTGGGGAATCTCTAAAAGAACGCTGGTTTCATCCTTAGGGCCGAAGTTGCTCAACTCAAGGAGCACGCCAGTTTCATCAAACATGGCTTCAGTTATACTAGGAATCCTTCTAATACTTGTTCCACTTCCCCTTTCCGCCGAAGCTCGGACCAGGCGGCAACTTGACCTTGGGCAAGTCGTTGATGGCGAACGACCGAACTCTTCCTGGTTGTCGCCGACGGGCAAGTTTGCCTTCGGGTTCCGGAAAATGGGAAGAGGAGCTCATTTGTTGGCTATATGGTTTAAGAAGATAGAGGACAAGACCATAGTCTGGTCGGCAAACGGCAATAAGCTAGCACCAGAAGGTTCAGAAATCCAGTTGACCACGGATGGGCGATTTGTGCTTGTCGACCCAAATGGAAGAGAGTTGTGGTCTCCTAGCCCGGCCGTCGCTGGTCTAGCATATGTGGCCATGCTTGACACGGGAACTTTGTCCTAGTTAGCGAGAACCATGTCAACTTGTGGGAGACGTTCAGCCAACCAACCGACACGTTGCTGCCTATGCAACAGTTAGATCAAGGCACTAAAGTTAACGCTCGCTACTCCGAAATGAATTACTCCGCCGGGAGATTCCACTTCAAGCTAGGAGACGAAGGAAATCTCGCATTCTATGCCACTCCTGACCCGTGGGTTGCCTCAGATATTTACTGGGATAGCAAGACGAGCAATGGCTTCCGATTGATATTCAATGAAAGTGGTCAGGTCTACCTCACGGATAGGAATGGAGCACTGCTCCAAGTCGTCTCCTCAGACAAATACCCAGCCAGTGGATATTACCGAAGAGCAATCCTTGAATATGACGGGGTCTTCAGGCAATATGTACACTCTGATTCAAGTTCTCTCTCGGCAATGGGGGCAGGCGGTGGCCCGTTCTCCCCGGTCCCTCCAAATATATGCGAAGCATCATGCAAACTATGGGTTACGGAGCTTGTGGCTTCAATAGCTATTGTTCTCTTGGAGAAGATCGGAGGCCCCGATGCCACCGCCCACACGGGTATACTGTTAGATTCAACAAACGAGATGAACGGATGCGAGACGGGACTTCGTACCGCGAGTTGTGATGGAAGTAGGCCCGAAACAGACCAGTTCACTTTCTTTGGCATGCCTAATACAAATTGGCCAATGTCGATTACGAGCGTACGGCGACGCAAACCGAGGCCAGTTGCAAAGAGGCTTGTTTGGCTGATTGTTTTTGTGCAGTTGCTATTTTCGGCAAAAGTGGAAGTTGCTGGAAAAAGAAGATCCCTCTTTCCAATGGAAGAGAGGATCGTAGTGAGATTGTAAAAGCTTTGATCAAGGTCAGGATAAATAACTCGACTTCAAAATCTACGGGAAATGGAAGCAAGAATTCGACTCTGATTATCATTGGATCGGTGCTGTTGAGTAGCTCCGTGTTTGTGAACTTGCTTCTACTCCTCATTACCTATTTAATTTATAGAAGCTTCCGATCTAGGGATTCTAAGTTGTCACGACCGGTCCAAATCAACCAAGCTACAGGCATGCAGACTTTCACTTATCAGGAGCTTCAAGAAGCAACAGATGGATTTAAAGAAGAACTAGGTAGGGGTGCTTTTGGAACAGTGTACAAAGGTGTTCTCAAATCTGAGGATACAAACTTTGTGGCAGTAAAAGTGCTGGCAACAAGGACCGGAGAAAGCGAAAAGGAGTTTGAAAGAGAAATGAGTGCAATTGGCCAAACTAACCATAAGAACTTAGTGCAGTTGCTTGGATTCTGCAATGAAGGTCAACATCGACTACTGGTGTATGAATTCATGAGCAATGGCACTTTGGCGGATTTTCTATTTGGCATTTCAAGGCCCAGCTGGTACAAAAGAATAGAAATTGCTTGTGGTGTTGCACAAGGGCTCTCTTACTTGCATGATGATTGCACTAGGCATATAATCCACTGTGACATCAAGCCTCAAAATATTCTTCTTGATGGCTCTCTCACTGCAAAAATATCAGATTTCGGAATAGCTAAGCTCTTGATGGCGAACCAAACACGAACTATCACAGGAGTCAGAGGAACCAGAGGTTATTTAGCGCCAGAATGGTTTAGGAATATGCCTATTTCTAGCAAGGTAGACGTTTACAGCTTCGGCATTTTGTTGGTCGAGCTCATCTGCTGTAGAAAGAACTATGAGCCGGAAGCGGAAATTGAAGCTCAAATTGTGCTAGTCGACTGGGTGTATGACTGCTACCACGACGGGAGCATACTTAAGCTAGTGGAGAGCGACGAGGAGGCATCGAGTGACATAAAGAGGGTGAAAAGATTTGTGATGACAGCATTATGGTGCATTCAAGAAGACCCTGCTTTGAGGCCAACCATGAAGAAAATCACTCAGATGTTGGAAGGAGTTGTTGAAGTCCTAGTACCTCCAGTTTCAAGCTCCTTTATCAGTTCAATATGATTTTTTTTTAAAACAAAATTTGTTGACTTGATAATTCATTCTTCATTCATAAGCTCTAAATGCTCTATATTTTTATATGATAAGCATAATAAAAGTACTAAACTTATTGTAGAAGTGCAATCGAGTCATAATGTTAATCAAATTACTTTTAGATACAATAAGTTTTGCTTGATATTGTTAAGTACATGAGAATACAATATCGTTACATCACTCCATTTAGTCAAACATACAAGTATTTCAAAACCTGAAACTACCATAAGCAAACTTTAGTAGAATATTTGTAGAATTATGTTCATTCATTTTAAGCATTGAATCACCACAACGCCACAGACCTTGGTCTGTATCCATTGAATGCATGCCTGATGCAGGATGACCAAGCAAATTTCCTGGTACGTCTGAGCATATCTAAGATTACGATTGAAACAGTCAATTTCCACGAAGTAACTTAGTAATCGGTTTGAATTTGTAGGTATTGAATCAACTACGAGGCCTGCCTTCTTCTCCATAACTCATAAGGTCTCCAACTTAACTTGTTTGACGTTTGGTCAAAGTCTTCCAAATTCTTGCTGTTCCTTAAAAAATATGAGGGTCCCCGCAAGCTTGTGGTGTAGCCTCGCCGTTTTCTAAATTTGAAAGTTTTCTTTCACCACTGATTTATATATAAAAAAAAGGAGAAAAAGAGAATTAAATTTATAAAGATTTAACCATCAGAAAAATTTAATATCAACGGTACTATCATAAGATAATTTTTTGTAAACTTTGTTGGGTGTTGGTTTGCAAAACAAACAAAAATGCTTTTCTTCTTTATCCCACATATAAAAGTTAGGAAGAGATAGGCCACTTAATGTGTGAGTTTTTCTAGCTCATTTAGAAACAGCAATGAGGCGTGGTCTACACCTCATAATACCTGCATGCCGGATGCGCAAATGATTGCATAATTATTAAGCGCACTTGACTCTTTGCGCGCACGCGGTTTAATTAACCCTAATCCACTATCTTTTTATTTTATTCCATAATGTTATCTTGTTAACCCAAACATTGTATTTATTTTTTCAGCTTTTTTCGAAATTATTAAATTCTTAATTTTGTTATAGAAAATTATTATTATTTTTAATTATTTTTATTCCGAAATTTTTATATCTTTTCAAGTTGTCGTTTGGAAAACATACTAGTTCAATTAGCAACCTTTCCCAAATGGTCTTTTACAATCGTACTAGTTCATTTTGCAATTTTTCCCGAAGGTATGTCTTTGTTCAATAAGACCAACATAAATATGTCAGGTTTTGAGAAAACGGTTAGCTAATTTTTTTTTTTTTTCAGGTCTTCTTTGCAAAAACTACAACCATCTTTTTGAATTGTTTTCCTTAAGAGATTCAGAGAAATATTAGAATTGCTATCTAATATTCTCATCGAGACTTTGTTGTATATTGGAGGAAATTTGCCTTGGAATATTAGCTACTTTATGGGAGCAAATAAATCCTTAAGAAAGTGATATCATACCTCAAAATCTCACTTCATTATTCTACCCAATTTCAAAATTGATTTTCCAACAAACTTTGCTGAATATAAAAATATAACTAATAAGATACTTCAAGAAAAAAGAAGCAAAAATAAGGAATACTATTATAAGACTAGATATATGTGTTGACATGGGCAAAATCTGTCCACAATTTGGTTCAAACGAGCCATGGGAAAGACTCCGGGAGCATACAAAGTATAAAATCTATAAAGAATGCTGGTATCATTCATAAGGCTGAAGTAGCTCCACTCAAGGAGCACGCAAGTTTCATCTAACATGGCTTCAGTGATGTTAAGATTCCTTCTAGTACTTGTTTTATAAGTTACCGGCAGAGTAAGGAACTTACCAACTTCATGTAGAATATAATTTACCGCTCAAAATGAAAACTTAGCCGTGAAATTAGTACCTTAAGAGTGAAATTAGTAACTTCAAGTTCATTGACCATTTCAAAATAGAATCGTTCTCTTGTTGGTAAATAAATAGGTCAACTTGATAAAAAGGTTGCCACTCAACTTTTACTGGAAACTTGTAACAGTGAACAAGTTTGGTGAATTCTTATCATGGTAAAAACAGCTATCGACAATATCATTTTTAAATACATGTTTCCACTTGCACATGGCACTTTTTACATGTTTTGCATCAACAACGGCATGAAAATCCACAAGAGGAAACGCCATTGCCACTGGAAGCAGGCAATGATGTTACAGCTCATTTGGATACTATAAGGATTTGGTCCAACAAGAGTGGAGAGTGGTTGCGAGGGCTAGAGGGCTAAAAGTACTCACTTGTATGCCAAATGACAAAACCGTGAAGGATCCAAAACAGCCAATACCTCGAGTGAGTTAAATTCAGCGTGTCATTTAATAGTCTAAATTTTTAACATGTAAATCAATTTTTAAAAAGCCCGGACTCTCCCAAGTCCACCAATTCACGGGTTCGAGTTTTTAACTGTAAATCATTTTAAAATGGAGTCACTAATCGATTTGGGGTGGGTTGATTAGAAACCCAAGCGAAGTATCGGGAGAAATACTCGCTCTTACGCAACCAGAGAAATTAGGATTGGGGACTTGATTACACTAGTTAATCACTAATGCCCTTTCGGTACCTAATCTTGTTTAAACCCCGAGGTTTTTTGATGTTTGAGGGATTTTCCATGCATTTTTGGGAGGAAAAACATTTTCTAGGTCTTTTTATAATTTTTTGGACTTTTTTTTTGGGATTTTTGGCTTTTTTGGAAAATTTTTTGGCATTTTTTTTTTTGGAAAATTTTCATGAAATTTTTTGATTTTTTTTTTTGGCATTTTTTCGGAAAATAAAATATTTTTTAATATTTTTGGAAAATAAATTATTTTTCATTATTTTTAAAATATTATATTATATTATGATGTAAAAAAAACGAATTAGGTCGATCCCTGGGTTGGGTCCGACTGGGTCATCCATTTGGGCCCTAGGTTTTTCATTTTTTTCATTTTTTGATTTTATTTTTATTTTTTGAAAATAAAATATTTTTGATTTTTTGTTATTTTTATTAAAGTATTACATAAAATAATAAAAGGCCGACCCGGGTCGGATCCGCGGGTTGGGTCCGACCAAGGTCGACGACCCAAACGCGGCGGGCCCGACTCGATTTTTTGCTTTTTTTCTTAAAAACTCAGCCCACACACAGAATTGGGCCTATTAAAAAAGATGCCCGGCCCGAGTTCATAAACCGGCCCGACGAGTGCAGGTCCGACCCGGGGAAACCCTACCCGGAAACGGAGGAACCGGGTTGAAAGGACCCGCGAACTGACCCGGTTCCCTGACCTCTTCTCTCCTTCGTTTGCTCGCGGCGCATGGGAGGGACCGAGGCGTAACCGGGCAGACGGCGACGACGGCGGCAAAGACGGACTAGACGGCGATGATGGCGGCGACGGCGACGACGGTGGAGACGACGACGACAATCCGCTCAGCGAGGACGACCGACCATGGGTTTGAGATGGGGGTTTCAGTGGCGGCATGGTTCGAAAAGGGGGAAGATGCGACGGCGGCGACACGACCGGCAGTGGTGATGGTTACCGTTACCTGTCTGTGACGAGGTGGCGAACGGTGGCGGTGACAGGAGGTAGTGACGTCGGTGATGGCGGCGACGGCGACGCGGCTCGGCGGGGGGTCTCGGCTTCTCAGATCTGGTCCTTCGAAACCTCCTCTCTCCGGCTTCAACCTTCTACGGCCTCAGCTTCTTCGGATCTGGCCCTCCTCTTTGATTTCTCTCTCACTCAACCTCCACATGCTCGGATCTCTCCCCTTCGGGCTCGCTTGCCGCCGGCCTCCCCCGAAGTCTCTCGGAGGGAGGTCGATCGAGCTTCGCGACCCGATTTCTCGCGTACTCGCTCGTTGATTCTCCATGAAGTCTCTCGAGGGAAGATCTCCGAGTTCGCCGTGTCCTTCGACGGAGATGGTACCTCGCTATTTATAGGCGAGGGGGGCGGCCGGTCGACGGGGATTCGATCATCGGTCTTCGCACGCCGAACGGACGCCTGCGGCCGAACCGGCGTCCCATCCTCGCTCCTCCAACAAAGTGTGCTCAGCATTGAAGGCAGCCATTAATGGCGCCTGAGATTCGTCCTCTCCGGCCGACGTCGGCCTACCCTCCTCGGCCATAGGTTGTCTTCGAGCGCGTGAGTTGCAGAGGCATAGGGGGAAGAAGGGAGAAGAAGGAAGAAGGAGGGGGAAGGGGTTAGGTCGTTCGGGCCGGGCCATGAGGGCCTGTGCGAGAGAGAAAAAAAAAAGGGAGGGGCCGGGCTTGAAGGCCTCCCCCAAAGGCTGCAATTTTTTTTTTTTCTTGTTTTTACTGATTTTTTTTGTTGCTTTTGTTATTTATTATTTATTATCTAAAAAAAAGAAAAAGAAACATAAAAGAAATTAAAACCTAATTAATAACCTAATCAAAATCTTAGGTGTCAACAGCTGCCCCTCTTTGAAGGTGAGTTCGCAGAGGTTGCATTCAAAGACAAACGTGATACCTAAATTTTGTCTATACATATGCAATAGATTATATTTTATTTGGCACCTATTGTCCTATGCAGAAAATGAGCAATATAACATTACATATATTAAGACAGATAAGAAGATACCTGTAGTTACTTACCGGGAGTGAGTGAGATAGGGTGTGAACCCCGAGTTTTGGCAAGTATCAAGGCGTCATCTTACTTGTTGCATGAGGAGATTGCTTCTCTAGGACCCGAACCATTCTTCGGTCGCCTATTGGAGCAATAAGTGGTTTGTCTAGGACCCAAACCTTTCTTCGGTCGCCTTGACGGGGAATTGCTTTTCCAGGACCCGAACCTTTCTTCGGTCGCCTGTTTAGAGCAATAAGTTGGTTTGTCTAGGACCCGAACCTTTCTTCGGTCGCCTTGACGGGGAATTGCTTTTTCCGGACCCGAACCTTTCTTCGGTCGCCTTGACGGGGAATTGCTTTTCCAGGACCGGAACCTTTCTTCGGTCGCCTGTTAGAGCAATAAGTTGGTTTTATCTAGGACCCGAACCTTTCTCCGGTCGCCTTGACGAGAGATGCGCCAACCTTTCTCAAGGCATCTACTTGTTGGGAGATAGTACTTGGATGATCACAAGTACAAACTCTTGGGGGATACTTGGATGATCACAAGTATTGTTTGTCTAGGGGTACCTTTCTTCGATGATCACAAGTATAAACTCTTAGGGGATACCTGGATGATCACAAGTATTGAAGGGGTACCTGGACGATCACAGGTACAAACTCTTTGGGGATACCTGGATGATCACAAGTATCGAAGGGGTACCTGGATGATCACAAGTACAAACTTTGAAGGAAGAATCAAGGCATACCTGAGATATTCATGTGGAAATATCGAGGATGGGTCTTGCATATACGTGAAGGTTTCTCACCTCCTGGTAGTGAGAATATCGAGGACGTACCTTGGATATTCATGAAGGTCTCTCACCTCCTGGTAATGGGAATATCGAGGACGTACCTTGGATATTCATGAAGGTCTCTCACCTCCTGGTAATTAGGAATATCGAGGACGTACCTTGGATATTCATGAAGGTCTCTCACCTCCTGGCAACATAATCTTGAATGTAGCATAAGGCTTACTTGGATGGCACTCAAAAGGGTTGAAACACCTAGGTAACCGCAGTGCACAATACTTGGATGAACACAAGTGGAATGCTTGAACATACTTAGGTACCACTAGTATTTAATGATTGAACAATTTTTAGGACAACTCGGGCAAGTCGAGTGTCACGGAAAGGGAGTACCTGGAGTATTCTTGATGATATGGTGGATACCTAGATATTAAAAAAAGAAAAGGATACTTGGTCAATCACAAGCATCCAAACTCAAGGGACAACTTGAATAAGTCGAGTGTCAAGAAAGAGAGCACAAGGGAATACTTAAATAGTTGCGAGCACCCAAACTCAATGGACAGTGGTAGGTACTTTAAGACAAAGGGATAGGGATATGCTTACCTGGTAATATCTCTGATCTCTGAGAGTATGTCTGCTATTTGCACAGTATGCACACATGATTGTATGTGTTGTAAATTTATGAGTTCAAATGAGATTCATGCATGATAATTTTGTCAATTTTGCATCATCTGATTTCCACTAGGGAAGATTTTGAAAGACAACTTTCATTTAGAATGTAGATGTCTCGAGCATGCCAGATGAGGGACTTTCAATCTGAAGGGACTTTTTGCTCACTCTCATGGAAAAGGCTATCCTAACCATTGATGCAGGATTTATAATGACCACACTTCTCACTGTCATCATGTCACAGGTCCAGTATTCTTGCAAGTGGTACGACTTTACCAATGTGAGAGGTCTTTGTTGAAATTGTGATGAAGACTTGGTCAATAGCTCATCAAATGGGACCGTCGAGGTCAAGGCTCATGAAAATGCCGCACGATCATCTCCGGGTTTGCAAGTCAAGAGTTCTGCGAAAAGAGATAGAATAGTCTTGCTCGTACTTCTTCGAGTGATGCTTTTGCACATATAAAATCCTATGTTAATTGAAGTGCCCTAGTCGAAGAGACTTTTACAATGGGATACAATGTAGGCTTAATTCATGTGTAAAAAGGTGAGAGCTGGTGATTGTCTTGGCATTTGTCATCCGATCTTTCTTCTCACCGTCAAATGGAGGTTCTATGGACCATACGACAGCAACATTTTCTTGGCTGTATTTTTGATTGGGGGGCATTGGCCTTGCTTTTACCAGGCACACTTTGCTTTTTTATGCCCCTATTTTAATTCCCAACTTTTCATTCATGGGCATTGACCTTGCTTTTACCAAGTACACTACTTTTTTATGCCCCTATTTTGTCCTTTTGTTGCTTGAGAGCTGATCTTGACAAGTTCAATCGCAAACGCCTTATTAGACTATTGAGTCTTCATCTTTTGCCGGCGCTTCGCTTATGGCTCAAATGGCAATAACTTCGCTTTGCCTCCATGTGAGGGTGAATTTACGAGACTCAATTGAGTTGTACAATAGATACAAGTGCGTAAAGAAAGAATCGCTCTTCATGACTCTAGGGCACTTAAATTAATGCGAGTGTTCATATGCAATAAAGACACCCAAAGATTGATGCAAGTGCGAGCAAGAAAATTTCTATCTCTCTTCTCACCTTGTGATGCTGCTTTGCTTCTAATCTACCCCGGTATAGGGGTTGTTCTTGACGGGGATATGAGAGAAGCTTCACCAGTGTAAGGAGCTCAAAGGGGTGAGCAATGAAATGCCTCTCACTATTTTGGTTATCGTACCATTCGCGAGAGAACTCTTTACCCTGTAGACATGGAATCTTCTGCATTCATCTCACAAGTGTATAGATGGGGGGATTGTGTGTAGGATATGGCTTGCCTTTCATCATCCTAACACGCTTCATCCAGCATGCTCAATCAATCCTGTATTCTTCACTTAGCTGTCTATTCTAATAATCCTCAGTGGAATCAGTGATTTAGACAGACAAAATTATCATGCAAAATCCATTTGGAAAATGTGTGCAGCATTTTAAATATGAGGGGGCTTGAACTCTCAAAATAAGTGAATGGTTTTGACTCATAAAAGACCCTATTGACAGCTTTAGGGGTTAACATAATGATGTTTCCAAATATGTTAAATTTTGAACATCAAAAGGGTTATTCGCAAATGGGTGTCGACGGTTGTCCCTATTGATTAGGGATATGACACATGAATGATCAGCCGATGATTGGGAATTTGATCAGGCATCTTTGTTTTTGCCCCTGTAGAAGAGAAGATGTACAAGTAGATCAATTAGTCTGGCCGAAATCAAATGTGAGTTGAGGCACGAAGATTTTCTGCATTTGCTTTGGCAATACTTGATTTTTGCTTGGGAGAGTTTGTCATGCCTCTCATTGATCTTTGGTTTTTGATTGATCCTACAAAAGATAGGAAAGAAGGTGTCATCATGATTTTTTATAGGAGTTTAAACAACTGGAGAGCGATACAACATTACCCTTCACGCTGCGAGATTGGATGGACACGAGTGGGACACGAAGTCCTTGTCTTTTGCTTGTTAGATCATCTTTTCTTGTAATTTGCAAGCGCAAGAGAAGCAAATTTTTTTTTTTTTATATATTTTTTTACCAAGCGGCTTTTTCGAACCCCGACTTTATACCACTCGGCTAAAGGCCGATGGTGTTCATAGGGCCGAACCGGTTCTTGGATGACACGTCCTTTCATACCAAGTTAGGTAAATCAATATGGGTCATTTGATTTGTCCAAATTAATCATTAAGCTTGCTTCTTGAATCCTATGCTTCCTGTCAATAGGAGAAAATATGTCAAAAGTAAGTTCAGATACTGAGAGTATTGGAAATGATACCAAATTACTCTTCCCCAGAGTTTTATATTTGCTGACTCCTAGGGATATTTGAATGTCAATGACGGCCTTTTTTCTAACACATTTCAATGTCTCTTTTGATTGGCCCTCCTCATTTATGGCCCTGTGTACATGATTGATGATTTGCAACACCTTCCTTTTGTGGAATTCTGTCTTTGACCATATGACCATTAGCAGCATTGAGCAAAGTCATGGACTTCAAGCTTTTATGGAATCTGATATGGACAATCAAAACCTCTAATTTCTCTTATGGCAATTACTTCTTGCGAGAGCCTACGTGCTGAACAAAAAATGAAGCTTCCCAGATTCTAAGATTGTTGATTGGGACAAAGGGTTCCTTTTAACTAACCGGTTCTTGAATGACGCGTCCTTTACACCAAATTGGGCGAAATTGACATGGATTACTCTTATGCATTTGCACGGGTAATGTTGATTTGCTCAAGTTATGCCATCGAATTTGCTATTTGATTTTCAACACTTCTTTAAATGCTGGTGATTATCATTCATTTTCTTCATCGAATCAACCAAACACACACTTTTTTATGATGGTGGAAATACATCACTCATATATAAAGGTGCATAGGCATTTTCATTCGATAGAGAAGTGCTTGGCAATGCCGAAAATGAACATCTTTCAAGGGTAGTACTTTTTTATAGCATCGGAATTAACCGGTTTAGAGAATTCTCGCCCATCCATCTCAGTTAGGATCAAGGCTCCTTTGAGGAGTATCTTCTTTATTACATAGGGACCCTTGTAATTTGGGGAAAACTTGCCTCTAGGCTCTAGAAAGATTGACAGTGTCTTTCTCAAGACTAGCTCGTTTACCTCAAAGTGCTTGGGTCGCACATTTTGATTGAACAATCGAGCTACTCTCTGCTGGTAACACTGACCATGACAGAGGGCTTTCAGTCGTTTTTCATCGATTATATTCAGTTGTTCGAGCCTTTTTTGTGTCCATTCTTCCTTGGACAATCCTGCCTGGGATAAAATTCGTAGGGAAGGGATTTCTACTTTTACAGGCAAAACAACCTCCATACCATAAACCAAGGAAAAAGACGTTGCTCCAGTGGAAGTTCGAATTGAAGTTCGATATGCCGTTAGTGCGAAGGGTAACCTCTCATGCCAGTCGCGGTAGTTTTAAGCTGTCTTGGATAAGATTATCTTGATGTTCTTGTTGGCGGCCTCCATGGCTCCATTCATTTGTGGACGATAAGGGGACGAGTTCAGATGCTGGATTTTGAATTCAGAAAACAATTGATCGATCAACTTGTTGTTTAGGTTTGACCCATTGTCGGTGACGATAGCTTCTAGTACGCCATAACGAGCGATTATGTCACGTCTGATGAACTTCATAACATTTCGTGAGTTACGCTTGCATAGGATGTGGCCTCAATCCATTTTGAGAAGTAATCGATTACAACCAGAACAAACCGGTGCCCGTTTGATGCCTTCGGATTGATTAGGCCAATTACATCGATGCCCCACATTGAAAATGGCCATGGCTCAGATAACTGGTGCAATTCCGTTGGAGGGACATTTATCTTGTCCCCATGAACCTGACAACGATGACAACTTCACACATGTTGGGCACAATCGCTCTCTAAAGGGAGCCAGTAATAACCCAATCTCATTATTTTCTTGGCGAACATGCGTCCGTTCATGTGAGGGCCACACACTCCCTCATGTATTTCTTGCATTATCCATGTGGCTTCAATTGCATCCACACACCTTAGCAGAACTGAGTCATATGATCTTTTATACAGATTTTTACCGCTGACGAAGAACCTCGAAGCCATTTTCATTAGGTATTTTCAATCAGAGGGAGTGCTTTATTTAGGGAACTCCTTCTTCTGGACGTATTTCATGATATCGTAATACCAGAGTTTCCCATCGGGTTCTTCAGTTATAGTCGTGCAGTGAGCTTGTCTTGCTAGGACTTCAATCTTCAAAGGCTCCACTTCTAACCCTTCTGTTACTTGCAACATAGATGATAGCGTTGCTAGTGCATCGGCAAATTGGTTATGAATTCTAGGTAGGTATTCAAACGAGACGTGCTGGAATTCTCCTACCAATTCTTCCAAGTAGTCGTGACAAGACACTAGTTTGGCATCTCTTGTCTTCCACTCGCCTAAAGTCTGGAGGATAATTAAGGCGGAGTCACCGAACACTTTTAGTTTTGACACTTCCATTCTAATAGCTGCTTGTAGGCTGAGGTGCATGCTTCATATTCGGTTATATTGTTGGTGCATGGAAACATTAATTTTGCAGCCACAAGATAATGTTGCCCATTTGGGGATATCAAGACCACCCCGGTGTCGGAACCTAACAAATTTAGAACTCTGTCAGAGAACATAGTCCATGTGTCCTCTTCTACTGTTGAAATTCGGTGGTCTGGGGAATTATCCTCGCGTACTTCCTTAGGGCAATCTGCTAACATATCAGCAATCACCCGACCTTTAACTGATTTTTGTGACATCACCTGGATGTCGAATTCTGATATCAAGATTTGCCATTTGGCCAATTTTCCCACCAAGGCCGAGCGATCGAGCAAATACTTGATATGGTCACTCTCAGTTACAAGGAATGTTTGGTAATGCAAGGTATACTGCTGGAGTCTATGCAACACCCATACCAATGCAGCGCATGTTTTTTCTGATTTGGAGTAGTTTTGCTCCAACGTGGTAAACTTTTTGCTCAAATAGTAAATGGCTCACTCCCTTCCATCATGGGGGCCTTTCTGTGCCAACATTGCACCTAGGGATTCACTGTTGATGGTAAGATAGAGGGTTAAAGGGTGTCCTGGAGTCGGGGGTACTAAAACCAGGGGTTTCATCAGGTACTGCTTTAGATTTTCAAACACCAGTCGATAGTCGTCATCCCATTTGATTTATGCATCCTTCCCGAGAAGTTTAAAGAAAGGTTTTACAATTTCAGAAAGCTGGGAGATGAATCGCACAATGTAATTTAATCTTCCCAAGAGGCTCCGGACTTCTTTTACAATTGAGGGAGGAGGCATCTCAAATATCGCTTTAATTTTTGACAGGTCCACTTCTATCCCTTCACAGCTCACAATGAATCCAAGTAATTTGCCAGAAGTTGCCCCGAACACACATTTTGCTGGGTTCATGCGCCACTTGAACTGGCGAAGTCGATTGAATAATTTTTCCAGGGTCTTCACATGGTCTTCTCCGTGTCTGGTTTTGGTGATCATGTCATTGACATATACTTCAATTTATTTGTGCATCATGTCATGGAAAAGGGTGACCATGGCACGTTGGTAAGTTGCTCCAGCGTTTTTCAGGCCAAAAGGCATGACCTTATAGTGAAAAGTGTCCCATGGTGTAATGAATGCCGTCTTTTCCTTATCTTCCTCCTTCATTTTTATTTGGTTGTATCCCGAGAATCCATCCATGAAAGAGAAAAGTTTAAATCCAGCAGTACTATCCACAAGAACGTCTATGTGAGGTAGTGAGAAATCATCTTTTGGGCTTGCTTTGTTCAAATCGCAGTAGTCGACATAAACCCGGATTCGACCATCTTTCTTCTTCACCGGTACAATGTTCACTACCCAGCTAGGATATTACGAGACTTCGAGGAAGCCTACTTCCAGGAGTTTCATTACTTCTTCTTCAATCTTTTTTGACAACTTAGGCTTAGTTCTTCTTCGTTGTTGCTTCTTGGGGGCTACATTAGGGTTGGTGGGCAAGCTATGCTCCACGATCATTGGATCGAGGCCTAACATATCAGCATATGACCATGCAAATATGTCTTGATACCTCTTTAGGAGGGCAATTAAGCTTGCAGCTTCTTCATCAGGAAGGTTTGCGCCGATTTTTATTTCCTTTGGGTCCCTTGCGTTGCCCAAATTGACAGTGACGGTGTCTTCAGTAGTAGGGGGCCTTGCTTCTTCATGTCGCTCCCAATTCCATTGGACTTCGTCGGAATCATCAAATTATCAGAATTGCTGTCATGGTTGCCTACGATGTTGGTTTGGACGGTTCCCATACCCTCGCCTCCTACTAGATTACTCCTGTATTATAGAGTAGATAGGCTAAGGGAACAAATAAGGTTAACAGCATGCATGCTTCTTTTTTTTTTTGAAAATGTGATGAATTGTTCTTTAAGACAAGGAAGCACGAGGAAACCCGGGCCTCAGATTTCTTCTTTCATTTTGTGGCTGGATATCATCAACGGGCCAGTTTGGTGTGTCTCCTCATGCCCTCAAAATGTTTTTAACTTTATTTAATAGAAGGTGGATTTACATTTTGGAAGAGTGATTTCAAAAGTTAGTTCCTTAAGTGAAACTGATGTTGAAAACAAAACAAGCTAGACTTAAGAAATATGTACAAGCTCCCACATAGGGGAGTATGCAAGGGAATTAAAAAGGCTCTACTCGAGCAGGCCTGCACCCATTTCCCCTTACAGTCCTTCGTTGATAGCACCCACCAAGAAGTCTTCATACCAGTCACCAGTCACGCCTCCTTGTGCTCCCAACTTTGTGAATTTCAGATCGTCCATGCCTCCCCATCCGTTAGGGACAATATTCTGATGATGGTCATAGAAACCTTAGGGAATTGAACAGTTGACATAGTAGTCGAATTTACCACTTGGTTGGCCCAAAGTGTCCATGATTGTCTTTCCTTTATGTGCTTTCTTAGCATGCTCAGGGAGCATGGTGTGGGTGCTAGGTACCACGAGGAGGTCATCTTTGCCATAACATAGCCATGGGGAGTGGAACGTGAATACCCCAGCATCCAAAAGATCTTGAATTTTGTCTCTCAGAATAGTAGAGTCATCTAGTGAGTGTCCTAATTCCCTTGAATGATAGTCACAATACTTAGATGGATCATAATCAAGGAAGTACTTGGGAGTAGGACACCTCAGTTCCCTAGAGATTATTCCTTGCTCTAGGAGGATGGGGAAAATAGTGACCATTGATTTAGGAAGAGGCGAATATGACCGCGTGTTTCTTGAAGATTGTGGTAGCCAAGATCATTGCCAGATTGTGTCAGTAAGGTCTCTTCATTTACTTTGGCTACCAACTCCTCATTGTGATGAGAGCGGAATGTACGGGTAGCTTGAACAAAATTTTATGTCAAGTGGTATATGCTATCGCGTAGTTCATCGACTTGACGCTGAAGCTGGGTGAACGAAAAGTTATCGCCTGTTTCTTCTAGCTATTCCTCCTCAATGGCACCTACGAAAAGGTCCCCAAACATGGTGCTCACGTCATCTGGCCCTTCTTTCTTTGTAAGTACGGGCTGAGTTATGCTCTTCTGACCCATGCCCAAATAAATGGGAAACTTCATGCTTTCATGGTTGAATTGTTTTGGAACGCCGATCATTTCTTCTTCCTCATGCATCATTTTCGCAGGGCCTGGGAAGGTTTCCTCAAGGCGAGGGTATACAAGGCCGGTCTTCTTTTTTGCTTTTCCTTCACGGTATTGCTCCTGATATCCTAAACCGATGGTGTGAGGTCTCCTCAAGGCTTTGATAGGCTCGTGGATGCCTTAGTTTCCCCTACCGAGCCCTTGACCCAGGATAAAACCGTATCCGGTCATGATTTTCCCTACCATGATTGCAGTGCTTGATATTTCGGGGACAAGGGGTGAAGTCCCTCGAGTTTCGTGTATAGTAGACACAAGCTCGAACGATTGATAACTAGATTCATTTTTGTCACCGGTTCAACATAAGGGATGGCCGTCTCATGGTAGATGCGGTGATCTTCTTCTCTGCGAACCGTGATCAGTTTTCCTCCAACCACGAACTTTACATTTTGGTGGAGGCTTGAAGGTACTGCTCCAGCGACGTGGATCCATGGGCGGCCTAAAAGGAAATTGAACACAGTGGGGATATCCATTACTTGGAACAAAATTTTTAATATGGTTGGGCCTATTTGAATGTCAAGCTCGATCTCTCCTACAATTTCCTTCTTCATTCCATCGAATGCTCGAATGAAAGTCTTAGGTGTCTGGATCCGTGATGTCTCTATTTTAAGATGACAGAGTGTCGCTAGTGGACATATGTTAAGAGCAGATCCATTATCAATCAATACTCGAACAACGTGAGATGCGTTGCACTTGACTGATATGTAGAGACCCTTGGTGTGTCCTCTACCATACTCAGGGATCTCTTCATCAGAAAACGCCATATGATCTTTTAGAAGGATCGTACTGAGAAACTCCTCGAGTTTGTCATGCTCAATTGTTTCAGGGACATGTACTTCACTTAGTACCTTCATGAGGGATTTCTAGTGTTTGACAGATGTCTGAAGTAATTCTAGCAGAGAGATCTATGCTGGTGATTTCCGCAATTGTTCCACCACATTGTATTTGCTGGCTTTAATTACGGCCAAAAACTCTTTGGCTTCTTTGTCAGTGATGGGCTTGGCATGCTACGTATTGGCTTGAGCATAGGTTCGCCCAGATCTCGTGACTAAGCCAACATTAAGGTCATAAGACCATGGTACTGCATTGTTGCTTCGTATTTATAGGGCTGGGGGGTCTCAATGACTATAGCTGCTTTTGCTGTCGATGCTTGAACTGTGGTTCCTTTCTCTTCAAAGATGCCCTCAGGTGGGGTAGAATGTCTCTTCTCTCTTCCTGCGTTTAGTACGACAAATTCTTCATCCCAATTGATGATGACTTGTGATATAGTAGAGACTATGCCGGTGTGGCTAGTGTACACAATTATTCCAGCCTCTATCATTATTGATATCCTTTCTTTCATTGTTATTAAGGGTGGTACTTCATTGCCTGAATAATACCTGGCTTCTACTAGCCCTCGATAGATGTCAACAATATGTGCATTGGCATTTCTGATTTGGCTGGCTTCATAACTGAATATCGCATTTACTTTGTCGGCGTGATCGGGGAGGGGATTGTTTTGGACATTTGGTTTTGTAGTTTGAAATGAGAAGGCCTTAGTATCCAGCATGTTCTAGATCCGATGCTTAAGGATGAAACACTCGTCAGCTGAGTGGCCTATCTCTCCCATATGATAGTCACATTTTTTGGACGAGTCATAGCTGGAGAAGCTTTCAGCGTTTGGTCATTTTGGCTCAATTGAGAGGAGGTTCTTGCTTCGGAGGATTGCCAAAACCTGTGATGAAGATCCAGGAAGCGGAGTGAATTGTCTTCTGTTGTTATAGCACTGGGGTGGTTGACGACTGGTGGTCTGTTGTTGGCCTGTGCTTGTCTGAACGGTCGGGAGGTGACCAATATTTGCAGTGTAGGTTGCATTGACATTTACCAGGGATTCTTTGTCTTTTTTCATGTTGAGCCTTTTGCTGACGAGTGCAAGCTCAGTGAACCAACCCTCCCTTAACCCTATCTCAATCTACTCTCCTACTGGAGTGAGCTGATTGAATGATTCAGTGATCGTAGTCACCATTCGGTTGCGGTATTCATAGGGGAGGGTTTTGATGAACATTTTTCTTAGTTTAAAATCAATTGGTTCGAGGCTGATCTGGGTGGCTAGATTTCTCCATCTAATAGCATATTTTTTGAAAGATTCATGCTTTTTCTTTTCCGTGCGCTCGAGATCCTCACAAGAAGGGGTAATATCCATTATGAACTTGTACTGCTTGAGGAATGCCTCACTTGCTTCACTCCATGTTTCAAGGAGGTTTATATTTTTTGTGATGTACCACCTCAGGGCAAGACCTACTAGACTCGACTGGAACAGCTAGATCATTAGAGGCACATTATTAACGTACTGGGTCATTCGAACCAAGTACATTTGCAAATGAGCCCTTGGGCAAGTCATGCCATCATATTTCTCGAACTCAAGCATTTTGAATTTTTCCGGCATTTTGACCTTGGAGTAGAAGGAGAGGTCTGCTAGAGTAGGATCTTGGAGGCCCTGCAATTGTTTTAGCCTCTCTTCAAGCTTCTCGAGGCATTTGTCATGTTCAGTCTTATACAAACTGTTGGGCTTTGCTTTCTCAACTATGATTTGGTGTGTATCATCCTCCAATTCGGGCATGTCATCATCGGTATCTCTTCCTTGATCACCTCGGATAGACGATTGTGGTAACAATACTTCGATTGAAGCCGGAGCGGGAGCCAATTTGCCTTGGATGGAATCTATATATTTTGAGAGTTGTTGAAGCACATTGAAGACCTGCTTCATTTCACTTTCCATAATCTCGACACGGCTTGGTACATTTTCTTCGACCATTCTAGCTTTTGGATTTGGTGAATATGACTATGATGTGATTACCTACATTAGCAAAAAAATGGAGAAAACGTAAATGAGGGAAACACATGAAAAACTAGCTCATGGCAAGGGTCGAAGTCATTCTTATTTTATTTTTTTTTTTTAACGGGAGATTTATACAATGCTAAAAGAGCTCTTTACACCAAGGTTAGAACGACCCTAGATATTCACACTAGAAATATTTACATCAAAAGTCCCAGCTGCCCATTTTTATATGCGATGGGAAGTTCCGGTCTTGTGAAGCCGCTTGCTTCTTCGTACTAGCTTCAATACGTGTCTCCTTGGTCTCAAGCTCTTTTCAAGAGATTCGATTTGCCCTTGTAGGGTAAGTTTATCAACTACATCGGGGATTACTTGGTTGTAGCTCCTTGGGAATTATATGGTTGAGGATGTAGAATGTTGATGCATGATGAACTTTTTCTTGTCCTTTTAACCTTTTGGGCACGACGATCTTTTCGGTGTGACATCTACTCCATGCGTTCTAATTATGCGGATCTCCTCCAAGTAGTTGTAGTCTCATATGGGTGAAAAGATTCGGAACAATCCCGATTTGAGCGGTGGCGGGATTTCTTGGAGGACCCCGTATCTTGTGACGAGCCACCCTATATGGATAATATGAGGTAGTTCCGGAGAGGCCCAAAGAACGGGATGGGGTTGTAATAATTAAGCGCAAAGCGCGCCTCTCCTGCAATGAACCATTTAGTTCGCCATAGGAATGTCTCGGGGACAGGGTTTTTAATAAGTTAATCCATCGAGAATATTCCTTGTTAGGAGAGTATTTTTCCAAGCTTTGAAACTTTTGTAGTCAGTGTTTGAATTCGTTGGTTTCAAATATTTGCATGAGGTGCCCAAATCCTTTGATATGGGAAAAGAACCATATTTGTAAAATTTTTGGGGCAGCCTTCATGATTTTTCCTTTGTTTTCCTTAAAATGATTAAGGGATAAAAACGTTTCGGCTAAAACCATGTTAACATATCCTGCTCCAAAAATGACTTGATTTAACACCCATGCGATTGAAGGATTTATAGCATTCTTTCGATGGGGAAAGATAATAAAACCAAAGAATGCTAAGAGGAAAATCTTGGCTTTTTGGGTCATTGATTTTTTTCAAAGCATTCGAGTTAAAGATGATAGCGGAAAAGCATTGTTGTTGGCTTGAACAATTTCTCTTACCTAATGATTTTTTAGAAACCGTATGATAGACTAACCACGGGTCAATGCCGATTGGTGGTTTGGCAAGCTCGCTTCCCAAGGGCATTCCTATGGCGAGACTGTACTCTTCTAAAGTCGGAGTCAGTTCAAATTGCCGAACGTGAAGGTGGATGTTTCAGGGCACCAGAAATGTGGTAGTGCTTGCATGACCCCAGAGTGGATATTAATTTGGAGCAATGGGAGGAGATGACCGATTCTTGCTTTGACGCACTCTTGGCCGAGCTGATCTAACTGCTCCCATCATTTGAGAAGCTCTCCCTTTGGGGTAGGAATGAACTGGATATCAATTCTTCCCATCGCATATAAGAACGGGAAATACACAACCTGACCCTATTTTGCCATGAACCAAAAAGACTGAGTAAAAGTAAATAAATTACTTTGCTTTTAAAGAAAATGGCAAGCACAGAGACATACAGATGGGACGTGTGGCTCGATTTCTAACTCAGAAGGCTTGGTGAGATTAAAAGGATATCCGCCCGTCGCAGTCTCGAGTTAGCAGCATACCCTCCTAACCTCGGCTAAGAAATTCGGGGAAAAGAAAGGCAACCTCTACATCGCAGTCTCGCATTCGAGGTCGTATCTTTCTTAACACCATCCTAAAATCCTATGGCGGCCCAGGTCCGACGGTCGGGTTGTGTGTGCCATGTGTAGTGCTAAAACATTTAGGGATGCACAGCAGTTTATAATCACAAGATAATCTATTTTAAACAAAATTAAAATAAATTTCTAAACTACTGACCTGCATAAAATAAAAAATAAAAACAAGTCAGTAAAGAATTTAAACAAGACAAAGATGGCCTAAGTCTTCAAATTCCCCAGCGGAGTCGCCAAGCTGTCGCGACCTCTTTTTTTTTTTTCGGCACCCGCAATCGGGTACGGGCGCCTAAGGAGGCTAATGACTCGGCTGAATTAATTTAAGCCCGGACTCTCCCAAGTCCACCAATTCGCAACTTAATGGTTCAAGTTTTTAACCTGTAAATCAATTTTTAAATAGAGTCACCACTAATCGATTTGGGGTGGGTTGATTAGAAGCCCAAGCGAAATATCGGGAGAAATACTCACTCCTGCGCAACTAGAGAAATTAGGATTAGGGACTTGATTACACTAGTTAATCACTAATGCCCTTTTGGTAAGGTTTTTTAAATCCTATTTTTGGATTTTTTAGGGATTTTTCCATGCATTTTTGGGAGGAAAAACATTTTCTAGGTCTTTTCTAATTTTTTGGACACAAAAGGGATTTTTGTTTTTGGATTTTTTGGTATTTTTGGGAAAATACAAGTCTTTTTGGCTTTTTTTTTTATTTTTTGGGCTTTTTGATGAATTTTTGGCTTTTTTTTGGATTTTTGGCATTTTTTGGAAAAATATGAAATATTTTTTTAATTTTTGGAAAATAAATTATTTTTCATTATTTTTAAAATATTATATTATATTATAATGTAAAAAAACGAACTGGGTCGGATCCCTGGGTTGGGTCGACCCAAGTCATCCATTCAACGCGGGCCCGACTCGGATTTTTTCATTTTTTGATTTTTTTTTTTTTTTTTTGAAATAAAATATTTTTGATCTTTTTTATTATTTTTATTAAAGTATTGCATAAAATAATAAAAGGCTGACCACACGAATCTAAAAACCAACCCAAACGCGGAAACCCTTTTTTGCTTTTTTTCTTAAAAACTCAGCCCACGCAAACCCACGCCTATTAAAAAAAGATGCCCGACAACCCGACTTCCGGCCCGCCCGAAGTGCGAGTCCGACCCGGAAACCCTACCCGGAAATAGGGAAATCCGGTCGAAAGGACCCCCAAATTGATCCGACCCGGTTCCCTGGCCTCTTCTCTCCTTCGTTTGCTCGCGGCGCATGGGAGGGACCGCGGCGTAACCGGGATGGCGACAACGGCGGCAACTAGTGGCGACGATGGCGGTGACGATGATGGTGGTGACAACGGCTACAAACCGCTTACAAGGATGGCGAGGATAAGTGACCATGGGGCTGCGTGATGGGGGTTTCAGTGGCGGCACGATTCGAAAAGGGGGAAGATGTGACGGCGGCGACAAACCGAGCATGGTGATTTACTTGTTCGCAACGAGGTGGCAAACGGTGGCGGTGACAGGAGGTAGTGACGTCGGCCCCGTTGCTCTTAGATCTGGCGTGGCGTCGGCGGATCGATCGCGAGGCGGCTCGGCGGGGGGTCTCGGCTTCCGGTCAAATGACGGTCCTGGTCGGGAGCGTTTCTCTGGCATAAGGATGGTGTCGACCTTCTACGGCCTCGGCTTCTCCGAATCCGGCCCTCCTCCTTCGATTTCTTCATTCACTCCCTCCACACGCTCGGATCTCTCCCTTTCGGGCTCGCTTGCCGCCGGCCTCCCCCGAAGTCTCTCGGAGGGAGGTCGATCGAGCTTCGCGACCCGATTTCTCGCGTGCTTGCTCGTTGATTCTCCTTGAAGTCTCTCAAGGGAAGATCTCCGAGTTCGCCGTGTCCTTCGACGGAGATGGTGCCTCGCTATTTATAGGCAAGGGGGCGGCCGGTCGACGGGGATTCGATCGCCAGTCTTCGCACGCCGAACGGACGCCCGCGGCCGAACCGGCGTCCCATCCTCGCTCCTCCAACAAAGCGTGCTCAGCATTGAAGGCAGCCATTAATGGCGCCTGAGATCCGTCCTCTCCGGCTGACGTCGGCCCACCCTCCTCGGACATAGGTTGTCTTCGAGCGCGTGAGTTGCAGAGGCGTAGGGGGAAGAAAGGAGAAGAAGGAAGAAGGAGGGGAAGGGGTTAGGTCGTGCGTGGGCCGGGCCATGAGGGCTTGTGCGAGAGAGAAAAAAGGGAGGGGGCTGGGCTTGAAGGCCTAGCCCCAGGAGCTGCAATTTTTTGTTTTTTTCTTGTTTTTACTGATTTTTTGTTGTTGCTTTTGTTATTTATTATTTATTATCTAAAAAAAGAAAAAGAAACATAAAAGAAATTAAACCTAATTAATAACCTAATCAAAATCTTAGGTGTCAACACTAGGGACGCACATCAAAAAATGATTGATCAATCAATTATATTTAAAAAATGACTAAATTCAATGAGTCATTTTTTTTTCATGAGATGAGGGCATCATTTTACTAGTGAAGTTAACAAATTACTAGTGAAATTAGTGACTTACTTTTAGCTTAGTGGAATTTTACCAACATGATATGGAATTTATCAACTTTGAGCGAAATAGTAAATCATCAATTTTTCAACTTAACAGACGGACCACTTGTAAAAGATTAGAAGACTTGGTGAAAATCATTATTTTAGATAATATGTCATATAATTTTGACATGGACATCCGAGTGCGATAGATTTGGTTTGAGCGGAGAACGAGTAGCCACCTGGCCTTCAACGACGGGACGTACGGGACAGGCTCGAACAGAATAGAAATTTCTGTTAACGTATGCCGGTTTCAATTTAAAGGCCAATGTAGCTCCGCTTAAGGAGCACGCAAACTTCATCCGACAAGGCTTCGGTAGTATTAGGAATTCTCCTAGTACTTGTTCCGCTTCCGCTTTCCGCCAAAGCTCAGATTGCCGGCAATGTTACCTTGGGCTCCTCGTTGAACGCGAACGACAGGAACGCTTCCTGGCGTTCTTGCTTGGTTAGGCCGCGACTCAATTCATTCTCCTTAGGATTTTGATGATGCTACTGAGAAATAAAAATAATCCCGAGATGGATATTTTTAAATCACTGTGTTAATGATGTGCGATTGGAAATGAAAAAACGAGGTGAGGAAAATAATGTCAAAACTTTCAATGTTCTCCTCAAGTCGATTCTCCCACAATGTAACAAAAAGCACAATCTTCTTGATTGCAATAGATGTAGTAAGAGGCATGAATGTCGTTAGATAATGCAAATTCACGTATCTTTTGCTAAGGTTAAAAAAAATCAAATCCCTAATTTTATGAAACGTATTGAAAAATTGACAATGAATTCCCAAACAAAAATCATGTCTATCCAGCCCAATCCTTGAGTTACGAAATTTTTCAAAAGTGTAATCAAGTTTTGAAACTTATCAAATTAGTTCAATCAAGTCTCTCTATTAACTCCATCCGATTTGGTTAATGAAAAAAAGAAACTGACATGGCTTGAGACATCCGCTGGTGATACCCAAAATCGCTGGCGCAAGCTCTCACTTTCACTTCTTTAATTCTATCAAAAGCTATTCTATTGCTCTTTTCGTCATTTGGCATTGAAATACTTTACTGCCAATCTCAATAGAGTACTACACCATCATTCAGTGATACCTCTAGTCCTTTCTTTACTTTAAAAATTGATTTTTTCTTTGTGGTTGGAGCAGTCGATGATATATTAAAAAAAAAAAGGTAAATGATTTGGTGATAGTTTTTAATGTATTGTAAAAATCACAGTTTGTTTTGAATCATAAAAAACTAAATAAAAAATAATTATGAATTGTTATGATGCCAACTTCTTCAAGGATTTATGATTTATAACAAGCTGTTATTCTCATAATAGTCCAAAGATTATTATACTAACAAAACCCTATTAAAAACAACGATGACTTCCTTCTTTTTAGCGAATTGGGCCATTTTTCAGAATTACATTAACACCATCCTCCTTTGGCCGAACGAGCTTGATTTTCTCACCCTCCCCTGTTCCATTCTTATAATACTCGATTATCTTTCATATGTTCAAGTTTAACCCCGTGAAAGGGATTCTGGTGTGCCAAATGTTTATGTAGCTTCACTAGCTCAGCTTTGCACTAGGATGTTCTCCTCTCCGTTTAGCTGAATTTCTGCACATGCAGCTACTTGACATTAGCTTCCTAGTTTCAGTAAAAAATCAGAGTAGATCAGGGTGGGGGATCACAATTGATTTTTCTTCTCGTCTCTTGTGGGTGTTTGGTGTGATACTTCTGTGCCACCGGGTGCGAATAGCATTCTGCTCTAGTTGAACATGTTCTTTTATGTATTCATTTGAATCTTGCCTGTGGTGGGCATATTAACAAGACATGATTTTATGCCCGAGCATGTGTTGGCATTGCACCCGACCCACATTAGGAGCAGATGGAAGAGATCAAGACTACAGCTTCCCCGCCTATTATAACTATTTTAGCATAACCAGTCGAGCATTCAGGAATTTTTCCAGGAAAGTTCCTACTCAATCAGGCCAGATTATGGGAGCTTATTGGAAGCTCCTAATTATAAGGTCAGGCCCTGATCGGACACTAAAAACCCTGGAAAATTAGCACTTCGCCTTACTAGTCGAGCATTGTGGAAAGCGGCGGGTTGTAATTTATTTGTGGGACGATTGTATGAACAGGAAATTTTGGCTGGCACGGAAATACTTTTGCCATGACTGAGATGCTAAAGATGCAGAGGAGTCTCGGCAGTAAGATCAAAGATGCGTAGAAAACTGTAGATAGTTACCTCTTTTGCGGTAATTTATATGCAGGGACACTCCCTCTTTATGAACTGATCACTTATATTAAATGGAAACCAAATTGCTTTTTAGATGTGGTAAGTATTGTATGATGTCGTAAACTCCACGAGCATGATATCTTGATGTCATCGCGACATCCATTTAACCAAACATGTCGGTTTTGAAACCCGGAATTCCTGGATGTAAACTTTTGTAGAGTGTCTGCAGAATTATGTTCGTTCATCATTGTAACCATTCCTCTCCAAATTGCACAAGACCTCACAAGTTGCCATGGAAAGCATCCATTGGTTGCATGCTTGATGAAAATTTCCACGTGTGTTCGAGCATGTTCAATTTCCACGGAACAACTTGTAGCCAGTTTGAATTCATGGGGATTGAATCAACTGCTGGCCCTGCCTTCTTTTTCCATCGATTTCATCTTAAAAAGTCTCCAACAAACATGTACGACGAAGTTCGATCGAATTTTTCCAAGTGTGTTTTTTGAAAAGTATCAAGGTCCCACCAAGCTTCTGGAACAGGGTCGCCTTATTCTAAATTTGGCAAGTTCTCTTTCACCATTGATTTCTATAAAAAAAGAAAAAATAAAGGGGAAAAAATAAAGAAAATGAAGAAAGATAAATTCACAGAGACATTATTATCAGAAAAATTAATATTTATGATATTATTATAAGAATTGTTTAAGAAAATTTGCTGGATATATCAATAGAACTAATAAGATACTTCAAGATAAAAGAAATAAAATCAAGTAACTCATTATATACTCTAAAATGGTTTATTAATTGCTGCTAAATAAATGGTTTATTACAAAAAAAAAAAAAAAAAAAAGATTGACTAATAAAATATGTGTACAAATATCACCTTCTATTTTAATTAATCATTTCCTTTTACTATAGGTGGAGCTTTTATAAAACTTCAGACCATATGGCAAAATTATTATTCTAGATAGAAATGTGTGTGTGTGTGTTTTTTTTTTTTTTTTTGTCAAAGATAGTGATAGATATATGGGCAAAGGCTGTCCACAACTTTGGTTCAAACTCGCTGTGGAGAGAAGGAGGAGCAATTGCATCTACGCGGAGGAGGAATGGTCGCCTCTCTCACTTGCCATGAATGACCGGACGTACGCGAGAGACTCTGGTGGCGTGGAAAAGTGGAAAAATCTCTATAAGAACGCCGGTTTCATCCTTAAGGCCGAAGTAGCTCAACTCAAGGAGCACGCCAGTTTCATCAAACATGGCTTTAGTTATACTAGGAATCCTTCTTGTACTCGCTCCACTTTCTCTTTCCACCGAAGCTCAGACCCACGGCAACTTGACCTTGGGCTCCTCGTTGACAGCGAGTGACCGGAACTCTTCCTGGCAGTCGCCGTTGGGCGAGTTCGCCTTTGGGTTCCGGAGAATGGGAAGAGGAGCTCATTTGTTGGCTATATGGTTCAAGATGATAGAGGACAAGACCATAGTCTGGTCGGCAAATGGCAATAGTCTAGCACCTGAAGGTTCGAAAGTCCAGTTGACCGCGGACGGTGGGCTGGTGCTTACCGACCCAAGAGGGAGAGAGCTGTGGTCTTCTGGCCTGACCGGCACTGGCTTAGCGTATGCGGCCATGCTCGACACGGGGAACTTCATCCTAGCGAGCGCGAGCCACGTCAAGTTGTGGGATTCGTTCAGCCGACCGACGGATACGATACTGCCTACGCAACGGTTAGATCTTGGGACTAAAGTCAACGCTCGCTACTCCAAAATGAATTACTCCGCTGGGAGATTCCACTTCATTCGGGAGACGATGGAAATCTCGCATTCTATGCCACTCCTGACGTGTATGATCCCTCAGATATCTACTGGCGCAGCAACACCGTAGGTAGCGGATTCCAGTTGATATTCAATCAAAGTGGTCAGGTCTACCTCACGGCTGGGAATGGAACTGTGCTCAAACCGCTCACCTCAGGCACAGTCCCGACCAACGGATTTTACCAAAGAGCGATCCTTGAATACGACGGGGTATTCGTGCTATATATCCACCCTAAGACGGCGAATTCAAGTTCTGGCTGGCCAATGGGCTGGTCGACAGTCCCTCCCCCGATCCCTCCAAATATATGCACGAGCATCAATCAAAATAAAGGTTCTGGAGCTTGTGGCTTCAACAGCTACTGTACTCTTGGAGATGATTTGAGGCCCCGATGCCAATGCCCACCTGGATATACTCCGTTAGATTCAACGAATGAGATGAACGGATGCATACAGGACTTCGTACCACAGAGTTGTAACGGAAGTAGGCCCGAAACAGACCAGTTCGTTTTGCGTGAAATGCTCGAAACAGACTGGCTAATGTCCGATTATGAGCATAGCACGGCACGAACCGAGGACTGGTGCAGAGAGGCTTGCTTGGCTGACTGTTTTTGCGCAGCTGCCATTTTCAGGGGTCAAAATTGCTGGAAAAAGAAGAACCCTCTTTCCAATGGAAGGATGGGTCCATGGGAGAACGGAAAGGCTCTGATCAAGGTTAGGATAAATGACACGACTTCAAAATTCACAAAAAACAACCAGAAGAAAAACAAGAACATGACTCTGATGATCATCGGATCAGTGCTGTTGAGTTGCTCTGTCTTTATGAATTTGCTTTTACTCATTACCTATTTAATATATAGAAGCTTCCGATCTAAGGATTCTAAGTTGTCACGACCAGTCCAGATCAATCAAGTTACAGGCATGCGGACTTTCACCTATCAGGAGCTTCACGAAGCAACATATGGATTCAAAGAAGAATTGGGTAGGGGTGCTTTTGGAACAGTGTACAAAGGTGTTCTTGGATCCGAGGATATGAACTTCGTTGCAGTAAAAGTGTTGGCGACAAGGACTGGAGAAAGCGAGAAGGAGTTTGAAAGAGAAGTGAGTGCAATTGGCCGAACTGACCACAAGAACTTAGTGCAGTTGCTTGGATACTGCAATGAAGGTCAACACCGACTACTGGTGTATGAATTCATGAGCAATGGCACTTTGGCGGATTTCCTATTTGGCGCTTCAAGGCCCAGCTGGTACAGAAGAATAGAAATTATCTGCAATGTTGCACGGGGGCTCTCTTACTTGCACGAGGATTGCACCAGGCATATAATCCACTGCGACATCAAGCCACAAAATATTCTTCTTGATGGCTCTCTCACTGCAAAAATCTCAGACTTGGGATTAGCTAAGCTCTTGATGGCGAACCAAACACGAACCACAACCGGAGTCGGAGGAACTAGAGGTTATTTAGCACCGAATGGTTCGGGAATATGCCTATTTCTAGCAAAGTAGATGTTTATAGCTTTGGCATTTTGTTGGTTGAGCTCATCTGCTGCGAAAGAACTATGAGCCGAAAGCGGAAATTGAAGCTCAAATTGTAATGGCTGATGGGTGTATGACTTGCTACCATAACGGGAGCGTGCTTCAGCTAGTGGAGAGCGATGAGGAGGCATCGAGTGACATAAAGAGGGTGAAAAGATTTGTGATGATAGCATTGTGGTGCATCCAGGAAGACCCGGCTTTGAGGCCAACCATGAAGAAAATCACTCAGATGTTGGAAGGAGCTATTGAAGTCCCAGTACCTCCAGTTCCAAGCTCTTTTATGAGTTCAATATGATTTTGCTTATTTAAGACCATTGTCGTCTGTAATCATGAAAAGTACTCGTATTGTCTGTAAGTGCTATTACGCATACTGTCTTCACATGGATCCCGATTAAATAAGCTATATCATCAGTCAAGTTTAACATTTCCTCGCATGTATCCAAGAGAGAACGGGTTGATGATCGTCGCAAAAGGGATTGCATGTGAGGCCGAATGCAACTATCAAAGCATTTTCATCGACATTTTGCTTTATGAAAATTGCATTTGACACGGTGGAAGAGTATTTTAACTTGACCAAGCAAAAGAGACCTTATCTGCTAAATTAGATGAAGAGAAAGCATATGAAACTTGCCAATCCTCGGGTCGTAGATCATTGTCCTGGAATCCCAATTTCAATAGTTCTGCTAGTTTTTTATTCATACAGGAGGGACACTTCTTCTAGACCAAAGAAATCCCAGTCCGCAAATCACATAATTGGAAGTATAATATGAGGGCGGCTAGTAGGTACCACCTAGAGGGGGTGAATAGATGATACTACAAAATCTTGACAAATTAAAACGGAATAGAATGAGTCAAGATTAAATTCTGAATAAGGGTCGGATTTTGGAATGCAGTAGCACAGACCTCGAAGCACCTACCGAGTGTGCAATAAACAATAGCAAAAAACAATAAGAGTTTAGAGAAAAGAAAGATGCACACGAAATTTATAATGGATCGATTTAAATTAAGTCTATGTCCACTCTTTCACGCCAATAATCTACTGGTTGGATTTTACTAGATAACTAATGACTTGTTACAATCAAGTTGTGTTGCTGGTGCTGCTTATACCCAAGCTGATAGGACTCATTATCTTACACCAAAACACACACTTATAACACTATCAACACCTCTCAAATTGTAATATATGGGTTCTTTAATAAAATAAAAGGAAAAGAAAGAGTTGAAAAGTCAAAGAAGGGAGGCTGAAGAGAATCGTAGAACCTTCGGCTGGGCTTTAAAAAGAGAGAAAGAGGGAGAGAAAGAGAAGAGCACGGGCAGAAACAGGGGAAGACGCAAAACAGGGGAGAAGAGAGAAAGAAGAGAAAAGAAAAAGGAAAAAAGGGAAAAATTTTGGCGCGCTCGTGACCCGGACGACTCATCAAGCCGACTCAAGTATGTTTTGCAAGGCCGGTAAGAAATTGAAGCCTTTAATCACTTGCTTAAATCAATTGCCGTAATTAGGGCTCGAAATTCGGATTTCATGGGTATTTGTGTGGCGAAGCCCAATTTTTGAGTCGTTAAGTTGTAAATTTTTTTAGAAATGGTACTTTGGGATGTTGTGAAGCTATAGCATCTTTCGGATCGTGATTTGAGCTTGCGGTTTGTTCGGAACGGATTTTTGAAGTTGGAGGCGCAATCTGGTACTGTAGCGAACAGTGGCTTCGAGTCTCTTTTTTTGTTATTTCCGGTACTGTTTTGGAGCGGCCAAGTTGGGGTTGTTGTTGTACGTTAAGAGAGCTTTCTAAAGACTATAAGACGGCTCGAAACGGAATTTTGTGGAGAAAGTTATGGCGTGACAAAGTTGGCGCATGGGCCGCGCCTAGCTGAAAATGATGGGTTTATGCTAAATTGTGAACTTTTGGGACGCGTAGGTGTCGTTTATCGACTAATAGGCCTAGTATAGACGAGTCGTTATAAGAATATCATTTTTACTCGGCTTTTTAATATTTTCCCATTAATTGTTAGGAATCCGAATGCGTCGGTTCGTGTGAGCGACGTAGTTGATTTTTGGTTTTCCCCAGGTGAGTGACACTATTTCTTCTTTATATTTTAAACTCATATTTTGAAGAACGTGATGGATTATATAATCCGTGAGTTGATAAAAAGCATATCTTGTTGCATAAAACAGGATCGAGTTATTACTGCCATTTTCTTGTTTGAAAAGAGTTATATTTCGATTTCGGTTGGGATGGTTGCTTGAAAATAGTTTGTGAAATTCTTTATGCAAGAATCGAAGAATGCTTTGATATTTATTTATCAAATTTTGAGTTGTGACATGACTTCCTTTCTGATGTTGGAATTACTGGATGTTGTGATTAGTGGTTGGTGCTCAATGTTTCTATGGACCCTGAGGGGTGTGGGTATGCGCATACTATTCTAGGATATCCTTGTGGGCCGAGCCACCGGCTAATAATATGTGGAGACCTTGCCAAGGGGGGAATCTTGGTCGTTTTGTCATGGGCGTTACGCGTGACCATGGTTAGACATTTGAGCATGAATTGGTCAATGGAGTGGACCATTGACATGTGATTTGAGTTTGGTCGATGGAATGGACCATCGATGTGAGTTGATGAGATTAATCAATGGAATAGACCATTGATGCATGTTTTACGAGATTGACTAATGGACTCGACCATTGGTGCTTGCGATATTTGAATTATGATTTGGTATTATGATAAAGTGAGTTATGTTTGTGTTTTAAAATGTGCATAGTAATTTCTCGATCCGCTTAGAAGAAACGTGTTACTCACTGAGCCGTGGTAGCTCACTCCTCTCATCTAATTGTTTTTCAGGTTCTTCAACGAGTCACGAATAGGCGTGAGCGTTCGTTCGGGGAGGAGGACTTTTTTTTGGTGAAAATTTTGGGTATGGCTTATGTATAGTTCATAAGTTTATAAGTTAGTCTTTGTAGAAGGTTTATGCTTTGATGTTTGTGAATTATAGATATACTCTGATATTGTAACCAATTGTCTCTTTTTGTCAAATATATATATGTGGATGTATATATGTTGATATCGGGTTGAAATTTTGGTTACGTTGAGGCTGCGTCCTTTGGTAAAAAGGACGGCCGTGTCATGCCCTTCTTCTTGTGAATCGGGGTGTGACACAAATTATTACAAATTTAAACTTGTAGTATGTGGTCAAAGTTCACTTAGATTTTGGAATTATAGGCTCTACGTTTCGTCTCTTATAGGCTCCTTGGCTCTAGTATGTGGTTGAAGTTCGCTCAGGCTATGTAAGGGATTTCCCTAACATAATCAGACAATCTTTCTTCTTAATGCATTTGTTGAGAAATTGCGAGAAGGGACACAAGGCTGACAATTTTCTAAGCAATACATATTCCTTTCCAAATGATCATTGGAGATCTTGTATAAACAACTTAGTGAGCAATGGTCAAAGCCATTCCAAACAAGACGGAACTGGAAAATATACCGAGACGAGACAATGGAAACATCCCGTAGATTGAAATCTATAGATCGATCTGCACCAGAAGCTTAATGGGTTTGATTTCATGTTTGTCTCAGTTAGCTATGGCACCTGCTAGCGTGTTCGCCATCTTTTTCATGTCTTATTCTCAATTCGATGGAACAGACAATGTTTTGGTCAAGGGCCTCCGTCTTTCGTTTGTTTCACTGCGGAAAAGTCTGCTTGCGCCAATTTCATAGAAGGAGGGGAATGCCCCCATTCATGCAGCTGGCGAAGCAGAAAGTCATTAGACGATCATGGGCTTGTTCCCTTCGCATGAATGCATGAGGCCATTCCATTCAATGCATGTACTTCGTCCTTGTCCAATGCATGCTCAATTTAAGAGCATGTGGCCCAATGTCATCTTCATGTGGCCGGCCTACGTTAAGTTATTTGGAGTTAGCGTTTGACCATGCTGCTTTGTTGGGCCACGACTCGGTTCATTCTCCTTCGGATTTTTGATGATGCATATTAGAACTAAAAACAATCTCCAAGGTGAATATTTGTAAACCGCTATGTTAATGATGTATAAGTGGAAAAGATATCGAAGGTTTCAATGTTCTTGTCGTGTCGAATCTCCCATGATGTAGCAAAAATAACATTTCCCTTAATTGCGATGAAATGTAGTGTGAAGCTTTTTTTATTAAGAATCGATAGATTGAATCCCCAATTTCAGACATCAGCGGTGAGTCCCCAAGCAAAAGCCATGTCTAGCTAGTGTGAGTAAACTAAGCTCCGTTCAACTCCATCCATCTCTAATCTCTATCGCCTTGATGTCCTAAATGGTATTCGGTTGTGGTCCGTTTATCACATATAGAGCACTAAATCGAAGTTTAAAGTTGAGTATGTTATCTTGCCATGCTCCAATGGGCGTCCATAAGATTTTTTTTTTTTTTTTAAGTTGATAACTTGATAATTCATTGATCATCCATAAGCTCCAAATGCTCTATATTTTTATAGGATAAAGTATATTAAAAGTCTTAAACTTATTGCAAAAGTGCAGTCAAGTCATAATGTAAATCAAATTGCTTTTAGATGCGGTAACTTTGCCTAATATTGTTAAGTCCATGAGAATACAATATCGTTACGTCACTACAGCATCCATTTAAACAAACATACAGGAGTTTTGAAATCTGGACCTACTGTATGCAAACTTTAGTAGAATATATACGGAATTATGTTCATTCGTCATTGTTGTAACCATTCCCCTCCAAGCTGCACAAAGACCCGTCCCATTCTAAGCATCAAATCACCACAATGCGAAAGACCACAGTTCGCACCCATCGAGCGCATGCCTAATGCAAGACGACAAAGCAAATTTCCTATTATGTCCGAGCATATATACGGTTAAATTGAAACATTCAAAATTTCCACGAAGTAAATTAGTAATCGGTTCGAATTTAGGGATTGAATCAACTGCGGGCCCGGCCTTCTTCTCCATAACTCATAAAGTCTCCAACTTAACATTTACGATGTTTGGTCAAAGTCTTCCAAATTCGTGCTATTCCTTGGAAAATATCAGGGTCCCGGCAAGTTCCTGGTGCAGACTCGCCGTATTCTAAATTCGAAAATTTTCTTTCACTATTGATTTCTATAAAAAAATAAAAAATAAAAAAAGGGAAAAAAGAAATTTAAATTTATAAAGATATATCTTTCAGAAAATTTTATATCAATGATAATCGTGGGAGAGACTCTGAGGGCATACAAAGTGGAAAATCTATAAAGAATGCTGGTTTCATTCATAAGGCTGAAGTAGCTCAAAGAGCACGCAACTTTCATCAAACGTGACTTCAGCGATATTAGGAATCCTTTTAGTGCTCATTCCACGTCCGCTCTGAAGCTCAGACCAGCGGCAACTTAACCATGGACTCCTCCTTAACAGCGGATGACAGGAACTCTTCCTGGCTATATGGTACGACAAAATAGAGGACAAAACCATGGTATGGTCGGCGAATGGCGATGATCTAGCATCCGGAGGTTAGAAAATCCAGGTGACCACCGACGGTGGACTACTGCTTGCCGACCCAAAAGGAAGAGAGCTGTGGTCTTCTAGCCTGACTGGCAATGGCGAAGTGTATGCAGCCATGCACTACAAGGGGAACTTCATCCTACCGAGCAGGAACCACGTCAAATTGTGGGATACATTCAGCCAACTGACTAATACGATACTGCCGACACAATGGTCAGATCAAGAGAATAAACTTAACGCTCACTACTCCAAAATGAATTACTATGCTGGGAGATTCCTTTTCATACTGCAAATCGACGGAAATCTCGTGCTATATGCCACTCCTAACCCGCTAGTTGTCTCAGATCCATATTGGGCAACCATCATCGTAGGTATTGACTTGTGGTTGATATATAATCAAAGTGTTCAGGTCTACCTCATGTCTAGGAATGGAACTGTACTCAATATCCTCACCTCAGACACAATTTGAACCAGTGGATTTTACCAAAGAGCAATCCTTGAATACGGTGGGGTCTTCAGGCAATATGTCCATCCTAAGATGGCAAATTTGAGTTATGGCTTGGCAACGGGCTGGTTGATGGTCTCTTTTGTTAGGAAAATCCCTTGCGTTGTTTTGAAGATGACAAAACATATCAAAAGTTACTAATGTATTTAATGATTGAGTAACAAATTATGCAAATGATAGAGCATGTTAAGTATATTATCAAAGATTAGACTTGGAAGAACCAAAAGATAGATTTTATGCTGAAGTTGAACTTATTTATTTGTGTCTAGACTTTAAGACTAAATATATTCAAAAACAGACTCTAAGGATGAATATGTTTAGACTTATGTCCTCACGATACCATTATGAAAGTAGTAATTTACCGACGTAAGCTTGCTTTTAGCTTAATGAGAATAGAAATTTTTGTGTAGTTACCAAATGTGTTGTTTTCTAAAAAATTGTTCCGGAGAATAGAAATAGAAAAAGACTATTTCTGAAAAAAAAAAAAAAAAAATTGTTCTCCAAAAATAGAAGTATTACTAAGCAGATCCTAAATGGATTTGACATTAACGTGTCCTTAAGAACCAATACTGGCCATGGTGGCAGAACGAAGTGGTCAAATGCAAAAATCGATGGAGACGATTCTCGAGAATGATTTCTCTTCAATTTTTCTTTTTTTCCTATTTTTATTTCTCTAAATTTTCAAAAACAATTGATTATATTTTAATTGCAACATACAACATATAGCTTTAAATATAATCTAATATATATATATATATATATATATATATATATAATTGGCTCACGTGACATTCACATCAACGCCTCTTCTCTTGAACAACAATGAAAAATCTACGTCAATTTTTTCGATAGTCAAATTTAATAGAGTTAACAGAGTGATTTGTGCAGAATATATGCACAATTATGTTCATCCATCATTGATGTAGCCATTCCTCTCCAAGCTTGCACAAGACTCGATTGCAGTCTAAGCAGCAAGCATTAGATCACCCCAACGCCACGGTTCCCAGTCACATCCATTGACTGCATGCATTCTTGATGCGAAACACCACCGCAAATTTCCACGTACAACGCGCATTGAAACGTTCAATTTCCACGAAGTGACTTGTAATCGCTTTGATTTCCTCAGGAATCAAATCCTTGTGTTTTGGTCAATAAAATATTTTCGACTCAAAAAATATTCTCCTCTAAACCTAAAAGATGTTTCGGTCAAAGTCTTCTAAATTCGTCTGTTTCTCCTTGGGAAATTTCTGGGTCACGGCCAAAGCTTGATGGCCCTGCCCAAGCAGACTTGCCTTTATCTAAAGAAAAATAAATGAGTGACTGTTTTTAATCTACTGTGAGAATAATAGTCTATCCTGGATCACAAAACATCAAATAACAATTAATTATGAATTATTATGGGCCTATATCTTCAAAAATCTGTGACTCACAACAAGTTATTATTCTCACAAAAGCCTAAAAACCGTTATGCTAGCAAAATCCTTATCTAAATTTCTATATACAAGGAAATTAAGAAACACGCCTACTCCCGTGCACGACACTTTTCTAATATGATTAATATTTATAAATCTTGTTGATAATATCATGTAACTTGTCGGTCCAAGTTCCAACCAACTAGTCATAATCTACGGACAATGTTAGCAATTTGCCAACATCAAATGCAAGAGTAAATTATTACCTTTCTTAAGAAATTATCATTCAATATAAAAACTTGGCAGTGAAATTAGTAACTTAAGAGTGAATTTGATAAATTACCAACATAGGTCTTGCTACAAGTTGGTAAGTTACTAACAAAGCATGGAATTTGCCATTGGAAATATGACCTTGGTTATTAACTTATTATGGAAATAATTAACTAAACCGTTGTCCATAAGATTATATTAAGTTCTTGACTTGATACTTCATTGATCCTGTATGATCTCTAAAGGCTCTATATTTTTATGGGATAAGTGAGCAAAAAGTCTTAAAAGTTATTGGAAAGGTGGTCAAGTTTAAAACTTTCAAAAATTGCAATCTTGACTTAATACTTGTCAAATTATTTCTATTAGCTCCATTTAATTTAGCTAATAGAAAAAGCTATGTGATTTTTCTTCTTTTATTGTCAATTTTCCAAGAAAGAGGCGCTGATGAGGTTGCCACGTTAACCATGTCACTAGTTATAATTGTGAAGCGAAGTAGCCAAACGCAAAAATCGATGGAGGCAAATGCCCTTCTCGAAACTATTTTTTTTTTTTTTTGGTTTTTCCTTCTTCTTTTTTCCAGATTTTTATTTCTCTAAAATTTCAAAAACAATTATTTACTTAATAATTTTAACATAGAAAATTTGGCTTTTAATATATTTTAATATAGTTTTTACTAAAATGGATGATGTGGCAACTACATCAACGCCTCTCTTTTTGAATAACAATGAAAAACCATTTCAGTTTTTTCCGCCAGCCATATTGGAGGGAGAAAGACTTGATTGCATAATTTTGACAAGTTTTATGACTTAATTGCACTCTTATGAAAGTTTTAATACTCGATTACATTTTTGCGATTAATTTGATGATTTTTATGAACTTATCTTTATTTTTATTTGCTCCTGTATGCAATTTTGGTAGAGCATGTGTGGAGTCATGTAGATTCGCTGTTAATGTAACCATTCCTTCTCCAAGCTGCACATGATTCATTGCAGTCTAAGCATTCGATCATCACAACACCTCATATCACATCCAATGAGCACATGTTTGATGGGGGACACCACAGCAAATTTTCCGCCTACATTCGAGCATCTGTGATTATGATCGAAACATTCAATTTTCATGAAGTGACTTGAATCAACTGCGGTCTCTGCCTTCTTCTCCATCATTTTCATCTCATAAAATCTCCACCAAACATAAAAAGATGTTTTGGTCAAAGTCTTCAAATGTGTCTGTTTCTCCTTGGAAAATTTCTGGGTCATGGTAAGCTTAAGGGCCACGCCCAAGCAGACTTGTCTTGTTCTAAGTTTGATAAGTTTGCGCTGCTGGCCATTGAAATTCCGACATAAGCTTGCTCCAATCACCTATAATTATAATATTCCACTCGTCAATAAATCTCCGCGCACGGTACTTGTCTAATATGAATAATATATTATAAGTTTCCTTGGCAATATCATATGATGGTGGTACAACCAACGGATGGCAATTTACAGACAATGTTAGCAGAAAGAACTATGACGGTGGCCTCTCAACTTTTACAGGAAACTTATAACGGTGAACAAGTTAGGTGACTTTTATCATGGTAAAAATAGCTATCTACAAGATCGTTTTAAATACATGTTTCCACTTGCAAAATGGCATAGTTCAAAGATTTGCATCAACAGCAGCATGAAAATCCACAAGAGGAAACGCCATTTCCAGCGAAAGTAAGCAACAATTTTTACAGATCATGTAGATACAATTGCCAAGCAATTTCCAAATTGCATTAGTTTTAGATATTGCTAGGGACACGCAAATAGAAGTATGTAACCTTCACCTAAAGAGATAACTAAAGGGGAAGCCCAAATACGAGCCCGTTAACATATTCAGTTGTATCCACCTTCATTAAAAATCTTAAGCCAATTAACGATAAGGCAACTAGAATTTATTAACTGCTCCGTAATATACCACATCCATGACGTGATACTTCTTTCATCTAAGTTCTAACACCCTCACACATGCACCTCAACATGTATAATAGATAGCTAGCTGAATTCTATCGAAATGTCTGCCGAAAAGCCAACAAATTTCTGTGATTATACTTTTTTCTTTTATATGGTCAGTGCTTCCAAATTTTATTGATAAAATCACATAACTGGAGACTTCTTAGTCAACTGATGTGGTAATGCACTAACAATAGTAGCAATTTACCATCAATAAATGCAATGATAAATCATTAACTCTTTTTTAGAAATTTATTACTAAAAATAAAAATAAAGTAAGCGTGTGGGAGACAAGTGAGCCACCCTCGTCACTTGTCAACAGGGACCTTGCCACTAGCTACTCTCGCTCCTCCAACAACTACGGCCGCGACCCTTGCTCAGATCTACGACAAATGACGACCCTTGCACAGATCTGAGACGATGATCATAGCCCACATCGTCAAAGCAGATCGAAGGAGGAAGCCATGTTTGGCTGTGAAGTGGTGAAACTCTAGTGAATGGCGGATTTGAGCGAGAATAGAGATCTCCTTGCCATGGAAGCTTAAGAATCAGCACTAGCTATGGCTGTGAAACGAAGTAGCTGAATGCAAAAATTCATGGAGTCGATTCTGGAGCATGATTTTCTCTTTAAGTTTTCTTCTTCTTTTTCCCAAATTTTATTTTTCTAAAGTTTCAAAAACAATTTATTAGAGTTTAATTGCAACATCCAACATTTAGCTTTAAATATCTTTTAATATTTTTCTTTTAAATTGGCTGATGTGACGTCCATATCAATGCATTTCCTTTTGAACAATAATGAAAAAACTATATCAACTTTTTTGATGGTCAAATTTAACAGAGTTAAAAGAGCTATTTAATGTACGCAAATTTCTGCAGAATATATGCCGAATTATGTCCATCAATCATTAATGAAGTCATTCCTCTCCAAGCTGCACAAGACTCAATTGCAGTCTAAGTAGCAAGCATTAGATCACCCCAACGACACTGTTCACAATCGCGTGGAGTACGCCGCTCACGGCGAGAACATTCCTCGCCTCGCTTACCTCCTCGGGCAAAGCACAATCCAGCGGCGTGCTTCAGAGTACGAGAAAGGAGGAGGAGAAGGAGGAGGTAGTTGTCTGCAGGGGGAGAACCTCCATCGCACGAAACAAAGCAGCAGATTTCTCGTAAATAGACGTAGCCATCTCCTGCATTTCTATATTTCCCTGCGGAAGATGACAATGGAGGGAGAGCACCGGACAGTGTGGCGAGCGTGTGCCGACGTGTCAGTTGCCGGGGTGGTGTTAGGTGTGCTGTGAACCTTTCGCGGGTCGCGGGGGGGATTGATTAGGAGTGTTGTTTTTTTCTTGTGAAGTCCATTAGCGATCTGGTTAAAGTCAAATTAGACGGTTCACACTCAGATCCGCTGACTGCATGCATGCTTGATGGGGGACACCACAGCAAAATTTCCACGTACGTACGCGCATTGAAACGTTCAATTTCCACGAAGTGATCAGTGATCGCTTTGATTTCCACAGGAATCGAATCCTTTGTATATTGGTCAAAGAAAAACAATTTCCACTCCCAAAATCTCCTCCTAAAAGATGTTTCGGTCAAAGTCTTCTAAATTTGTCTGTTTCCCGTTGAGAAATTTCTGGGTCACGACCGAAGATTAATGGATCTGCCCAAGCAGACCTGCCTTTTTCTAAATTTCCACGTACGGAGAAATAAAGAAACACGCTAACTCGAATCATGTTTCCGCGCACGGCACTTTTCTAATATGATTAAAATTTATAAATCTTGTTGGTAATATCATGTAGCTTGTCGGTCCAAGTTTACAAAGTTAGCAATTCGCCAACATTAAATGCAAGAGTAAATTACCACCTTTCTTAGGAAATTATCGCTCAAAGTTAAAAACTTAGCAGTGAAATTAGTAACTTAAGAGTGAATCTGATAAATTACCAACATGACTCTCGCTATAAGTTGGTAAGTTACTAAGAAAGTAAGGAATTTGCCATTGGAAATATAACCTTGGTTATTAACTTACTATGGGAATAAGTAACTCACCAATGTAGGCCCACTTTTAGCATAATAAGTTGCCAACAATTTGAGAAATTTACTAACACCAAATTCAATCTTAAATTGTAAACCTTCCCCATTAAAGTTAGTAAGTCTCACAAGAAGTATGAAATTTGCCGAAGGTCTTACTTAACTTATTTAGGAGGTTGTCTTTGGAGATTACCCGTATAGTTACGGACCATGAAAGTAGTAATTTACCAACGTAAGCTTGCTTTTAGCTTAATAAGTTACAACTGGTGAAATAATAAATTATCAACTTCTTTAGAAATTCACCACGTATTTGACGAACACACTTGAAAAATTTTAAAGCACTTAGGAGTTCACTGCTTGACGTAGGGGTGATAACATCATGATTTCACTAGAAAGTTACTAATTGCGTGACGGGCTCACTTGTTAAACAGTTGCTCATCTACTGCTAGATGTCGAGGTGGTGGATTTATAATCTTGTTGACGGGCGATAAGAGACACACTCGAATTCTATAAAGAGCGCTGGTATTCATCCTTGAGGCTGCAGTAGCTCGACGCAAGGAGCACCTTAAGTTTCCATCTCATATGGCTTCAGTGATGCTCCGTATCCTTCTGCTGCTTGCCACTTTCCACCAAAGCTCAGACCAACGGCAACCTCACCTTGGGCTCCTTGTTAACAGCGGATGACCGGAACTCTTCCTGGCTGTCGCCGTCGGGCGAGTTTGCCATTGGGTTCCGGAAAATGGGACAAGGGGCTCATTTGTTGGCGATATGGTTTGAGAAGGTAGAGGACAAGACCATTGTCTGGTCGGCGAATGGCGATAATTTAGCACCAGAAGGTTCGAAGATCCAGTTGACTGCCAACGGCCGATTGGTGCTCGCTGACCCGAATGGAGGAGAGTTGTGGTCTCCTAGCCCGACTGTCGCTGGCGTAGCTTATGCAAGCATGCTCGACATGGGGAACTTTGTCCTAGTCGGCCAGAACTATGTCAACTTGTGGGAGACGTTCAGCCAACCGACCGACACAATGCTGCCTACGCAACAGTTAGATCAAGGGACTAAAGTTAATGCTCGCTACTCCGAAATGAATTACTCCACCGGGAGATTCCACTTCAAGCTAGGAGATGACGGAAATCTCGCATTCTATGCCACTCGTGACCCGTGGGTTGCCTCAGATACTTACTGGGTCAGCAACACCAAAGATAGCGGCTTCCGATTGATATTCAATCAAAGTGGTCAGGTCTACCTCACGGCTAGGAATGGAACATTGCTCAAACTCATCACCTCAGACACCGTCCCGACCAGCGAGTTTTACCAAAGAGCAATCCTTGAATACGACGGGGTCTTCAGGCAATATGTCTACCCCAAGCTGGCAAATTCGAGTTCTGGCCGAGCAATGGACTGGTCGATGGTCTCTTCCCCGGTCCCTCCAAATATATGCAAAAGCATCAGTCAAACTATAGGTTCTGGAGCTTGTGGATTCAACAACTACTGTGTTCTTGGAGACGATCAGAGGCCCCGATGCCTCTGCCCACTCGGATATACTCTGTTAGATTCAACAAATGAGATGAGCGGATGCAGACAGGACTTCGTACCGCAGAGTTGTGATGGAAGTAGGCCTGAAACAGACCAGTTCGCTTTGCATGAAATGCTCCATACAAACTGGCCAATGTATGATTACGAGCATACTGCGGCACAAACCGAGGACAGGTGCAGAGAGGTTTGCTTGGCTGATTGTTTTTGCGCAGTTGCTATTTTCAGCGGCAAAACTTGCTGGAAAAAGAAGCTCCCTCTTTCCAATGGAAGGATGGATCCTAGTGAGATTGGAAAAGCTCTGATCAAGGTCAGGATAAATAACTCGACTTCAAAATCTACGGGAAATGGAAACAAGAATTCCACTCTGATTATCATCGGATCGGTGCTGTTGAGTAGCTCTGTATTTGTGAACTTGCTTCTACTCCTCATTACCTATTTAATTTATAGAAGCTTCCGATCTAGGGATTCTAAGTTATCACGACCAGTCCAGATCAACCAAGCCACAAGTATGCAGACTTTCACTTATCAAGAGCTTCAAGAAGCAACAAATCAATTCAAAGAAGAACTAGGTAAGGGTGCTTTTGGAACGGTGTACAAAGGTGTTCTCAGATCCGAGTATACAAACTTTGTGGCAGTAAAATTGCTGGCAACAAGGACTGGAGAAAGCGAAAAGGAGTTTGAAAGAGAAGTGATTGCAATTGGCCAAACTAACCACAAGAACTTAGTTCAGTTGCTTGGATATCTTGCAATGAAGGTCAACACCGACTTCTGGTGTATGAGCTCATGAGCAATGGCACTTTGGCAGATTTCCTATTTGGTGCTTCAAGGCCCAGCTGGTACAGAAGAATAGAAATTGCCTGCGATGTTACACGGGGCCTCTCTTACTTGCACGATGATTGCACCAGGCATATAATCCACTGTGACATCAAGCCGCAAAATATTCTTCTTGATGGCTCTCTTACAGCAAAAAATATCAGATTTTGGGTTAGCTAAGCTCTTGATGGCGAACCAAACACGAACCACCACTGGAGTCAAAGGAACCAGAGGTTATTTAGCGCCAGAATGGTTCAGGAATATGCCTATTTCAACCAAGGTAGACGTTTACAGCTTCGGCATTTTGTTGGTAGAGCTCATCTGTTGTAGAAAGAACTACAAGCCAGAATCAGAAATTGAAGCTCAAATTGTGCTGGTTGACTGGGCATATGACTACTACCACGACGGGAGCATACTTAAGCTAGTGGAGAGCGATGATGAGGCATCGAGTGACATAAAGAGGGTGGGAAGATTTGTGATGACAGCATTGTGGTGCATCCGGGAAGACCCGTCTTTGAGGCCAACCATGAAGAAAATCACTCAGATGTTGGAAGGAGTTGTTGAAGTCCCAATACCTCCAGTTTCAAGCTCTTTTATCAGTTCAGTATGATTTTGCTTATTAAGAAAACTGCTGTCGCTGTAATCATGAAAAGTACTCGTATTGTCTGTTAGTGCTATTACGCCGAATAAAAAAATTTCCTAATTCGCATGGATCCCGCTTAAATAAGCTAAATCATCAGTCAAGCTTAACATTCCCTCGCATGTATCCAAGAGAAAACGGGTTGACGATTGTCGCAAAAGGAATTGCATGCGAGACCGCATGCATTAACTGAGAGACTTCGATGTTTGAGTGACCAAGTAACTACATCAAATAATGCAGAATCAGTTGTCGAAAAATTTAAAGTCATAGGCATTATTCTGTTGAATCACCTAGGAATTCTATGTGGATCATATCCCTGCATGTCATGGTAAAAACTAATGTGGCTCCATCTAAGCATTTTCATCGACGATTTTGCTTCACTAAAATTGCATTTGACACAGTGCAAGAGAATTTAAATTGATGTTGGAGAAATCTTTCCAGAATATTTTGAAGCTGACAAAACGTTTCTATCAGTCTAAGTCTGGATGTTCGGAGACCGACAGTTTAAAGTCTGAAGACTCTGTATTCTCAAGACTCAAGACTCAAGAATCAAGACTCAAGACTTAAGTCTATTCTCACTGACAGTCTTTCTAATCCAGTGACGAAGGAAATCCAAAGCCGAAGTATATGGTTGAGGATTCAATCCTATCCTCTGGAAAAGATTCTTTAGTTGGATAAATATTTCGGATTCTTTGATTCTTATCTAAGATCGATTGAAGATCCGATGGTCGACGAAATATTCTTGGAATGTTCTATTCTTGGAAACCAAGATCCTGATTGTATGGGCGAACAGGATTGATGGGCTATCATCAGATTCCTTAAATAGCTCGGATGATCTTCTTGATTGATTCCGTCCAACGGGTAGATTGGAGGAATTCCTTTGGTAAGTGCCAACGGCTATGATGGCATAAAGGAGTATAAAAGGAAGACGTTCTAGTTGTTTTAAGTGTGTGTTTGATAGAAAAATTCCAGAGTCTGAAGAACCTTGATTGTTAGTCGATACAGTTCGAGCGAAATTGTATACACAGAGAGTGTTTATACTTGGTGACACCTTGAGCGAGTGTGGTAGATCATCTACACCTAGAAATCAAGGAAGATCAACACTGTAACATCTCTTTGATCATAGTGGAATCCAGCCAATCGGCTGTCAGTGCAGAAGAATGGACGTAGGCTTGAATCAAGCCGAACCACTATAAACCGCGTGTTCAATTCTCTCTTTCCCTTACTCAGTCTTGCGATTGAATTTTTAACTGTTGCAAATCCTCTAACTGTTTAAATATTATGCAATCTTCAAGAAAATTTTTTATATACCTATTCACCCCCCTCTAGGTTCTCGTACTAGCTATATCAATTGGTATCAGAGCTCGTGTTCTTACTTTATTTGAAGTGTTTTACTTCAGAGTAAAAGATCCATGGCTAGTATGCTAGCACCAGGGCTGGTGGAAGGGCAAAGCAATACCAGACCACCCTACTTTGATGGAAAAGATTACAACATCTGGAAAAACAAGATGAAAGCTTTTCTACGGTCAAAGGATCCTCTGGAATGGGATGTGGTGGAAAGAGGAATTACTCCTACTGCTGCATCAGTATCCGAAAGAGGGAAAGAAACTGTTGATACCATCGGAATGTCTCAAGAAGAGATAAACAAGAGACAAGCACTCGATGCAAAAGCAATTTACTCTTTATATTGTGCTTTGTCACCAACTGAATATAACAGAATATCTTCTTGTGTTACAGCAAAAGAAGTCTGGGATAGATTACATATCACTTATGAAGGGACAGACCGAGTGAAGGAGACCAGAATTAACATTCTCCTTGGTCAATATGAAGCCTTCAAAATGAAACCAAGAGAATCTATAACCGACATGTTTAGCCGTTTCGATATTGTCAATGGTCTTGAGAATCAAGGACAGAAAATTTCTGATCCTATGAAGGTGAACAAGCTACTGCGTGGACTCTCCAAGGATTGGAATCATATAAAGACTTCAATAAGAGAGACGCAAAGAATTATGCCATTATCTCGTAGACGAGCCGATTGGAACTCTTCGATCTTACGAAGTGGAACGAATTAATGAAGACGAAGATCCAAGAGGTAAGAAATCCATTGCATTAAGATCTAATGATGATTACGATGATACGAGACTCGAAGAAGATCTGGATGATGAAGAGCTTGCTCTTATGATCGAAGGTTCGAAAGCTGAATAGAAAAGGAAGAAGGTTCAACTCAAAGAAACAAAGTTTTCGAAAACAGACAAACCAAGTTTGTTGATAATGAGGAAACAAACAAAGATGTAGTTTGCTTCGAATGTAAGAAAAAGGGACACATCGGACCCAATTGTCCTCTCGAAGAAGAAGAGAAAAGCTGAAAAGTCTCGAAAAGCTCTCAAAGCCGAAACACGGAGCGATACGAGTGTGAAGAAAGTGACGAGGATTATGCCAACTGTGTCTCGATGGCACAATCGGACTCGACTCTGGATCGGACTCGGACAAAGTGAATTTGAGGAAGTGATTATAAAATCCCGGTCAAAGTCTCTAAATACATTGATGAATTATGTTTTAGTCTTAAGACTTCTCTCAAAAAGATTTCCGAACTTAAAAAGGAAAACTCAGTTTTAAAACAAAAGGAAAACATTTTAGAAGAAAAAGTGAAAAGTTTAAACTTGAATGTTTCTACTCTTAAAGAGAATGAAGATAAACTTTCAAAAGAAAATGCTTTCTTAAAAACTGATTTATCAAATATTTCAAAGAAATTTTCAATAGGGTCGGAAAAACTTGAAAAAGTTCTTTCAGTCCAAAGACCTTACTTTAATAAGTCTGGTCTAGGTATGACAGCAGAAACAATCCCTTTGATTGATTTTCCAAAAGTAAAAGAAAGAATTAAGAAAAGACCGTCAAAAGCGGCTTACAAAAATCATTTCAAGAAAGTCTTTGTAAAGTCTGTAGGTCGAAATGCTCTAAGGTGTTCAAAGTGTAACAGTCAAGATCATTTTGAAAAAGAGTGTCCTATGGTTTGGAAGCCTGTTAAGAAAGTATGGCCTAATAATGCTTATCCTACTAACACCAAAGGACCCAAGAAAATTTGGGTACCAAAGAAAGCTTGAGACTCTCATTTGAATGCGGGTCTCGTCAAAAAAGAAGGTAAAGTGGTATCTTGACAGGGATGCTCAAGACACATGACAGGAGACTCAAATTGTTTCATAAAGCTTATTCAAGTAAATGGTGGAAAAGTTTCATTTGGAGGAAATAGCAAAGGAAGTATTGTGGGATTCGGAATCGTGAAAATTGGAAATCTCACAATAAGCAATGTCTCTCTAGTGAAAGGACTCAATTACAATCTTCTCAAAGATTAGCCAATTGTGTGATACCGGTTTCAAGATCTCCTTTCAAGAAGGCATATGTTCTGGAATTAGTAAAGATTCGACTCAGTCTTTCATGGGTCGAAGGCATGGAAACATCTACCTCCTTGATGTAAAACCAAATGAAGCACAATGCCTAATCTCAATTCAAGATGAAGCAGTCTTATGGCACGAAAAGCTTGGCCATATCAACATGAAGCAATTAGCCAAAATCTCATCAAAGAAGCTTGTTCGAGGACTACCTAAATTGCCATACCAAAAGTCCGATTCATGCACTCCATGCATTCTCGGGAAAGCGTGTAAGAAATTCATTTAAGTCAATAAATCATGTCTCTACTAATCATGTACTACGGTTGCTTCATATGGATCTCTTCGGACCAATAAGAACCCAGAGCATTGGAGGTAAGAAGTATTGTCTAGTAATTGTAGATGATTACTCTCGCTTTACCTGGGTATATTTTCTTGCAAGTAAGTCAGAAACCTTTTCGTACTTTGAGAAGTTTGCAAAAAAGGTTCAAAATGAAAAAGGATGTGCTATTTCAAGTATAAGAACAGATCATAGAAGTGAATTTGAAAATCAAGATTTTACGAAATTCTGTGATAAATCTGGTTTTAATCACATGTTTTCCTCTCCGTATACTCCAGAGCAAAATGGAGTTGTGGAAAGAAAGAATAGATCTCTTCAAGAAATGGCTAGAACACTTTTAATTGAAAGTAAAATTTCTTCATGATTTTGGGCTGAAGCTGTTTCAACAGCATGCTATATCATCAATAGAGTCTTCCTAAGACCTATTCTTGAGAAAACCCCTTATGAATTATTCAAAGGTAAGAAGCCTATTGTTTCATACTTTCATGTGTTTGGTTGCAAATGCTTTATTTTGAAAAATGCAAATGATCGAGTTGGTAAGTTTGAAGAAAGATCAGATGAAGGCATCTTCCTTGGATATTCTACATCAAGCAAAGCCTACAGAGTCTATAACAAGAAAAGCTAGTCTGTGGAGGAATCAATGAATGTCAAATTCCAAGAATCAATGCAAGATGAATCCAGCCAGACTCAATATGAAGAGTCTGAACCCGCTCTAGACCTTCCAATGTCTTCAACTCAAGAAGCATCTCAGACTCTGGAAGTCCAACATCAAGATACTCATGAAGATTCAAATAAAGAAAGAGATCATCAACCAGGCAAATCAACTAGTAACTGGAAGCACAAATCCAGTCATCTCAAAGATCTCATTATTGGCGAAATCAATGAAGGAATCCGCACTAGATCAAAAAGGCGTGAAGAATCTAGTGCTGTGGCTCTCATTTCTGAAATTGAACCAAAAAGCATAGAAGAAGCTTTATCTGATGAAAGTTGGATCGAAGCTATGCAAGAAGAACTTAGACAGTTCAACATCAATGATGTCTGGGAATTGACATCTAAACCAAAAAGTAAAACTGTTATTTGAACCAAATGGGTATTCAGGAATAAGATGAATGAAGAAGGAAAAGTCGTACGAAACAAAGCAAGACTCGTGGCCAAAGGATACACACAAGAAGAAGGAATAGACTATGGCGAGACTTACGCACCGGTAACAAGGTTAGAAGCTATTCGTCTATTACTTGCGTTTGCTTGTTATAAAAATTTCAGGTTATTCCAAATGGACATCAAAAGTGCATTCCTAAATTGATTTATCCATGAGGAACTTTATGTGGAACAACCACCTGGGTTTGAAGACCCAAAGAAGCCAGACTCAGTCTTCAGACTGAAAAAGGCCCTGTATGGTTTAAAGCAAGCACCTCGAGCTTGGTACGACAGACTAAGTAAGTTTTTATTACAGAATGGTTTTGTCAAAGGTAAAGTAGATACTACTTTGTTTATCAAAAAGAAAAACAAAAGCTTTTTACTTGTTCAAATATATGTAGACGATATTATTTTTGGATCATCTAATGAAAGTCTATGCAAGAAATTTTCTAAGTCTATGCGGATGAGTTTGAAATGAGTATGATGGGAGAGTTAACATTCTTTCTTGGACTCCAAGTAAAACAAATGAAGGAAGGAACTTTCATTCATCAAGAAAAATATGCGAATGATCTGGTCAAAAGGTTTGGATTGGGAAAGTGCAAAAAGACCGACATACCAATGTCATGTTCTCAGAAGATAGACAAGGATGAAGAAGGGAAGAAAGTAGATCAAAAGCTGTACAGGAGCATGATCGGTTCACTTCTTTATCTTACTGCTTCTAGACCTGATATTTTGTTGAGTGTTTGCATCTGTGCTAGGTTTCAATCAGATCCTAGAGAATCACATCTCATTGCCGTGAAACGTATTATCAAATACGTTGCCTCATCTTCAAGCATCGGTCTTTGGTATCCAAAAAGGGGAGACTTTAATAATCTAGGATACTCAGATGCAGATCTGGCCGGTTGCAGAGTCGATAGAAAGAGCACTTCTGGAACTTGTCAACTGCTTGGAAACAGGACAGTGTCTTGGTTTTCAAGGAAGCAAAGCACTGTAGCTCTCTCAATGATAGAAACAGAGTATATAGCTCTTGGAAGCTGCTGTTCGCAAATTCTATGGATAAAACAATAGCTACAAGACTTTGGCATTGAAGACTCATGCACAAAAATCAGATGTGACAACACCAGCACGATCAATCTCACCAAAAATCCAATCCTTCATTCAAGAGCAAAGCATATTGAGATTCGACATCATTTCATTAGAGATCATATTCAAAATGGAGAAATCTCGATTCAATTTGTTGATTCAAATAGTCAACTAGCGGATATATTCACAAAGCCTTTGGAGAAAAATCAATTCAACTTTATTCGTTCAAGACTCAACATTTTGAAGCTTGAAGAAGTTAAAGTCTAGAGACTCACCAACTCTAAGACTCGATCTCTCGGACTTTAAATCATGAGACTCAAACATTTATGGCTAAAGACTGTAAGTTGCTATTTTATCTAAAAGGTACGAATTCTCATTTAGTTATTTTAAATTTGAAAAGGTACGATCTTTCGTTCGGTTATAATCCGTGTGAAATTCGAAAACTTGTCTTTTTAAAGGGGATTAATTTTGGCAGTTATTGATTTTTGAAAAGAAGCGTTCGTACACTTTCCTTGTACCGATTGAACTTCCCTTTTCAAAAACTGAGTTATATATATACAGTTTCTCTTCGCCCAATCTTCAAAACCCTAAAAGGCACTCTCCTCCCGATACTGTTTCTACTTCTTGTTCGTCATCGAGAAAGTGGTCATTTTTCTTGGGAAAAACAAGTGAAGGAATCTTCCAATAGACAAAGAAAGATGTCGTCTTCGAGGAAATCATCAAGAATCGCAAGCAGGGGACCACAAAGAATGGAGAAGGGACCGACTCACTTCGATCATACTGAGGAAGAAGACTTATCAAGTCAGCGACAAAGTCCGATTCGCTCTCCTCCACGTCATTCAACACCTCCTGCCCCACAAGGTGCAAGTCAACATCTGGAAGAAGAGATAATCGAGGAAGCCGACCCAGTAAGAGTCCAAAGACCCTCCTTTATCTATAAGCTTTATCGTGCGTTGAAAAGTACCGGTTCTTCATTAAAATATATAGATGACTTCCTTAAGGACAAAAATTATGGGAATGAGTATCTTTTTCTGCGGAAAATGGAGGAATTGGGAGTTGCTCCTAAAGGAAGGGCAGAGGAGGCACTTGCGAACATTCCCGGTGACCCTCGTTTGCCGGGACAAAATCGATTGAAGGGAACGATGATGACGAGAATGTTCCTTGAATTTCAACCTAGAATGGGTGTGGCAGCAAAGGTGAAAGGAAATCGGATGGATTTGTTTAAATCCAAGGATCAGGAAAAAGTGTATTTCAAGCTGTTGAAAAGAGGGGTGATAAACCCTAGAAGTGTTGATTTTGACTTCCTGGACGCCATCAACATGAACTTAAGAGAGAAGTTGAATTTGCTTCAACTTGAGACTTTTTGCTCTGACTCTACGGACGGGTATGCTCAACTGACCGCTTATTTCTATTCAAATCTTAGCTTTTTGGATGAGAATAGAATTTCATTTAGTGTACGAGACCAAGTCTACGTGGTAGATGTGAATATGTTGGCGAACATAGTTGGAGTTGAACGAGGACGTTATCTTCCAATCAAAGTCTCACCTGCTCGTACTACTCTGGAACTTGTCAAAGATAGGGACGTAGAAAAGAAAATTACCTATTCCAGGATGAAAGCCATCAACATTGTGCTTCATAAGATTGTGATCAACTGTCTCAGACCAAAGTCTACATCAAAGACTTCTGTGTCTCTTTCTGAAGCAAAGTTGATGTACGCGATCAACTCAGGACGGAAGTTTTCTCTCCTGCACACTATTCTCTTCCATATGTATAGAGCAATGTCAAAAGACAAAGGACAATTGCCTTATCCTGGTCTGGTGACCAAGATCTTCAGACACATGAATATTGAACCGCCACAAACATTTTGTGTTCGACCGTGTGATAAGATGGTGGTAGGGTTGAAGATGTTAACGAAGATGCGTCTGCAAGAACTTTCCAAGGCAATGGAGAAATTCAGAGTGAAATCTCCAGTTCAGTCTGCCTCAAAGAGAAAAGGAAAAGAGGCCATTGGTGCTCCATCGAAAAAGAAGAAAAGAACTCTCATCCTGGAGGATGAAGATGAAGATGAAGAGGATGAAGATCCCACTATCCAAGCACTGACAAGAACCAGACATTCTGTGTCTCAACCGACAGAACTTCAGCAAAACAGAGAAGAAGAAGAGCAGAGAGAGAAGGAGAAAGAAGTTGAAGAAGAAGGAGAAGGAGAGAAAGAAAAGTCTGCTGATAAATCTGGAGAGAAGGGAAATCAAGAGCATGATCATCACTCTTCCCCTTTCGATGTCCTAAAGACAGGGGGAGTTGGCGAGCAATAGAGGTCTACACCTCATGCTGCTGTCAGTGAAGATCTAAGACAATCTCTAGAAGACCCAGAAGAAGTTCAGTTCTCTCAATTGCCTGAGGAAGGTCACGATACGTCAGAACCAAATCTGCAAGACTTAACAGAAGCGCCATCGTCTGCATACACACCATCTGAGAAAGCCAATGCTAGTACACAGACGGACGATTCTGCAGATTTTCGTCGTATCATGGATATTCTTCTGGAAATGCGTGGCCAGATATATGCTCGATCAGAAATCCAAGCCATGAAGAATGCTGGACAAGCATCTTCAGTCTCTCTCGGAGGATAAATTCAAAGACCTCGCTCTGCAACTTCAAGCCAATGCTAAGGGAGAAGAGGTAGCTCAACTGAGGGAAGACTTGAAGAAGCTCGAAGGAGTAGTCCAGTCCATTGGGGATTTCCAGATCGTGCGCATTCCCAAGCAGACATGACTCCTTTCTCACCCTTTTTAATGATGACAAAAAGGGGGAGAATCAATTTGAACCAACATCTTTCAACATTTTTAAACTTTTGTGGTTATGTTTGAGTATGACTTGAGAACTTGAACTTGGGTGTGAATTTAAATTTGACTGAATTGGCTGTGGATTTTGATGTTTGACTGGTTGCATTTATATCAAGTGTTGTTATATGGTATTACTCATGAAAGACTAACCAATTTTCTGTGGATGCAGAGTCTGGTTGTTTTATTAATCTTTATGAGTTAGCCATATTGCTTGAGAAATGTTTTTGCAGGTCAAAGTTGTTCAAATCTACAAGAAAGTTTTGTCACCATCAAAAAGGGGGAGATTGTTGGAGAAATCTTTCCAGAATATTTTGAAGCTGACAAAACGTTTCTATCAGTCTAAGTCTGGATGTTCGGAGACCGACAGTTTAAAGTCTGAAGACTCTGTATTCTCAAGACTCAAGACTCAAGAATCAAGACTCAAGACTTAAGTCTATTCTCACTGACAGTCTTTCTAATCCAGTGACGAAGGAAATCCAAAGCCGAAGTATATGGTTGAGGATTCGATCCTATCCTCTGGAAAAGATTCTTCGGTTGGATAAATATTTCGGATTCTTTGATTCTTATCTAAGATCGATTGAAGATCCGATGGTCGACGAAATATTCTTGGAATGTTCTATTCTTGGAAACCAAGATCCTGATTGTATGGGCGAACGATTGATGGGCTATCATCGATTCCTTAAATAGCTCGGATGATCTTCTTGATTGATTCCGTCCAACGGGTAGATTGGAGGAATTCCTTTGGTAAGTGCCAACGGCTATGATGGCATAAAGGAGTATAAAAGGAAGACGTTCTAGTTGTTTTAAGTGTGTGTTTGATAGAAAAATTCCAGAGTCTGAAGAACCTTGATTGTTAATCGATACAGTTCGAGCGAAATTGTATACACAGAGAGTGTTTATACTTGGTGACACCTTGAGCGAGTGTGGTAGATCATCTACACCTAGAAATCAAGGAAGATCAACACTGTAACATCTCTTTGATCATAGTGGAATCCAGCCAATCGGCTGTCAGTGCAAAAGAGTGGACGTAGGCTTGAATCAAGCCGAACCACTATAAACCGCGTGTTCAATTCTCTCTTTCCCTTACTCAGTCTTGCGATTGAATTTTTAACTGTTGCAAATCCTCTAATTGTTTAAATATTGTGCAATCTTCAAGAAAAATTTTTATATACCTATTCACCCCCCCTCTAGGTTCTCGTACTAGCTATATCAATTGATCTAAGCAAAACGGACCTTATTTGCTAAATTAGATGATGAGAAGAATATGAAACTTGCCGATCTTCAGGTCGTGGATCGGTGATCTAGAATCCCAATTTCAATAGTTCTGCTACTTTTTTTTTATTTATACAGAAGGGACACTCACTTCCTCTTGGAAACCAACTTCTGATAGACCAAGGAAATCCCAGTCCACAAATCACGTAGTTGGAAGCATAATCAAACGATCTTTCTTCTCGATGCATCTATTGAGAATTAGCGAGAAGCAACACAATGTAGACAATTTATCTAAGCAATACGTATTCCTTTCCATTTGATCATTGGAGATCTTGTATAAACAAAGCAACGAGCTACAGTCAAAGCCATTCCATAACGGGTCCAAACAGGACGGACCTGGAAAATACACCGAGACGAGACAATGAAAAGACCTTGGAGATCCAAATCTAACGATCGATATGCACCAGCAGCTTAATGGGTTCGATTACATGTTTGTCTTTGTCAGCTATGGCATATGCTGACGTTTTCGCTATCTTTTCCATGCCATATTCTCAATTCGATGGAACGGAGGATGTTTTTATCACGCCCCGATCCTCAGACACGCGCACATCCCTTACCTTTGGTCGATTTTGAAAGCGATATCCCAGGACGTATCGCCGACCCTTTTTGTTTTAATAGCACATGTGAAAGCAGTTATAAATCCTCAGACAATAAAGCAATGGGATAGAAAAGAAGGATTATATTTTTCATACTGAAATCCACAACTACTCTTTTATACAAGCACCTCATAGTATATAATGCAATACTATTCTCAGTGGTCTAATCTAAGCCTTATCCACATATAATCAAGGTCTGACAAAATATGATGAGATCTCAGTCCTCATCCGGGTCATACTCAGGATCCTCCTCATGGTCATCTTCTTCTCCAAAATCTTCCTTCTCATCTGGTTCCACATTAGGGTTCTTCTCTTTAGATTCCTCCTCCTCAGGCTCCTCATCAAGGTCCTGAAATGGTTATTCAATAACCATTGAGACCATGTCTCATCAAGTTCTACCCCCTAAAACCCGATTACTAAATTAATACACCTTAGAGCTGCTTATGTACAACATGAGTTAGAGGACTTACCTTGGCCTTAGATTCCACATGCATATTAGCACAGATCAAATAGGCATCCAAGCAATCACATCACTGATCGAAGCATCGATCAAATCGACTGAGTCGATTACATGCCAACAATACCACTCACGGTCATTTCCATTCGATCAATCAATTCACAACATCAGATCAAAGCAATAATCAATCGACCTAGTCGATTTCATATCAATCAAACCATACATTGCCCTCAATGGAATATTCAGTCGTCAAGCCTACATGAATACCTCAGGATGACATCCCAAGTCCCTGAGTTCACGTGCTCCTTTTCCAAGACAACATACTTACTCACTAGGCCCACGTGCATTCTCTTAGGCGACCCTTTTCACCAAGGTGATGCATCGATTCACCAAGCCACGTGCCATTTTTACGATGCCCGGGCCCACATGCATTCTCTTGGGCACTAGTTTGCCAAAGTGATGCATCAAATCACCGAGCCCAAGTGCCCTTTTTACGATGCCCGGGCCCACGTGCCTTCTCTTAGGTGCTAACTCACCAAAGTCATGCATCAATTCATCGAGACCACGTGCCCATTTTACGATGCCATACTTTGTCATCGAGCCACATGCATTCTCCAGGAGGACATACCGAGTCTCCAAACCACGTGCATTCTCTAAGGCTACCTTTTTGCTAAGGTGACATATCCAATCACCGAGCCACGTGTCCTTCCTAGGTGACACTCCAATTCACCGGGCCACCTGCATTCTCCAGGTGATTTAAAAACTCACTTTCGATACTAACAACCGATACCCGACCAATCTTCAATCACATAGCCAAAATTGTATTATTTAAGAACATAACTTCAAAATGCACCATTAAATCAATTTGACATGAATTAAAGCTTAAATAAATAAACTGACTACTCCATAACAATCATCACGAAATTTCGGTCACCGTCCATCCCGATTGAATTTCCAAAAAATAAATAATTAAATAATTAATTTCGAAAAATAAATAAATAAACACAATAATTCCAATTTGGCATAACGTAAAGCTCAATCAAATAAACAGACTGGCCCACGATCATCAACATAAAATCCTGGTCATCTTGCCATCCCGGTTGAATTTTCGAATATAAATAATTAAATAATTAATTTCGAAAATTAATATTTGATTCCTAAAAATTCTAATTAGGCCCGAATTGCCTAATTAACACCCAATAAGGGTCGGGAAAATCCCAAGAAGCATCCAATAAATATTATAGGTAATTTTCTAGTTAAGTACACTAACCACCTATCTAATATGCAATGCAATTAACTAATAATCGTTAATCCATTCTAATCAAACCACCTAATTACACTTAATTAAATCTAATCAACCTTTAAGTATAATTAGCAAACTAAGAAGGCATTAGTAAGCAAAACTCACATGTCAAAGCGAAGATTGAAACACTGCGATGACAATGCAACAGCGGCCGAATCCCAAAATTTCGGTGACGGCAATAGAAGCTCGAGCCGGGCCAAGAAACTTTGCAAGCCTGTAGAAATTCTAGGCTTAGGCCTACTGAAATTCTTGGGCTGGGCTTGATCTGGGCTTCAAGAATTTTGCTGGGCTTTGCTGAACTCAACTAGGCTTGGGCTTCAAAGAGCTACACCAAAATTCAAATGGGCTAAGATGGGCTCAATTAAATTAATTGCTTGGCTGCTTCTTGGACTGAAATACAACTTGTTTGGGCCTGGAACCAACGGCCAAAACTAGACTCACGGGCTGAAGACTCACAGCTGGGTTGCTGCAAGTCTTCGTGGGCCTCTAATGGCCCACTGCCAGGCCGAACTTCACTACAGCAAATCGAGTCAAGGGAGAGAAGCAGCTGCTTCTGGTGGATGAAGGACAGATGATCCGGGACTGAGCTGCTTCGGTGGATATTTGCGGCTTGCAGGTAGGAGGAGTCAACACGGCTTGGAAAACGTTTCTCCAGTTGACCGAGCTCGGTGGAATTCAGACGTGGCAGTGGTTGAAGAACTCAGTGGAGGCATGGGCTTCTCGAGCAGTGCTGCTGGAATTTTTTCAATCTTCAAATGATGCTGACGGAGGGTGAAAGATGGGGAGGAAACATGGCAGTTGCTTCGGTCAAAGATGGCTCCGTTGGTTGACTACCGAAGACGAATGGACGAGGATGGCAGCGAGAGAGAGAGAGAGAGAGAGAGAGAGAGAGAGAGAGAGAGAGAGAGAGAGAGAGAGAGAGAGAGAGAGAGATGTGGGCTTCATTGGGGGATTCGGTGAAGCAACGGGCATGGAATTTTTAGGGTCAACAAGGGCTTCACTTGGTGGGGAAATTGACCGAGTTGTTGGGGACGTGCGGTTGTTGCAGGGGAACAAACCGAAGTGGAGCAGCTGGTGTTGCTGCTAATGGTCCACGAACTGGAGAAGATGTAGGCAAAGGAGGAAGCTGCTCACTGGCATCCTCGGTGGATGTTGCTAGTCAACAAACTAGCGGAGAAGACACGAGGTTGACTGGTGTGCTAGCTTCGCTCGATGGTCTTTCTTCCATGCTACTGGCAACTCAGCAGAGGGTGAGGAAGAACGATCGTTGGCATGGGGATTCGGGCTGGCAACTGTAGGGATGGAACGAGATTGAAGCTGTTTCGGTGGATAAGGTAGAGAGGCTCCTTCGGTGAAGGGGCATAATTTCGAAGAAAATGAAGAAAAGCAAGAGCAGAGGGGGATTGGCAAGGACTATGTGCCAAGAAGGAGGGGCGTGCGTGAGAAGGCAGCCAAAGGGGGGCCCAAGGTCAGAAATTCTTATTTCCTCCATTGATGGCCTTGTCTCCCAATACTTTCTATCAAGAATAATCCATAATAAACTAAATTTTGATGCAAATGATGCACCCCCATCCAAGCTCCGAATTTCCTATTTCAATGTCATCTTCAATTTCTTCCACAATTTCCCAAATTGAGATCCAATCTTGATGAAGAAAAATCCTGAACAATATTCTATAAATCCCCGACACTCACAGGCTTGGCTTGAAGGTCCAAACTCGCTTAAATTCGGTTCATACGAAATTCTGTTAATTTTCAGCGACGTCCGAACGATTTTCTGTAAAAATCTTGGAATCTTCGAAAAATCTTCTGAGATTGAGTCGACGTTCCTAGAATTGATCGTGACACCACAAAATCTTCAATTTCTGAAATCGGACACAGATTGGCAGTTAATTTCACTCGGGCGTGTTTTTACTGTGACCTAGGCTACCGGGTAACGTTCAGGCATTTTTAGTGCAAATGACCCGTTGTCGATTTTCTTCGAGCCACTATGAACCCACTTGCCTCATTGGCGACTCTCGATTGTCATGAAAATCATGATGATCCAAATACTGACATAGGGTACCAAAGCAATAAGAAAATTAGTCTAGTGCTGGTCGACGAGAATTTTCCAATTTAGTGGTGTCACCCATGATTGGCCACACATCTCTGTCGAACCAGCCTATCTCTTATTTCAAAATCGATTTTATAATGTGCCACAATGATCTCTAAAGATAAGCACAATTGAGAAGTCGATTCTTGGTCGAATTCTCCAGTCTATCTGCCTTAAAGTCCTTAATAGCCTACCTAGCTAGTCTAATTATCTTGTGAGTGGCCAACTCAGAGAAAAAACTATAGTCGCGTTGATGAAATGCCCAATTTAACCAATCGAAATCAAAGCCTAAAAATTAGGATGTCATAGTTTTGGTCAAGGGTCTTCTGTCTTTTGGTTGTTTTGCTTTGGAAAAGTCTGCTTGCGACAATTTCACAGAAGTAGATGACTGCCCCCATTCATGCAATTGGCGAAGCAGAAATTTGCTAGACAATTATGAGCTTGTTCCCTTTGCATGCATGCATGAGGCCATTCCATTCAATGCATATACTTTCCTCCTTGTCCAATGTATGCTTAATTTAAGAGCATGTGGCCCAATGTCATCTTCATCTGGTTAGGCCATGACTTGGTTCACTCTCCTTGGGATTTTTTATGATGCTACTTAGAAATAAAAATACTCCCCAAGGTGAATATTTGCTAATCACCGTCTTAATGATGTATGAGTTCAAATGATATCGATGCGGTAGCGAGGATGGGTGAGAGTTGTTACATGACTTCAGGATTGAAAAAGCTCATCACCAAGGCCTACATGAAAACCATCAACCAAGGATATAGTGCTTCTTTAGCTCACCTCGAGGAAGAATCCACCTTCGAAGGATACAAAGACAGGGGTAATCCACTCTCCAAAGATATTTGCTCATAAAGAGGAAAATCTCAAAAATTCGTACACTCAAAATTCAGTATTTTACATTTGAGAATTTGCCTTATTATATAGAGGGATAATTACATAGGAAATAGACTAAACATTAAACACAAGAAACTATCTAATCAATTAAAGACATAGGAATTAGAAAAGCACAATAATGACCTAGGATCTAGACAATGCATTAAAACATCTACAAACTTGAACTTTGGCTCTTTGAAAACTACAACACACTTAAGACTAGAAACTTGAACTTTGGCTCCTTGAAAACTACAACACACTTAAGACTTCCTAATGACACTTGACTAGATGCAAAGTAATTAAAATAGACTATAAATTCGTTTGTCTCCTTGGGCAGTCTAATGGACATCTTTGAAGATCACCAAACAACAAAGGAAATTGTCCAGAACAACCTTCGATTGTTAGATAGTCTATTAGTAGTCTCGGATCAACAATAAACATGTGTGTCGATGTCTCAATAGCCGATCAACAACTATGAAATTGGAAACTTGTCCATTGAAGCAACAACTTTTCCACATAATTGACATCTTCCTCTTGAGTCAATTGATGAAGCCTAATGCTAACACCTCAATCTCCCTAGGTTATTGAAGATTTGTCCTCAATTTTGTCATTGCTTCATGTCCTCAATTACTCCGCTAGGAGATTCCACTTCATACCCCAACCGAGCTGGTCATCTCAAATGCTTACTAGATTAGCAACGCCCTGGGTACTAGCTACCACTTGATATTCAATCAAAGTGGTTAGGTCTATGTCGTCATGCTATGAATGGAACGGTACTCAATATCGTCACCTTAGACACCATCCCCGCCTATGGATTTTACAAAAGAGCGATCCTTGAATATGGCGGGGTCTTCAGGTAGTATGTCCACCCTAAGACGGCATATTCGAGTTCTAGTTGGGCAATGGGCTAGCCGATGGTCTCTTCCCCAATCCCTTCAAATATATGCATGGGTATCACACGAGATACCGGTCCCGGAGTTTGTGGCTTCAACAGCTACTGTACTCATGGAGACAATCAGATTCAGAGGCCTTGATGCCATTGCGCACATGGACATGCTACGTTAGATTCGGTGAACGAGATTAACGGATGCAGACAGGACTTCATATTACAGAGTTGTGATGGAAGTAGGCTTGAAAAGGACTAGTTTTCTTTGCGTGACATGCTCAATACAGATTGGCCATGGTATGATAACGAGCTTAGTGTGTCACAAACCAGGACTGGTGTTTGAGAGGCTTGTGTCACGGTCCGTGAATCCTCCCGTACTCATGACACTTGTGAGTGGTGCTTGGGGTTATCTGGTGAAGAGTGTGAGGAAGAAGGGTAGAACACAACTGGTTCGTGGGAGTGGCGTCAAGACGGTTGGTGCTAGGAGTTCTAGGATAGAAGGATTATATCACTTAGGAGCTCTGAAGACGGGGTAGGCCTCCCATGCACAAACTGGTCGGGAGCTGATGCCGCTCTCCTAACGAGGCCATGGCAGGCCGAAACTAGTTGTTATGCCTAAAGATAACTGTTGTCTTACTCGATGGACTAGATGCTCGAGCGAAGCTGGGCGTGGTATGATCTCGTACGAAGAATCATTCACCGTATTGTTCGTGGAACAGCTATAGAAGAAAGGCTGGCCAAGCGAATTCCGCTCGCCAAGCGCTCGCAGGTCGTTCCGAGGCCAAGGAAACTCTCAGCCCGTGACACTTTCTTGGTTGATTGTTTTGTGTAGTCATTATTTTCAAGATGGAAATTGTTGGAAAAAGAAGAAACCTCTTTTCTATGGTAGGATGGATCCAAGTGTGGGTGGAAAAGCTCTGATCAAGGTTAGGATAGATAACTCGACTTTGACATCTCCAGGAAACGGCCAGAAGAAGAACAAGAACTCAACTCTGGTAATCATCAGATCAGTGGTGTTGAGTAGTTCTATGTTTTTGAACTTGCTTTTACTCCTCTTTAGCTATTTAATTTATAAAAGTTTCCGATCTAGAGGTTCTAAATTTTCACGACCAGTCTAGATCAACCAAGCCACAGGCATGCCAACTTTCACCTATCAGGTGCTTCAAGAAGCAACGGATGGATTCAAAGAAGAACCGGGCAAGGGTAATTTTGGAACAGTGTACCAAAGTGTTCAAGGCCTACCTGGTGCAAAAGAATAGAAATTGCTCGTGGTGTTGCAAAGGGCCTCTCTTACTTGCATGAGGATTGCACCAAGCATATAATCCACTACAACATCAAGTCGCGAAATATTCTTCTTGATGGCTCTCTCGCTACAAAAATATCAGACTTCAGATTAGCTAAGCTCTTGATGGCAAACCAAACATAAATCGCCATTAGCGTCAAATAGACCAAAGGTTATTTAGCACCAGAATGGTTCAGGTGTGACAGCCTAAATTTTTAGAATTTGTTTTCGATTAAATAAATCGGGCCTTTCATCGAAACGCTAATAATGCTATTCTTTGAGCTGATCACTGACGAGATAACTTGACTATATGGGGAAACAATTAAGGAATCTAAATGCAATTGGACTTGAGAATTCGACCAAGAATCGACTGCTCGACCATGTTGATTTGCAAGGGTCATTACGGCACCGTCAAAGATCAATAAGAAATCAGAGATAGGTCGATTCGACTGAGATATGTGATGAAATTGTGGGTGATTCCACTTGATTGAAAAATTCTCATCGATCGGCACTAAATTGATTTTCTGTTGTTTTGGTACCCGATGCCCATATTTGAAACCTCGAGATTTTCACGACAATCGATGGTTGCCAATGTGTCAAAGATGTACATTGTGACTCGAGATGAATCGATCACGGGTCAACTGCACCAAAAACTCATAAAACTTACTCGATAGACTAGGTTACGTTAAAAGCGCGCCGGATTGAAAATAACAGTGAATTTGAACCCGATTTCAGAAATTGAAAGTTCTAAGGTGTCACGAGCTATTTTAGGAACGTTGACTCATCCTCCGAAGAATTTTCAAAGATTTCAGGATTTTTGCAAAAATCGATACGGACGTTGCGGAAAATCAGTAGAAATTCAAATGAGCTAAATTGATAGAAATTGGGAATTCTAAACTCGAGCTGTGAGTGTCGGGGGATTTATAGAAGATTGTTCGGGATTTTTCTTCATCAAAATTGGATGTCGAATTTGAGAATTTGTTGAAGAAATTGAAGACTAAAATATGAAATTCGAAATTATGCTTGGATGGCATTTTTTTTTTTTTGCATCATTTGGTTTAATTAGTGAAATTTAGGCGAGAAAGTATTAGGGAGGGACCAAGCATTAATTCATTTGGATAATCCTTGACTTTGTGTCCTTATCAGTGGCTTCTCCAACACGGTTATCTAGCTGGCCACTTTCTTGCACGTCTCTCTCATCCTTATCCGTTCTCTCCCTCTTTCCCTTCTTCTTCAAGCTACCGACTCCGCTTTCTTTTTCGTTGAAGCTCGGTTCTCCTTTGAATCTTTCCTCTCAGCCACAAGCTTTCATTTTCCTTCATTTGAGACATCCCCAATGAAGCCCACGAAGTCTCAAATTGAAGCCACAAATTCGCCTATTGCAGTGCCACACGTCCAACACCTGATCTCCATGAGTCAAACTTCCTCAGCCAAGTTGTTTTGTTGACTCTTGGCCGCGCGTCCTCCCTCCAGCGAATTCCACCGAAACTTTATGCCTCATGTCTTCATCTCCAACGTTGGGACTTCTTCGATCAATTTGCAGCAAACGAAGCCAGCAATCCGTTCGTCCAGCTCTTAACCCAAGAAGCTCGTGCCTTTCACGCTGTGTCTTCATCCAGCAACAGCTGCTAGGCATCCACCACCGAGCTCCTCTCCTTCGTCCGCTTCTACAACGTCCGCAGCGCCAGCTGGTCCCATCTCTCCGCTGCCGCTTGCCAACCAGTCATCCAGAGTTCCTTCAACGCCGCTGCTTGAAGATTCCAGCGAAAACCAGCAAAGCCCACAACCCATCTAGCCGTGGAGTTCAGCCCAATCCAGCGTCTTCAGCCCAACGTCTTCTGACCCAGCAGCTCCTTTAAGCCCATATGCAGCTCAGCCCAAAGAGGTTTAATTCAATTGAAGCACAAGAAAAAAATTCCAACAGCCCAATCTTTAAGCCCAAGTCTAGCAGCCCATCTTGAAGTCAGCTTAGTCCAGTGAAGCCCGGCCCGTTTCAGCAACAAATATCAGTTGGGCTGAGATTTGTTGGGCCCGTTAGGCCTAGTCCGAGAGTTCGCTGACGCCGCTGAAATTAAGATTTCAATTGCCGTCGCGTTGTCATCACGGTGAACCGGTTTCCGCAATTAACCGGTGAGTTTATACTCTAAACTCTGCTTAGTAGGTTAATGACGTTTAAGGGTGTTTAGATTTATTTTATTAGGAATTAGATGGTTAGTTAGATTAAATTAGAAATGTAATTATTTAATTGAGCATGTTAGGTGGTTAGCATGGTTTAGCTAAGGCCTAAATAAATTGTACTATTTATCTAGAAGGGTTCGGGAATTTTCCGGGTCCGTATTGGTATTTAATTTAATGATTATGGATTAGGTTAGTATTTTTAGAATTTAAATTGATTTATTTAATTAATTTCAGTAATTATTTAATTATTAATTATTTTTCCGGAAATTAGGCCGAGATGGCCGGTGATCGGAATTTCGTGCTGATTGCAATGGTGTGGTTAATTTTTGCAATTGAGTGTTAAATTATGCAAATTGAGTGCTGATTGGATTTTTGGTATTTAATTCCAAAAATTATAAATTTCCAATATTTATTCAGAAAATCTCGGGTGTCGGGTTTTGACACCGAAAATAGTTTTTAGTACTATATAAAATAGTGGGATTCTAAAAACGATGAATATCAATTTTTCTGGATCAAGTTGACCGTGTACCCACACACGAGTAATTTGATGTGAATTTCTAATACGAAGAAAAAGGCTAGGCTCACCATTTTAATTGAAGCACTTGAGTGCAATGCACGGTGCCCTGGGCCATATTTGAGTGATCATGTGATGGTTATGAGAAATCATCCTGGGCTGTTGAGCTGGATGTTATCCCTATTTGGGATACCCCCTGGACAACAAGAAGCTGGTCGCAATTGATTATGGACCCTATGCTCCTTCGGGAAAGCCGTCTGATAAAGAGACGTGCTGTGCTCAATGGGGTGAGACGATGCCTGGCAATGCCAGAAGACCGCCGAACTGAAAGTAGGCCGTGCTATATGCCGAGATCAAAACTAGGAACGCATAATTAATTGAGTGTGGCATTTCAGTTAATGGAGCTTATTTGTTGCTCATGCTCTCATGTTGTTTGTGAGATAAATTATACTAACCTGCAGGGTGGATCTAAGACGAGGTAAGTCTCCTTGATTGTGTGCTTGTGTGATTAAGACACTTCTGGGCGTATTTCCCTCCTAATTTGGGTTTGGAGCTTAGACTTGCTGAGATGATATCTCACCCCGTTGTGGGACAACATTTTCAAGGTCGTCAAGTGGAGGACCTAGAGCTGAGAGGAGGTGATCAGAAGCGTAGGCCAGTTATGACCGCTTCTTTTTGGAAGGCCAGTCTATTGTAGTCTTTTGGCCATAGACCTGTGTACATGACTCAGTGTATATATAAAAGCATGTTTGTTTATGAATCTATTATCCTGCTTTTCTATACTGAGATGATTACTGTCAGGGGATTTCTTTTTGGTTCCGCATGTGCAATAAAATGGAAAGGGTCAGCGATTCGTCCTGGGAAGTCGCAAATTATTATCGACCAGATAAGGATGGGCACACGCTCGGGGTCCGGGGTGTGACATCCCCTCTTTATGGTATCAGAGCGAAGTTTATATTTGGAGTGATAAGGTGCAAAGGGTTCTTGGGATAATTAGTAGGAATGGCTTTTATATTATGCTGATGCATGTGACTGATAGCTGTTTGGTAAATTGATTTTGGTGATCACTCAATTTCTAATTCAATATGGAATTGGAAGCAGGTGTTGTAGAACATCTTCAGTATGAGTGATCAAGAGCCAAGAACTCCTAGGCAGAGGACCTTATCCTTAGTGACTCGGGCTAGAACGCCGACAAGAGGCAGTGTTCGAGGCGGCCGAGGTAGAGCACAGGCTGAGGCCAGCACGAGTGGTGTAGCACCACCGCCAGTCCCACCGGTTGATGCCGGTGTAGCAGCCACTGGTGATCCCAGATTCGAAGGGATCATGCAGGTGCTCCAGACTGTTGGTAATCTGATGGGGCAGCAAGCCCAGAACCAAGCTGCCGCAGCCGCTGTCGAACAAGCTGAAGTTCCAGAAGGGAATGTAGTTGTAGACAGACCGAATCATAAGCTCGTTGAGCATTTCCTGAAGTTGCAACCACCAAAGTTCACCGGGACAGGAGATCCCGAGGCTGCGACCCGTTGGATCGAAGAACTGGAAAAAGCATTTGAGCTACTGAAGTGCTCTGAAGAAGAGAAGGTTACCCTTGTCGTGTATCAGATGTAGGGAGTTGCAAGTACTTGGTGGAAAGCCACTAGGAGAGAAGTATTCCTAGAAGGCGTAGTCCCAATGTCGAACGTCTTTGTTAGAGCATTCAATAACAAGTACTTCTCTAGCTGTGCCAAGCAATTAAAGATGGCGGAATTTCTACACCTCCGTCAAGGTCCAATGACTGTGGACCAGTACGAGGCAAAGTTTGCCGAGCTTTCACAGTATGCTCCTAGGTTGATCCACGATCCCGAGGAGAAGGCAATGAGGTTTATAGATGGCCTCCGACCATAACTGAAAGATCCGCTGGTGCCATTTGATATAAAGAACTACAATGAGCTATCTGGACGAGCTCAGCTGATTGAGAAAAATCTGAATGAACGAGCTGCCGCATCTGGATTGCGGTTTAATTCGAACCAAGATAGAAATCGGTTTGGGAAAAGACCGATGACTGGAGAAAAATACCCTATCCCGCTCAACAGGAAGGGTGGAATAAGGAAATCAGCATGGAGACAGAATGGTGCCTGTCGCTTCTGCGGAAGACGACATGGGTCATCTCCATGCCCCTCTAGGCCGGGTGCTTGTTTTGAGTGTGGCCAACAGGGTCACATGGCTAGAAATTGTCCTAGAAGACCGATGGGACCACCGCAGTTGCCGCCACCGCCACAGATGAATCAAAACCGGGGACTACCGCCACCGATTGTACAGCAAGGTGGACTACTTAGGCCTCCATCTCAGGGAAGAACTTATGCGATCACAAGAGGACAGGCGGAGGATGCACCTAATGTGATTACAGGTATTGTTTCACTGAACGACCATGTTGCTTATGCTTTATTTGACCTTGGTGCAACTCATTCATTTATAGCTAAGCGGTATGTTAAGTTGGTAGGATTAATTCTTGAGTTGTTGGAATCAGTGATTAGTATATCGACACCATTAAAGGATAAGGTGTTAGCTACAGTGGGTTGTCTTGGTTGCACGTTAGCGATTGGTGAGCGAGAGGGGAAGATAGACTTGATAGTCCTAGCCATGTATGACTTTGACTTGATAATTGGCATGGACTGGCTCACCAAGCAACGAGCTAAGCTAGACTGTTATTGCAAGGTGATCCATTAGAGGGTGAAGGTTTCGAGTTTATTGGGAGTCGAGGAGGACCCTCGATTTCCCTAATCTTGTCACTAGAGGCAACCCGGTTGTTAGATGAGGGTTGTCAAGGTTATCTGGCGACTGTCATGGACACGACAGTTGATGAGCTGAAAATCGAAGACATCGCAGTGATTCAAGAATTTCCAGATGTATTCCCGAAAGAATTGTCAAGTCTACCACTAGAAAGAGAAATAGAGTTTGTGATTGAGTTAACCCCCGGGACAGAGCCAATCTCTAAGACTCCTTACCGGATGGCTTTATCGGAATTGAAAGAACTAAAGGTGCAGATGCAGGAATTATTCGATATGGGATTCATACGCCCTAGTGCATCACCTTAGGGAGCATTAGTTCTATTTGTGAAAAAGAAAGATGGTTCATTGCGCCTATGCATTGACTATCGACAACTCAATCAAGTGACAATCAAGAACAAGTATCCACTCTCAAGGATTGATGACTTGTTTGATCAACTACAAGGAGCGTCGATATTTTCGAAAATCGACTTCAGGACAGGATATCATCAGCTGAGGATCAGAAAAGAAGACATTCCAAAGTCAACATTTCGTACTCGATATGGCCATTATGAGTTCATTGTAATGCCGTTTGGATTGACGAACGCTCTAGCTGCTTTCATGGATTTGATGAACCGATTCTTTAAAGAATACTTAGATCAATTCATAATTGTGTTCATCGATGATATTCTGGTGTACTCTAGAAGTCTAGAGGAGCATGAAGGACATTTGAGATTGGTACTGCAGACTCTAAGGACTCATGAGTTGTATGCTAAATTTAGCAAGTGCGAGTTTTGGTTGACTCGTGTTGCTTTCTTGGGTCACGTGATTTCAGGAGAAGGAATCTCCATGGACCCAAGCAAGATAGAAGCAGTGATCAATTGGCCAAGACCTACTACATTGACAGAAATCAGAAGTTTTCTGGGTTTGGCAGGGTATTACAGACGGTTTGTGGAAGGTTTCTCATCGTTAGCCTCGCCTCTGACAAAGCTCACAAAGAAAAATGAGAAGTTCATATGGACAGATAAGTGCGAGCGTAGTTTTCAAGAGCTGAAGGAAAAGCTTACTACCACACCGTCGACAATTCCATCGACCTAGAGGATTCGAGATCTATAGTGATGCGTCTTTCAGAGGATTGGGTTGCGTGTTGATGCAACATGGTAGAGTTGTTGCATACGCATCCCGTCAGTTGAGACCTCATGAGCTGAATTACTTGACGCATGACTTAGAACTCGTAGAAATCATATTAGCATTGAAGATTTGGAGACATTATTTGTGTGGAGAAAGGTTCCAGATCTTCACTGACCATTAGAGTCTCAAGTATTTGTTCTCTTAAAAGGAGTTGAACATAAGACAGCGTCGATGGAACTCCTGAAAGACTATGACTGTAATATTCTGTATCACCCTGGAAAAGCGAACAAGGTCGCTAATGCACTGAGTCAAAAGTCCTCAGTTGCATAGATAGTACTTAAGGAATGGACTTTAATCGAGAAAGTTAGAGATTCGGTTATCAAATTTGAGGTAGGCCACCTTTCAAATCTTATGGCCACTCTCAGAATTGAGCCGGAAGTGCAGATCAGAATCAAAATGCTTCAGCCAACAGATCCAGATATTCAGACGATCCTGCAAGAGGATACCGATAAAAGAAAAGCTGACTTTCAAGTTTCTGAGGATGGAACACTAAGGTTCCAAGGACGTTTGGTTGTACCTGACGATGTAGAGCTTAGAGAAGAAATTTTATCTGAAGCACATCGTAGCAATTATAGCATTCATCCTGGAAGCACTAAAATGTATCAGAATCTGCGTCAACACTATTGGTGGTCAGGTATGAAGGCGGATATCGCCAAGCATGTGGCCAAGTGTTTGACATGTCAGCAAGTAAAAGCCCAGCATTGCAAGCCGGGAGGATTTCTACAACCTCTCGCGATCCCAGAATGGAAATGGAGCACATCACAATGGACTTCGTGACTGGACTACCAAGGAGTCAAAGAGGAAATGATTCAATTTGGGTAATGGTCGACAGGCTGACAAAGTTGGCTCACTTCATTGTAGTACGAAAGGACCTGAGTCTGGATAGACACGCAGACTTGTATGTGCGTCAGGTGGTTCGTATGCATGGAGTGTCGATTACGATAACTTCAGATAGAGACCCGAGGTTTACTGCTACTTTTTGGAAGAGCTTGCAGAGTGCTTTAGGTACGAAGCTGCAGTACAGTACGGCCTATTATCCACAGACGGATGGCCAGTCTGAGAGGACTATTCAAACTCTCGAGGACATGCTGAGAGCTTGCGTAATAGACTTCAAAGGAAGTTGGGAAGATCAGCTTCATCTAGTAGAGTTTGCCTACAACAACAGTTATCAACAGAGCATCCAAATGGCTCCATTTGAAGCATTGTATGGCCGAGCATGTGCAGAACACCAGTGTGTTGGGATGAAGTTGGGGAAAGGAAGATAACAGGCCCAAAGTTGATTCAGCAGTCAATAGATGCCGTGGCAGTGATCAGAGGCAGATTAAAGATAGCGCAGAGCAGGAAAAAAAGTTATGCAGATAAGCATCGAAGGTCTTTAGAGTTCCAAGTTGGTGATCACATTTTTTTTTTAAAGTGTCACAAATGAGAGGAACTTCGCGCTTTGGTAAGAAAGGCAAACTGAGTCCGAGATACGTAGGTCCATTTGAAATTCCGGAAAGAATCGGGAACCTAGCGTATCGTCTTGCATTGCCGCCAAGATTGGCGCAAGTGCGTGACGTTTTTCACGTGTCGATGTTAAGGAAGTACGAGCCTGATCCGACCCACGTGACCAATTTCGAGGAATTCGATGTGGATGACCGTGTGTCATACGTCGAAAGCCCGGTTCAGATTGTCGATCGCAAGGAGCAAGTTCTGCGTACAAAGACCATCTCATTGGTCAAAGTGGTCTGGCAATACCATGGTACAGAAGGAGCGACATGGGAGACTGACGAGTCAATGAGAGAATTATACCCCCACCTTTTTTACCAAGTCTTGTAATAGGTTTAAATTTCGAGGACAAAAGTTTTATAAGAGGGGAAGAGTTGTGACAGCCTGAATTTTCATAATTTGTTTTTGATTAAATAAATCGGGCATTTCATCGAAACACTAATAGTGCTATTCTCTGAGCTGATCACTCACGAGATAACTAGACTATTTGGAGAAACAATTAGGGAATCTAAATGCAATTGGACTTGAGAATTCAACCAAGAATCGACTGTTCGACCGTGTTGATCCGTAAGAGTCATTACGGCACCGTCAAAGATCGATCAGAAATTAGAGATAGGTCAATTCAATTGAGATATGTGATCAAATTGTGGGTGATTCCACTTGATTGAAAAATTCTCATCGATCGGCACTAAATTGATTTTCAGTCGTTTTGGGACCCAGTGCCTGTAATTGAAACCTCGAGATTTTCACAACAATCGATGATCGCCAATGTGTCGGAGATGTACATTGTGACTTGAGATAAATCGATCACGGGTTAATTACACCAAAAATTCCTAAAACTTACCCGGTAGACTAGGTCACGCTAAAAGCGCGCCGGATTGAAAATAACCGCGAATTTGAACCCGATTTCAGAAATTGAAAGTTTTAAGGTGTCACGAGCTATTTTAGGAACGTCGACTCATCCTCCACAGTATTTTCAAAGATTCCAGGATTTTTGTGGAAAATCGATACAAACGTTGCGGAAAATCAGCAGAAATTCAAATGGGCTAAATCGATGGAAATTGGGAATTCTAAACTGAGCCTGTGAGTGTCGGGGATTTATAGAAAATTGTTCGAGATTTTTCTTCATCAAAATTGGATGTCGAATTTGAGAATTTGTTGAAGAAATTGAAGACTAAAATATGAAATTCGAAATTATGCTTGGACGGCATTTTTTTTTTTTTTGGCATCATTTGGTTTAATTAGTGAAATTTAGGCAAGAAAGTATTAGGGGAGGGGGACCAAACATTAATTCATTTGGATAATCCTTGACTTTGTGTCCCTATCATTGGCTTCTCTAACACGGTTATCTAGCTGGCCTCTTTCTCGCACGTCTCTCTCATTCTTATCTGTTCTCTCCCTCTTTCCCTTCTTCTTCAAGCTGCCCACTCCGCTTTCTTGTTTTTTGAAGCTCGGTTCTCCTTTGAATCTTTCCTCTCAGCCACAAGCTTTCATTTTCCTTCATTTGAGACGTCCCCAGCGAAGCCCACGAAGTCTCAAATTGAAGCCACCAATTCCCTTGTTGCAGTGCCACACATCCAACACCTGATCTCCATGAGTCAAAGTTCCTCAGCCAAGTTGTTTTGTTGACTCTTGGCCGCGCGTCCTCCCTTGCCAGTGAATTCCACTTAAACTTTCTGCCTCGTGTCTTCATCTCCAATGCTGGGACTTCTTCGGTCAGTCTGTAGCAAATGAAGCCAGCAATCCATTTGTCTAGCTCTTAACCCAAGAAGCTCGTGCCTTTCACACCGTGTCTTCATCCAGCAACAGGTGCTAGGCGTCCACCATCGAGCTCCTCTCCTTCGTCCACTTCTACAACGTCCGCAGCGCCAACTAGCCCCATCTCTTCACTGCCGCTTGCCAACCAGTCATCCAGAGTTCCTTCAACGTCGCTACTTGAAGACTCTAGCGAAAACCAGCAAAGCCTGCAGCCCATCTAGCCGTGGAGTTCAGCCCAATCCAACGTCTTCAGCCCAACGTCTTCTGATCCAACAGCTCCTTTGAGCCTATATGCAACTCAACCCAAGGAGGTTTAATTCAATTGAAGCCCAAGAAAAAAATTCCAGTAGCCCAATCTTTAAGCCCAAGTCCAGCAGCCCATCTTGAAGTCAGCTTAGTCGAGTGAAGCCCGGCTCATTTCAACAACAAATATCAGTTGGGTTGAGATTTGTTGGGCTCGTTAAGCCCGGTCCGAGAGTTCGCCGATGCCGCCGAAATTAAGATTTCGGCCGCCGTCGCGTCGTCGTCGTGGTGAACCGGTTTCCGCAATTAACCGGTGAGTTTATACTCTAAACTCTGCTTAGTAGGTTAATAATGTTTAAAGGGTGTTTAGATTTATTTTATTAGGAATTAGATGGTTAGTTAGATTAAATTAGAAATGTAATTATTTAATTGAGCATGTTAGGTGGTTAGCATGGTTTAGCTAAGGCCAAAATAAATTATACTATTTATCTAGAAGGGTTCGAGAATTTTCCAGGTCCGTATTGGTATTTAATTTAATGATTATGGCTTAGGTTAGTATTTTTAGAATTTAAATTGATTTATTTAATTAATTTCAGTAATTATTTAATTATTAATTATTTTTCCGGAAATTAGGCCGAGATGGCTTATGACCGGAATTTCATGCTTTGATTGCAATGGTGTGGTTAATTTCTGCAATTGAGTGTTAAATTATGCAAATTGAGTGCTAATTGGATTTTTGGTAGTTAATTCCAAAAATTATAAATTTCCAATATTTATTCAGAAAATCTCGGGTGTTGGGTTTTGACACCGAAAATAGTTTTTAGTACTATATAAAATAGTGGGATTCTAAAAAGGATGAATATCAAATTTTTCTGGATCAAGTTGACCATATACCCACACACGAGTAATTTGATGTGAATTTCTAATATGAAGAAAAAGGCTAGGCTCACCATTTTAATTGAAGCATTTGAGTGCAATGCACGGTGCCCAAGGCCATATTTGAGTGATCGTGTGATGGTTATGAGAAATCATCCCGGGCTGTTGAGCTGGACGTTATCCCTATTTGGGATACCCCCAGGACAACGGGAAGCCGGTCGCAATTGATTATGGACCCTATGCTCCTTCGGGAAAGCCGTCTGATAAAGAGACGTGCCGTGCTCAATGGGGTGAGACGATGCCTGGCAATGCCAGAAGACCGCCGAACTGAGAGTAAGCCGTGCTATATGCCGAGATCAAAACTAAGAACACATAATTAATTGAGTGTGGCATTTCAGTTAATGGAGCTTATCTGTTGCTCATGCTCTCATGTTGTTTGTGAGATAAATTATACTGACCTGTAGGGTGGATCTAAGACGAGGTAAGTCTCCTTGATTGTGTGCTTGTGTGATTAAGACACTTTTGTGCGTATTTCCCTCCTAATTTGGGTTTAGAGCTTAGACTTGCTGAGATGATATCTCACCCCGTTGTGGGACAACATTTTCAAGGTCATCGAGTGGAGGACCTGGAGCTAAGAGGAGGTGATCAGAAGCGTAGGCCAGTTAGGACCGCTTCTTTTTGGAAGGCCAGTCTATTGTAGTCTTTTGGCCATAGACCTGTGTACATGACTCAGTGTATATATAAAAGCATGTTTGTTTGTGAATCTATTATCCTGCTTTTCTATACTTTGAGATGATTACTTGTCGGGGATTTCTTTTTGGTTACGTATGTGCAATAAAATGGAAAGGGTCGGCGATTCGTCCTGGGTAGTCGCAAATTATTATCGACCAAATAGGGATGGGCACGCGCTCAAGATCCGGGGCGTGACATCAGGAATATGACTATTTCTACCAAAGTTGATGTTTACAGCTTCGGCATTTTTTGCTCGAGCTCATCTACTGCAAAAAGAACTATAAGCCGGAAGCCAAAAGTGAAGCTCAAAGTGCATTGATCGACTAGGTGTACGACTGCTACCATGATAGGAATCTACTTGTGCTAGTAGAGAGTGACGAGGAGGCGTCAAGCGACATAAAGATGGTGAGAAGATTTGTGATGATGGCGCTGTGGTGCATCCAGGGGAAGACCCGGCTTTGAGGCCAACCATGAAGAAAATCACTCGATCTTTGGAAGGAGCTGTTGAAGTCTCAGTCCCCCTAAATCCAAGCTCTTTTAGTGCTCCTACGCCAGAATAGACATTGTCATAATATGTTCACATAAATCCAGCTTAAACAAGCTAAATCTTCCCAAAGTTTGAAATTCATTCGCATGTTGGCAATTGTTGACAAAATTGTTTTAAATCTCTTAGGAATTCTTCCTAAATCATATTCCATTATGTCGCAGGTAAAACTAATGTGACCCCATCAATTTCCATCAACCGTTTTGCTTCATCAAAATTGCATTGGATGCAGTAAAAGAATATTTTAACCTCATCGAAGCAAAACAGATCTTTTCTGCTAAATTTGAATGGTGAGAAACCATATGAAACTTGCTGATCCTCAAGTCGAGGATCACTACCCTGAACTCCTAATTTCAAAATGTCTGCTGCTTTTTTATTCACTCAGATGGGACTTTCACTTCCTTTTGGCAACCAACTTCATATAGACCAAAGAAATCAGAGTCCACAAATCACGTGGTTGGAAGCATAATCAAACGAACTTTCTTCTCAATTGATCTGTTGAGAAATTGCGCGAAGTGACAAAAGAAAGACAATACTCTAGGCATACATATAACTTTCCAAATGATCATTGAAGATCTTGTATACCACTCAGCAAGCTACTGTTAATGCCATTGGACAATGGGTCCAAACTAGAGGAAACTGGAAAATATACCAAGACAATGGAAAGATCTAGAAGATCCAAATCTAGCATCGATTTGCATGAGAAGGTTAAAGGGTTCGATTTCATAGTTGTTTTTGTCAGCTATGGAGTCTTCCAGCTCGTTTGCTATTGTTCTGATGTCATTTTTATTCAACAAAACGGACAATATTTGGTTCTAAGTCTTCGTCTTTTGTTTGTTTCACTTTGGAATAGTCTGCTTGCGCCAATTTTATAGAAGTAGATGAATGCCCTTAATGCACCTGGCGAAGCAAAAAAAAAAAAAAAAATTATTCGGATATGATAAAAAGTTTAAGAGGAAGGGAGATTACTCCATGTTAAGGTTAGGGCATAACACGGGTCAAGAAAGTTTTATAATGGATTTACAGATTGCCTAGCAAAGGGGACTATCAGTAGCGGGATTTCAACCCGAGCATGCTGCGCAAAGAGTTAAAATCTTACTAGCGGCGAAGTAGAGATTTATTGCACATAAACACCGCAAAAATACGAGGTGTCTCTTGTTACTTCAAAAAAATCTCCAAGGTGGAAAAACGAGGTGAGGAAAATGATGTTGAAGGCTTCAATTTTCTCGCCAATTTGAACTCCCATGATGTAGCAAATACCACAATCCCCTTAACTGCAATGAAATGTAGGGAGAAGCATGACGGTTAGTTGCTAAGGGTTAACAAATTAAATCCCTAATTTTATGAAAATGTTTGGAAATATATAATAGGCAAAAATTTAAGTGTCAATAGTGAGGGTCCAAGCAAGAGCCATGTCTATCCAGCCCAATTTGTGAGTAAACCAAGCTCCTTTCAAGTTCATCCATCTCTAATCTTCATCACCTGGACATCCTAAGAGGTATCCGGACTTGGTCTGTTTACCGAGCATAGAATTAAAGTTTAAAGTTGAGCATGTTAGCTTTCCACGCTTCGATGGGTGTCCACGATATTTTTATTAAGTTATTGACTCGATACTCCATTGATCCTCTATAAGCTCTAAATGCTCTATGTTTTTATGTTATTAGTTTATTACATGTCCTAAAACTTATTATAAAAGTGTAATCAAATCCTTAAACTTTTTTTTTTAAAAAAAGTACAATCAAATTTTAAAGCTTTTCAAATCGGTTTACTCAAGTTTCTATATTAACTGCGTCCTATTTGGTTATCAGAAAAAGTTGATGTGACTTTTTTTAACCATATTTTTAAGAAAGATGTGTAGATGATGTTGCCACATTAGATATTAAAAATAAAAAAAATAAAAAGAATTGATTTCAAGATTTTAGAAAATAAAAAATTGAAATAAAAATTTGGAAAAAAAGAAGAAGAATCAAACATAGGAGAAGCCAAGAAGGATAGAATAGATGCAGTAAAGGTGGTGGCGGCTCAACGGCCACCCATGCATCAACGAGGGGCCAACGTCCCACACCAAACTTACGCAAGCTAGTGCGACCCTTGCTACCACCTTCGCATTTTGAAAATAAAAAATAAAAATAAAGTAAGCGTGTGGGAGACAAGTGAGCCACCCTCGTCACTCGTCAACAGGGACCTTCCCACTAGCCACTCTCGCTCCTCCTACAATTACGGCCGCGACCCTTGCTCAGATCTACGACAAATGATGACCCTGGTACAGATCTGACACAATGATCATAGCCCATATCGTCGAAGAAGATCGAAGGAGGAAGCCGTGTTTGACCGCGAGATGGTGAACCTCTAGTGAATGGCGGATTTGAGCGAGAATAGAGATCTCCTTGCCATGGAAGCTTAAGAACTAGCACCAGCTATGGCTATGAAACGAAATAGCTAAATGCAAAAATTGATGGAGCCGATTCTCGAGAATGATTTTCTCTTTAAGTTTTCTTATTTTTCCCTAATTTTATTTTATTAAAGTTTCGAGAACAACTGATTATAGTTTAATTGCAACATCCAACATTTAGCTTTAAATATCTTTTAATATTTTTCTTCTAAATTGGCTGACGTAACATCTATATTAACACATTTCCTTTTGAACAAAACGAAAAAAATTATATCAACTTTCTTCGATAGCCAAATTTAACAGTGTTAACAGAGCGATTTAATGTATGCAAATTTCTGCAGAGTATATGCAGAATTAGGTCCATCAATCATTAATGTAGTCATTCCTCTCCAAGCTGCACAAGACTCAATTGCAGTCCAAGTAGCAAAGCATTAGATCACCCCAACGACACGGTTCACAATCGCGTGGAGTACGCCGCTCACATCGAGAACATTCCTCGCCTCACTTACCTCCTCGGGCAAAGCACAATCCAGCGGCGTGCTTCAGAGCACGAGGAAGAAGGAGGAGAAGGAGGAGGTAATTGTCTGCACGGGGAGAACCTCCATTCCACGAAACAAAGCAGCAGATTTCTCGTGGATAGACGTTGCCATCTCCTGCATTTCTATATTTCCTAGCGGAAGACGACAATGGAGGGAGAGCACCGAACAGTGTGGCGAGCGTGTGCTGACGTGTCAGTTGTCGGGGTGGTGTTAGGCGTGCTGTGTACGTTTCGCGGGTCGCGGGGGGATTGATTAGGAGTGTTGTTTTTTTCTTGTGAAGTCCATTAGCGATCTGATTAAAGTCAAAATTAGACGGTTCACAATCGGATCCGCTTGATGCGGGACACCACAGCAAAATTTCAACATACGTACGAGCATTGAAACATTCAATTTCCACGAAGTGATCTGTGATTGCTTTGATTTCCACAGGAATCGAGTCCTTTGTATTTCGATAAAAAAAAAAAAAAACAATTTCCACTCCCAAAATCTCCTCCTCTAGACCTAAAAGATGTTTCGGTCAAAGTCTTCTAAATTTGTCTATTTCTCCTTGGGAAATTTCAGGGTCACGACCGAAGATTAATGGATCCGTCCAAGCGGACCCGCCTTTCTCTAAATTTTCACGTATCTAGGGACTTCTTAGTCAACTGATGTGGTAATGCACTAACAATGGTAGCAATTTACCATCAATAAATGCAATGATAAGTCATTAACTTTTTTTTAGAAATTTATTACTCAAAACAAAAATTTAGTGGTGAAATTTATAACTTTCATATAAAGTAATAACTTACCATATAGGTCCCCTTATAAGGTTGTAATACCAATTTCAAGTGGAAGGCAAGTTGTCTGATTATTTAGAAATTGACCATTTAAAACTAAATCGTAGCAGTAAAATTAGTAAGTTACCACATAAGTCCTTACAAGTTACAAGTTAGTAAATTTCTAATAAAGTGGCAAATTTTCTGTTGAAAAGAAAATCACGAAGAAATTACTCAAATCTCTCTTGAACTTTGCAATAGTATATATTTGCCCATGAACTTTAAAATTGTTACACCATTCTATTAGCGCGTGCAAAGCACATGCCTTTTAAGGGGTAAAAGTTTATTGTCATCTTGTTTATGGCAATAGCTTTTTCACCAATGAGGAAATATAAAGAAAATGGAGAAAAATATATCTACAAAAAAAAAAAATGATAGATGAATCAATTATTTTTTTTTAAATGACTACAGATTCGATATATCATTTTCTTTTATGAGTCGAGGGCATCATTTCCTTTTTAAATTTTATAAGTATTTTTATTAATTAGTCAATATTTAGAAAAAGCTCCACGATTGAAATCGGTAACTTAATAATGTATCGATGAAACAAAATTTTACTGTTGAAATTAACAAATTACTTGCAAAATTAGTGGCCTGCTTTTAGCTTAGTGGAGTTTACCAACGTGATATAAGGGCCATCTTCTTCCATGCCTTTTATCTCATAAAGTCTCTTGTACGACGACGTTCGGTCAAAGTCTTCCAAATTTGTGCCTTCCTCGAAAAGTGTCCGGGTCCCTAGCAAACTTATGGAGCAGAGTCACCTTATTCTAAATTTGACAAGTTCTTTCAGTATTAATTTCTATAAAAAAAAAAAAAGAAGTGAAAAACAAAGAAAATAGAGAAACTATAAATTTGCTAAAACATTATAATCCGAAAAAAATCAATATCAATGATACTATCATAAATTATTTTTATTTAAATGTTGATGAAAATATTAATGGAACTAATAAGATACTTTAAGAAAAAAGAAACAAGATAAAGTAAAAAGGCAAAAAAGGCCTCAATAACGAAAAACAAAAAGAAAGACCAAATTGCGAAAATTGGATGCTCATCATACACTTCTAAATGGTCTATTAATATAATATATATATTAACGAATATCACCTTATATTTTGATCAATCATTTCCTTTTATTACGAGATGGAGCTTTTATAAAACTTCAGACCATATGGTAAAGTCATTATTCTAGATAGATATATGTGTTTTGTTTTTGGTCAAAGATAGTTGATGGATATACGGGTTGACATGGGCAAAGGCTGTCCGCCGTGAACGACGGGACGTACGGGAGAGACTCCGGTAGCTTGGAAAGTAGGCAGTCTCTATAAGAACGTTCGTTCATCCTTAAAGCCGAAGTAGCTCAACTCAAGGAGCACGCCTGTTTAATCAAACATGGCTTTAGTTATGCTAGGAATCCTTCTAGTACTCGTTCCACTTCCCCTTTCCGCCGAAGCTCAGATCCGCGGCAACTTGACCTTGGGCTCCTTGTTGACGGTGAACGACCAGAACTCTTCCTGGCTGTCACCCTCGAACGAGTTTGCCTTCGGGTTCCGGAGAATGGAAACAGGAGCTCATTTGTTGGCTATATGGTTCGAGAAGATAGAGGACAAGACCATCGTCGGTCGGCGAATGGCAATAATCTAGCGCCCGAAGGTTCGAAAGTCCGGTTGACCGCCAACGGCGGCCGGGTGCTTACCGACCCAAGAGGGAGAGAGCTGTGGTCTTCTGGCCTGAACGGCAATGGCTTAGCGTATGCGGCCATGCTCGACACGGGGAACTTCATCCTAGCAAGCGCGAACCACGTCAACTTGTGGGATTCGTTCAGCCAACCAACGGATACAATATTGCCTACGCAGCAGTTAGATCTTGGGGCTAATGTTAAAGCTCGCTATTCCGAAATGAATTACTCCACCGGGAGATTCCTCTTCGCACTGCAAACCGACGGAAATCTTGTGCTCTATGCGACTCCTACCCCGCTGGGAGTCTCAGATGCATACTGGGCCACCAACACCATCACCGCTAGCCGTATGGGCTTCCGGTTGATATTCAATCAAAGTGGTCAGGTCTACCTCACGGACAGGAATGGAACAATACTCAACACCATCACCGCAGAACTAGTGCCAACAAGCGGATATTACCAAAGAGCGATCCTTGAATACGACGGGGTATTTAGGCAATATATCCACCCTAAGACGGCAAATTCAAGTTACGGCGGCTTATTGGCTGGTCGAGGTCTCTACCCCGGTCCCACAAAATTTATGCACGAGCATCGCCCAACGCAGATTGGCGGTGGAGCTTGTGGCTTCAACAGCTCACGTACTCTTGGAGATGATCGAGGCCTCGATGCCAATGCCCACCTGGATATACTCTGTTAGATTCAACGAACGAGATGAACGGATGCATACAGGCCTTCGCACCACAGAATTGTAACGGAAGTAGGCGTGAAACAGACCAATTCGATTTGCTTGAAATGCCCAATACAAATTGGCCAGAGTTTGATTACGAGCGTAGCGTGGCACAAACCGAGGACTGGTGCAGAGAGGCTTGCTTGGCTGATTGTTTTTGCGCAGTTGCCATTTTCGGCGATGGAATTTGCTGGAAAAAGAAGATCCCTCTTTCAAATGGAAGGAAAGATTCATCGGAGGCTGGAACTAAAGCTCTGATCAAGGTCCGGATACATAACAGGACTTCAAAATCTCTTTAGCAAGGGCACGGATGATGAGTTCCAGTAGTCTTCTATAATTATATTCTTTGTCACATGTTATTTCTTGAGTATACTTAGCTATGGCATTGTCGCTCCTGCTGGCCTTTTCGTTCCTGTAATAGTTACTGGTGCATGTTATGGGCGTTTGGTTGGAATGTTGATTGGCTCTCATTCCAATCTTAACCATGGTCTTTGTTGAAAATATGTCTCGATTTGAGCCCGTTGAACGAGAATACGTGAACTCGACCAAGGATTTTGCTTTCTGGAAGATGCAGATTGAAGATTGTCTGTACCAGAGAAATTTGCACTTGCCCTTATCCGGGGAGAAACCAGACTCGATGAAGGATGCCGAGTGGGAATTGCTGGATAGACAAGCGATGGGTGTTATTCGGCTGACGTTGGCTCGTAACGTCGCATTTAACATCGTGAAGGAGAAAACCACTGCGGGACTGATGAAAGCCCTGTCAAATATGTACGAGAAACCCTTTGCGATCAATAAGGTCTATTTGATGCGACGTCTGTTTCACTTAAAGATGGGCGAAGGTACGTCAGTAGCTGAACATATCAACGAATTCAATGAGGTAGTTAACCTCTTGAGTTCGGTTGAAATTAACTTTGAAGATGAGGTACGTGCATTGATTTTATTATCCTCATTGCCTGATAGTTGGAATACTACTCATATCACGCTGTTAGTAATTCCTCTAGGTCAAGAAGTTTGACGTTTGATGAGGTTCACGATTTGATTCTAAGTGAAGTCATTCGTAGGAAAGAATCTTGTGAACCCGTGTCTACTACTTTAGTAGGTGAAAGTAGAGGAAGAACTAGCACACGTGTTAGCAGGAACATGATCAGACGAAGTCAGTCTAGGACTAGTAGAATTGTCTGTTGGAATTGTGGCAATAGTGGGCATTGTAGAAGAGACTGTTTTAAGCTGAAAAATGAAAAGGGTAAGGGAATTAGAGTTGAGTCTACAGAAAATGTTGCAGCTGTAGCTAAGAATGATTCTGATGGTGTTGATTGTGTCTTGTCTGTCACTGAAGATTCGTCATTTGACGGATGGATAATGGATTCTGGTTGTTCATTTCACGTTACACCAAATAGGAACTGGTTTATCACTTATCAGTACACGAGTAGTGGTAAAGTCCAGTTGGGGAACAACGCTGAGTGCGATGTTGTGGGTGTTGGTGATGTTAAAATCAGAATGCATGATGGTATTGTGAGGACATTGACTGGAGTAAGACATGTTCCAGAATTGAAAAAGAACTTAATTTCCTTGGGTGCCCTAGATTCAGCTGGTTGCAGGTATTCTTCAAAAGGTGGAGTTCTGAAGGTTGTTCGAGGTGCCCTGGTGATAATGAAAGGAATCAAGCACGGAGGCCTGTATAAACTTCAAGGTGAGACAGTGACAGGTTTTGCCCTTGAGACGTTGGATGCATCTGTTCGAGAGTCTATTGACTGCTCGAGGAAGACCTAGGTGTTTGTGCCAATGCACAAGTTTGATGCTGGTGTCAGGATCACGCGGTCGAGAGCTTTGATCGAGACGAAGACTGGTAAGTCGATCAAGCATGTGCGGACTGACAATAGCATGGAGTTCTGCTCGGAGCTGTCAAATAAATTCTGCATGAAAGATGGCATAGTGAAACACCGCACTAGTGCCAATAAATCACAACAATTTGCAGAATTGATGAGTAGAACATTACTAGAGACGGCCCGTAAAATGATCTCTAGTGCTGGTGTTGCTAGGAGAATCCTAGTTGATGTGCTTAGTACGGTAAGCTACCTAGTGAATAGATCCCCATCAATTGCTATTGAATGGCGGACTCCTGAAGAAGTGTGGTCAGGTAACGTTGTTGGTTATTCTATTTTTAGAATGTTTGGTTGCCCGTGTTATTTTCGAGTGAGTGATGGTAAGCTCGATGGGAGGGCAAGGTGCATATTCCATGGCTATGCACAAGGTGAGTGGGGCGATCAGTTGTGGTGCCCGGATATAAATTCACCTGTTGACAGCAGAGAAGTTACCTTTGACAAGTCTCCAGTACTTCTGGATAGGAGTGTTTGTGGCAGTGTTAATACGGATCTGGACGGTGTTTAGCTCAAGGTGGAGTTGCAACCAGAAACTCCTGAGGTAGCAGGTACTAGCAGAATAATCAACACGGATGGTGCTTGTAGCGAGGTGGAGCCGATAGAGCCAACAGTTGCTGTAGCTGCTGAATTTGACAAGGTGCGTGTTCGACCTTCTGTCAGATATGGAAGCAATGATGGCTTTGTTTTATCTGTGATACAGGAGGTTATGTCGGAAAATCCTTGTGGAGTAGCTAATTATGCAGGTGGAGTTGGTGTCCTGATGAGGTCCATGATTATGGGAAAGTTCAAGCACAGCTTGAACTTGGAAGCACTCTGTGGCGGTTGAGCCCGTTGGGGCTGTGGGAGAGTAGTAGCGATGTGTCCACTAAAGCGATTATGATTTGGCTCAAACATCGAGCCAAGGTGGAGATTGTTGAAAATATGTCTAAATTTGAGCCCGTTGAACGAGAATACGTGAACTCGACCACGTGCGAGTCAGCGGAAAATGTGAATTGGCCGAAATTGTCAGAAGATCGCATGCGAATCTATGAGCCGCAAGCGTGAAGAATGGAGAGAGCGTGCAGCCGCGAGAGAGGGGAAGACCATTATTTTATTCTACCTCTTTAATTGCATGCACATGGACGTGCATGCATGGTGAATGGACGTGGAAGACTAAAGCCAATTGTGGGCTTGTTTTGTCTTCTTCCTTTAACTCCTTGCTTCTTTCCTTTCTTATATTATTCATCTGCAGACAACCAAAGGAAAGAAAGAATAAACTATTACTTGAAGGAGTTGAACGTCGTGGAGATGGTCTTGGAAGACGGCGGCCATCCTTCTTTCGCGCTTAGATTATGGGCGCATGTTTTCTGCCTTATTAAATGCGTCCCATGCATGCATGCGTGCCCATGAATTCTGGTGGGCGTCAGTGCTAATTGCGAGCACCGAATGGCTTCACATTTTTTGTCTTACTTCGTCCTTAAAAGGCAGAGGAGCGAAGGAGAAGATGGCGCCGCGCTGAGTTATTTCGGTGGTCGAAGAGAGAGCTGAAGAGAGAAGTCGTGAGGCTTTAGAAGCTTTCGGCAGAGAGAGATTTTTCTCGTTGAAATTACATCCGAGTGTTTTAGTCAGTTAAATTCTTGTGAGTAGAATTTGTATAATTCTTTGAGTGAGGTTTCACTAGGAATTGTGAGGGGCTAAATACTGTGTGAGTTATCTAGGTGTAATTTGGGGCTGGGAAACACTAAGAGTGTGTTTGAGTGCTCGAGTGATTGTAATCTCCGGTGTATCGCTTGTTTCTATAGTAGAATTCCGTGCTGCTCTCCCCGTGAACGTAGGTTCCGATATTCGGGCCGAACCACGTAAATCCGGTGTCCGATTTCCTTTCCTTCATTCCGACTATTTTATCCGATTCGCTTGGTCCGTCTATATTCCGCGCGCGGGCAACAACAGTCTTTTTGCTGTGCTGGGTGCTGCTTCTTTTCTTGGTGGATCTATGAGGATGACATTTTCTCTATGTGTAATCCTTTTGGAACTGACGAACAGTCTGCTGTTGCTACCCTTGATGATGGTTCTTCTTATTTCAAAGACTCTAGCTGATGCTTTCAAGGGCAACATCTATGACCTTATCATGAAAGCAAAGGGCTTTCCTTACCTTGAGACCCATGCCGAGCCATATATGAAGCAATTAACAGTTGGTGATGTAGTGAGTGGGCCCCTTCAGCTGTTTCATGGCATCGAGAAGGTCGCTAATGTGGTACATATGTTGCGAACTACAAGGCACAACGATTTTCATGTAATTGATGAACCTCCACATTCAGAGTCCCCCTTTCTGTATGGTTTAATTCTCCGTGCTCATTTGATGGAGCTTTTAAAGAAGAAAGCCCTTTTGTCTCATCCAATTCCGACGGATACAATACTGCCAACGCAACAGTTAGATTTGGGGGTTGTTGTTAAAGCTCGCTATTCCGAAATGAATTACTCCGCTGGGAGATTCCTCTTCAGACCGCAACTCAATGGAAATCTGGTGCTCTATGCTACTCGAATCGGCTTCCAGTTGATATTCAATCAAAGTGGTCGGGTGTACCCCACGGCTAGGAATGGAGTAGTACTCCATAACGTTACCTCAGACGAAGTTCCAACCAGCGGATTTTACCAAAGAGCGATCCTTGAATATGACGGGGTCTTCAGGCAATATGTCCACCCTAAGACAGCAAATTCGAGTTCTGACAGGGCAATGGGCTGGTCCATGGTCTCTTCCCCGGTCCCTCCAAATATATGCACGAGCATGCATCGACGTACCGTTACTGGAGTTTGTGGCTTCAACAGCTACGTACTCTAGGAGCCGATGCGATTCGAGGCCCCGATGCCTTTGCCCACCTGGATATACTCTGTTAGATTCGATGAACGAGATGAACGGATGCAGACAGGACTTCGCACCACAGAGTTGTGACGAAAGTAAGCCTGAAACAGACCAATTTGTTTTGCTTGACAGCCCCAATACAAACTGGCCATACAATGATTATGAGGTTCGCAAACCGAAAACAGAGGACTTGTGCCGAGAGGCTTGCTTGGTTGATTGTTCTTGTGCAATTGCTGTTTTCGGAGGCGAAACATGCTGGAGAAAGAGGATCCCTCTTTTAAATGGTAGGATGGATCCTAGTGTGGGTTATAAAGCTCTGATCAAGGTCCGGAAAAATAACTGGATGACATCTACAATAAACTTGGGCTTCTCGTTAACGGCGGATGACTGGAACTCTTCCTGGCCATCCCCATCAGGCGAGTTTGCCTTCGGGTTTTGGAAAATGGGACGAGGAGCTCATTTGTTGGCGATATGGTTCAAGAAGATAAAGAACAAGACCAACGTTTGGTCAGCGAATGGCGATAATCTAGCACCAGAAGGTTCAAAAATCGAGTAGACTGCCGATGGCCAACTGGTGCTCGCCGACCCAAATGGAACAGAGTTGTGGTCTCCTAGCCCGACTGACGCTGGTGTAGCGCATGCGGCCACGCTTGACACGGGAAACTTTGTCCTAGTTAGCCAGAACTACGTCAACTTGTGGGAGACGTTCAGCCAACCAATCGACACGATGTTGCCTACGCAATAGTTAGATCAAGGCACTAAAGTTAACGCTCGCTACTCTGAAATGAATTACTCCACCGGGAGATTCCACTTCAAGCTAGGAGACGACGGAAATCTTGCATTCTATGCCCGTCCTAAACCGTGGGATGCCTCAGATACTTATTGGGTCAGCAACACCGTTGGTAGCGGCTTTAGATTGATATTCAATCAAAGTGGTCAGGTCTGTTGGAATTGTTCAGCTGCTGTTTTCTGTCATGTTTTCCTCTGTTTTCCTCTGTTTTTTTTTTATTAAAAAAACAGCCAAGTTCTTTTAGTTATGCATTTAGTGTTTTTGCTATTTTCTAGGAAGTTAATAGCATGTTTGTGTGCAGTTATGTGTTGCACGTGCGTGAGCAGTTTCTGCTTTGTATTTAGTGGTTGTACTCAGACAGTTTTTTTCTTTAAGCACAAGACATATGAAGTGCTATGCTCTGTTTTTTATTTTTTTATATTTTTTTTATCTTTTCTCTCTCTCAAACAACATAAATTTTTCTGTTTTGATTGTTGCTTTATGAGCTTTAACATTGGTATCAAAGCGTTTGTGGGATCTTAAGGGACTGTGAAGTAAGGGTAAGTGAGTGAAGATTGCTTCCAATCTGCAAAGAAAAAGCTGATGGAGGCAGGATCGAGTGGATTCTCTGCAATGGCTGCTCCAGTCTTTACTGGGGGAAATTATCAGGCTTGGGTTGTCAAGATGACGGCATTCTTGGAGGGTCATGATTTATGGGAGGCTGTGGAGAATGATTATGAGGTTGCTCCACTTCCAGACAATCCAACCTTGAATCAGATAAAGTACCATAAAGAGAGAATCACAAGGAAGGCTAAGGCAAAGTCTTGCCTGTATGCTGCTGTTTCACCCACTATCTTCACAAGGATCATGAGATGTGATTATGCAAAGGCAATATGGGATTTCGTAAAGGATGAATACGAGGGAGATGAGAAGATAAGAGGCATGAAGGTGCCGAATCTCTTGAGTCAGTGAAGGAGTACTCTGATAGGTTGGTTGGGATAGCTAAAAAAATCAGAGTTTTAGGGACTGACTTGAAGGATAAAAGGCTTGTTTAGAAGATCCTGGTGTCTCTTCCAGAGAAGTTCAAAGCCACCATAGCTTCTCTGGAAAATACAAGAGACTTAGCTGATATAAAGCTTGCAGAATTGTTAAAAGCTCTGCAGGCACAGGAGCATAGAAGACTGATGAGAAGAGAAGAGTTTGTAGAGGGTGTGCTGCAAGCTAAAATGAAGTCAAATGATGGAGGCAAAGGGAAGAAATGGATTCAGTCCAGAGAAAATGCTGGTGACTCCAAGTTTGTAGCAAAAGAAGGAAATTCTAGTGGGTCTAGCAAATGGAAGATGAACAAAAAGCCTTGTCAATATTGTGGTGGAACTAATTATCAGTTTTTTAGATGTTGGAGAAAGCCTGATGCTAGATGCAGAAGATGTCACAAGTTGGGTCACATGGAAGACATTTGCAAAGAAAAAAATTACCAGCAAGCAGGAAAAGCACAGGTAGCAGTGAATGAAACTGAGGAAGAGCACTTGTTTGTAGCTTCTTTTTCTGAATCTTCTGTTGGGAATGATGCATGGCTGGTGGATAGTGGGTATCAATCATATGACTGGCAATTCAAGAAGCTGTTTATGAGTTTAGACAATTCGATCAAGTCTAGAGTCGAATTGGCAACGGTATATCGAAGTGCAAGGGAAGGGTACAGTGGCTATTGAAGGAAATCAGGAGGTGAAGCTGATCAGTGATGTTCTTTTTGTGCTAAACATTGACCAGAATCTATTAAGTGTTGGTTAATTAGTTGAGAAGGGCTATAAAGTGAAGTTCGAAGGGAAGGAATGTCTTATTAATAATGCAGATAGCAAAGAAGTGCTAAGAATCCCAATGAAGGACAAGAGTTTCATGTTCAAGCCACAAGAGATGCAACAAATAGCTTTAAAGTGCAAAGAAAAAAATGCAGAGATATGGCATAAAAGACTTGGGCATGTTCATAGGAATAGCATGTTCTTTATGCAGAGAAATAGCTTGGCAGATGACTTGCCAAGTTTGAAGGAGGAATTTCCATAGTGCAGAACTTGTCTTCTTGACAAGCAAGCCAGATTTCCTTTCAAAGGAGGAGGCTGGAGAGCATGTGACAAGCTGTAATTAGTCCACACAGATCTATGTGGACCTATGTCTGAGTCTTCTCTCAATGGTAGCAGGTATTTCATTACCTTCACTAATGATATGACTAGGATGAGTTGGATTTATTTTCTGCGAGCCAAGTCTGAAGTTACTGATGTGTTTATGAAGTTTAAAGCCTTAGTTGAGAATTAGAGTGGGAAGAAAATTAAAATGCTCAGGTCTTGTAATGGTTCTGAGTACACTGTTCACAAGTTTAAGTTGAATTGTGAGCAAGCAGGAATTGTGCAGCAGTTCACTACTCCCTATTCACCTCAACAGAATGGGGTCAGTGAGAAGAAAAACAGAAGCATTATGGAGATGGCCAGATGTATGATGCGGGAGAAGATGTTGCCTAAGAAGTTCTGGGCTGAAGCAGCTAATATTGCAGTGTTCCTATTGAATAGATTGCCCACAAAGGCCTTAAAGAGGTCAACACCTTTTGAAGTCTGGTATGGTGTTAAACCTTCTGTGAAAAATTTGAAGGTTTTCAGGTGTTTGTGTTACACTCATGTTCCTGAGGTCAAGAGGGACAAGCTGGATAAGAAAGTAGAGCTTGGAATCTTCATTGGGTACAGTCTCCAATCAAAGGCTTACAGAATTTTTCACCCTATGACAGGGAAGGTGACTGTAAGCAGAGATGTTGTTTTTCTAGAGGAAGATGAGTGGAATTGGATGGAAGGAAAGAATGCAGAACAGTAGCAGTTCGAGAAACAACCTGCAACAGATGTAGAGGTTGATGAAGTTATAGATGGATTGGAAGACAGTATGGATGATTTACTAGTGACAGGCACAAGGTCACTTGTTGAAATCTATGAAAGAAGCAATGTGGCAATGCTCGAATCATCTAACTTTCTGGAAGCTAAGGAGGATCAGAGGTGGATTGCAGCAATGTAGGAGGAGATTGCAATGATCCAGAAAAATCACACATGGGAGCTTGTTGACAAACCACCTGATAAGAATGTGATTAGGGTTAAGTGGGTGTTTAGAACAAAACTTGATCCTGATGGTTCTATCAATAAACACAAAACTAGACTGGTGGTGAAAGGCTATGCACAAATATGGGGAGTAGATTATTCTGAAACATTTGCTCATGTTGCACGACTTGATAAAATAAGGCTACTGTTAGCTATTGCAGCAGAGAAGGGGTGGCCTATATTTCAGTTAGATGTCAAGTCTGCATTCCTGAATGGAGAGCTTGAGGAGGAGATTTTTGTTGAACAACGTGAAGGCTTCAGTATCAAAGGCCAAGAAGAGAGTGTATATGGGTTGAGGAAAGCTCTATATGGACTGAAGTAGGCTCCAAGAGCTTGGTATGGGAAGATAGATCGATAGTTACAAGATTTTGGCTTTGTAAAAAGCTTAAGTGAGTTCACTCTTTATGTCAAGAAGGTAAATCACAGTGTTGTAATTCTGTCACTTTATGTAAATGATCTATTAGTGACGGGGAATGATATGGAATTGAAAGAGAAGGTGAACCAAGATCTATTTATAGTTTTTGAGATGTCAGACTTGGGAAAGATGGCTTATTTTTTGGGTTTGGAAGTCAAACAGGCTTCATATGAGATCTTCATCTGTCAAAAAAAAAATACATGAAGGAAATTCTAAAGAAGTTTCAAATGGAATATTATCGAAGTGTAAGCACTCCTATGGCTGCTAAAGAGAAGCTGTAGAAGAATGATGAAACAGATGCAGTAGATGCTTCTATGTACAGAAGTCTGATTGGGTGTCTCATGTATCTTACAGCAACCCGGACCGGATATATTCTATTTGTGAGTGTTTTATCCGGGTTTATGAGTAGTCCTAGTCAGTTACATTTGATTGCAACAAAAAGGGTTTTGAGATATCTCAAAGGAACATTGTTCTTTGGTGTGAAGTTTAAGAAATGTCACAAGTTTAATTTACAAGGATTTTCTTATAGTGATTGGGCTGGTTCAGTGGATGACATGAAAAGTACGTTTGGATATTGTTTCAGTTTTGGTTTTGCTTGTTTCTCCTGGTGTTCTAAAAAGCAAGAGATTGTAGCTCAATCTACTGCAGAGGCTGAGTTTATAGCAGCTACTGCAGTTGCGAATCAAGCTTTGTGGCTGAAGAAGATAATGAAGGATTTGTGGTTGAATTCCAGTAATTGCATTAAAGTTAATGTGGATAATCAGGCTGCTTTAGCAATATCTCAAAATCCAGTTTTCCATGGCAAAACCAAGCATTTCAAAGTCAAAATTTTCTTTCTGCGTGAGGTGCAACAAAGTGGCAAAGTTAAGTTGGTCTATTGCAGATTTGAAGATTAGCTTGCAGATATGTTCATAAAACCAATTCAGGCTAGAAGATTTGAGCTGTTAAGAGAGAAAATAGGAATCTGCAGCAGCAACTGATCCAAGGAGAAGTTTGTTGGAATTGTTCAGCTGCTATTTTCTGTCATGTTTTCCTCTGTTTTTTTATTAAAAAACAGCCAAGTTCATTTAGTTATGCATTTAGTGTTTTTGTTATTTTCTAGGAAGTTAATAGCACGTTTGTGTGAAGTTATGTGTTGCACGTACGTGAGCAGTTTCTGCTTTGTATTTAGTGGTTGTACTTAGACAGTTTTTTTCTTTAAGCACAAGACGTATGAAGTGCTATGCTCTATTTTTTTTTTTATATCTTTTCTCTCTCTCAAGCAACAGAATTTTTTCTGTTTTGATTGTTGCTTTATGAGCTTTAACAAGGTCTACCTCACGGCTACGAATGGAACGGTGCTCAAATCGCTCACCTCAAGCACAGTCCTAACTAGCGAATTTTACCAAAGAGCAATCCTCGAATACGATGGAGTCTTTAGGCAATATGTCTACCCTAAGACGGCAAATTCAAGTTCTGCCTGGTCGATGGTCTCTTCCCCGATCCCTCCAAATATATGCACAAACATCACGCAAAATATCGGTTCTAGAGCATGTGGCTTCAATAGCTACTGTGCTCTTAGAGATGATCACATTGATCATAGGCCCCAGTGCCTCTGCCCACTCGGATATACTCCATTAGATTCAGCAAATGAGATGAGCGGATGTAGACAGGACTTCATACCCCAGAGTTGTGATGGAAGTAGGCTGGAAACAGACCAGTTCACTTTCCAGGAAATGCTCAATATAAACTGGCCACTGTCTGATTACGAGCGTAGCACGGCACAAACCGAGGACAGTTGCAGAGAGGCTTGCTTGGTTGATTGTTTTTGTGCAGTTGCTATTTTCGGTGGTGGAACTTGCTGGAAAAAGAAGATCCCTCCTTCCAATGGAAGGATGGATCAAAGTGATACTAGTCAGGGTGGAAAAGCTTTGATCAAGGTCAGGAAAGATAACTCGACTTCAAAATCTATGGGAAATGGAAACAAGAATTCGACTCTAATTATCATCGGATCGGTACTGTTGAGTAGCTCTGTGTTTGTGAACTTGCTTCTACTCCTCTTTGCCTATTTAATACATAGAAGCTTCCGATCTAGGGATTCTAAGTTGTCACAACTAGTCCAGATCAAACAAGTTACAGGCATGCGAACTTTCACTTATCAGGAGCTTCAAGAAGCAACATATGGATTCAAAGAAGAAGTGGGTAGGGGTGCCTTTGGAACAGTGTACAAAGGTGCTCTTGGATCTGAGGATAAAAACTTTGTGGCGGTAAAAGTGTTGGCTACAAGGACCGGAGAAAGCGAGAAGGAGTTTGAAAGAGAAGTGAGTGTAATTGGCCAAACTAACCATAAGAACTTGGTGTAGTTGCTTGGATTATGTAATGAAGATCAACATCGACTATTGGTGTATGAATTCATGAGTAACGGCACTTTGGCAGATTTTCTTTTCGGCTCTTCAAGGCCCAGTTGGTATAAAAGAATAGAAATTGCCTGTAGTGTTGCGCGAGGCCTCGCTTACTTGCATGACAATTGCACCAGGCACATAATCCACTGCGACATCAAGCTGCAGAATATTCTTCTTGATGGCTCCCTCACTGCAAAAATATCAGATTTCGGATTAGCTAAGCTCTTGATGGCGAACCAAACACAAACCACCATTGGAGTTAGAGGAAGCATAGGTTATTTAGCGCCAGAATGGTTCAGGAATACGCCTATTTCTAACAAAGTAGATGTTTACAGCTTTGGCATTTTGTTGGTTGAGTTCATCTGTTGCAGAAAGAACTATGAGCCGGAAGCCGAAATTGAAGCTCAAATTGTAATGGTTGACTGGGTTTACGACTACTACCACGACGGGAGCATGCTTCAGCTAGTGGAGAGCGATGAGGAGGCGTCAAGGGACATAAAGATGGTGAAAAGATTTGTGATAACAACATTGTGGTGCATCCAGGAAGACCCAGCTTTGAGGCCAACCATGAAGAAAGCTACTTAGATGTTGGAAGGAACTGTTAAAGTCTCACTACCACCAGTTCCAAGCTCTTTTACCACCAGTTCCAAGAGAGAACATGTTGAGGATCGTCAGCATAAAGGATTGCATGCGAGGCGGCATGCAACTTTGAAGAGAGATTTATATTGTTGAATGATCAAGTAACTATACGAAATGATGCAGAACCAGTCACTGGTAAATTTAAAGTCACGGGCATTCTTGTGTTGAATCTCGTAGAATTCTACGTGGATCTGTTAAATTTTGCGGAAGCGTGTGTGTGTGCAAGTGTATGAAATATGGCAAGGGAATATAAAAAAAAAACTTTATTATGATAGTTGATGGAAATAGTCATGGTGGAGGGTTTTCCCACACAAGGTGGATCTCTCACATTCTCGGAGGAGGTTTTCCCTCGCACTCTTTCGGTGGAGGGTTTTTCCCTCACACTCTCAAATGATCAACATTCAAGCCTATTTATAGGCGTGAGTTCACCGCCTTATTCTACCGACTAAGAGTACATAAAATAATATAAAATTGCAGCTTCTTTGTCTTCTGCTAGGGCGGCTTCTTCCGGATCTTCTGGTTCCTTCTTCCTTCATGGTTAAGAGTCAACAATTGTAGGCTTTCCTTCACGTTCACCTTCCTTCTTGCTCTCTTGAAGACTCCAGCAGCCATTATAATAATATTTTAATATGTGCCCATCCGCTTGATCAGCTTGTGGGAGCTTCTTCACGTGTTTCTCATGCACGTAGATTGCATGTAGATTTCTCTAGCTCGTTCTAGGTTTTTCTTTGATGCTTCTTCTTCACAGTCTTCAAGTTCAACTTGTACTCTTCATCTTTTCTTGCATGGACGTGCAATGTTGCCGACTCATTCCTTCTCCATTAAGTTAATAGTTTCTAGACTTTGTTGAAAATGAATCACCAAATTCCAACAGGATCATATTCCTGTATGTCACGAAAAAACTAATGCGGCTCCATCAAAGCGTTTTCCAATCGATGATTTTGCTTCATAGAAATTGCATTCGACGCAGTAGAACAGTGTTTCAACCTGACCCAAGCAAAGTAGATCTTCTCTGCTAAATTAGATTATGAGAACCGTATGAAAGTTGCCGGTCCTCAAGGCGTGCATCGGGTGCCCGGAAATCCCAATTTCAATAGCTCTGCTGCTTTTATTTTCATACAGAAGGGGACTCTCACTTCCTTCGGGCGACCAACTTGTCACAGCCCAAAAAATCACAGTCCGCAAATCACGTAGTTGGAAGCATAATCAGACGAATTTTCTCTCAATTTTTCCATTTGAGAACTTGCGGGAAGCAACACAAGGCAGACAATTTTCTAAGCATACATATTCCCTTCTAAAATGATCGTTGGAGATCTTGTATATATAAACAACTCGGCTACGGTCATGCCATTCAATAACGGGTCCAAACAGGACGGGACTGGACAAGGGAGAGATCTCGAAGATCCAAATCCAATAATCAATCTGCACCGGAGAAGTGTTAAAGGGATCGATTTCATAGTTGTCTTAGTCAGCCACGGCGTCTGCCAGCTCGTTCACCATCATTTTCATGTCATAGTCTCGATTCGATAGGATGGACGATGTTTTGGTCAAGGGCTTCATCTTTCGTTTATTTCGCTCCGGAAAAAGTCTGCTTGCGCCAATTTCATAGAAGTAGGTGAATGCCCCTGTTCATGCAGCTGGCGAAGCAGAAAGTCATTAGACAATTATGAGCTTGTTCCCTCTGCATGCATGCATGCATGCATGAGGCCATTCCATTCAAAGAATATACTTCCTCCTTGTCCAATGCACGATCAATATAAGAGCATGCCGCCCAATATCATCTTCATGTGGCCTGCCCCGGTTAAATTATCTGGAGTTAGGGTTTGGCGTTGCTGCTTGGTTCGGCCACAACTTGGTTCATTCTCCTTAGGATTTTTGATGATGCAAATTAGAACTAAAAACAATCCCCAAGGTGAATATTTGTAGACTGCTGTGTTGATGATGTATGAGTGAAAATGATATCAAAGGCTTCAATGTTCTCCTGAAGTCGAGTCTCCCATGATGTAGCAAAAATTACAATCCCCTTTATTTGCGATGAAATGTAGTGAGAAGCATGAATTTTGTTAAATAATGCAAATTCATCTAAGTATCAACCGATTAAATCCCTAATTATAGGCATCAACAATGAGTCCCCAAGAAAAAACCATGTCTATCTAGCATGAGTAAACCAAGCTCTGTTTAAATCTATCCATCTCTAATCTTCATCACCTTGATGTCCTAGAAGGTTTTCGTTTGTGGTTCATTTATCACATACAGAGCACTAAATCGAAATTTAAAGTCGAGTATTTACCTTACCTCTCTCCGGTGGGCATCCATAAGATTTTTCTAAAGTTGTTTACTTGACACTTCATTGATCTTCTATAGGCTCTAAATGCTCTATATAGAGGATAAGTCTACCGAAAGTTCTAAACTTATTACAAAAGCACAATTGGGCCATAATGTAAACCAAATAGCCTTTAGATGTGCTACATTTTGCATACTGTTGTTAAGTCCATGAGAATAGGATAGTCATGTCACCGCAACATCCATTTAATCAAACATACAGGAGTTTCGAAACCTAGAACTACTACAAGCAAACTTTAGTAGAATATCTGCAGAATTACGTTCATTCATCATTACTGTAGCCATTCCTCTCCATGTTGCACAAAGATCTGTCTCATTCTAAGCATTGAATCACCACAATGCCACAGACCGCGGTCCACAACTATTAATTGATTAGAGTTTAATTGCAACATCCAACATTTAGCTTTAATATCTTTTAATATTTTTCTTCTAAATTAGCTGACGTGACATCCATATCAACGCATTTCCTTTTAAACAATAATGAAAAAATTATATCTACTTTTTTCGATAGTCAAATTTAACAGAGTTAACAGGCCAATTTAATGTACACAAATTTGATGTATGCAAATTTCTGCAGAATATATGCTGAATTATGTCCATCGATCATTAATGTAGTCATTCCTCTGCAAGCTGCACAAGACTCAATTGCAGTCTACGCAGCAAGCATTAGGTCATCCCAATGACACGGTTCACAATCGTGGGGAGTACGCCGCTCACGTCGAGAACATTCCTCGCCTCGCCTACCTCCGCCGGCAAAGCACAATCCAGCGGCGTGCTTCAGAGCACGAGGAAGAAGAAGGAGAAGGAGGAGGTAATTGTCTGCACGGGGAGAACCTCCATCGCACGAAACAAAGCAGCAGATTTCTCGTGGATAGACGTTGCCATCTCCTGCATTTCTATATTTCCCTGCGGAAGGAAGACGACAATGGAGCGAGAGCAACGGACAGTGTGGGGAGCATGTGCTGACGTGTCAGTTGCCGGAGTGGTGTTAGGCGTGCTGTCACTGCTGTGTACGTTTCGCGGGTCGCGGTGGGGATTGATTAGGAGTGTTGTTCTTTTGTTGTGAAGTCCATTAGCGATCAGATTAGAGTCAAAATTAGCGGTGATTAGGGAGTAGGGTGGCGGGGGGAGAAGTATTTCAGACGCTTTTCTTTTGCTTTTTCTTTTGCTTCTTTATTGACTATTTTGATTTTTTTTTTTAATATTTTGAGCGTTTTGCATGATGATCTACAGGGTCCCGCTTCACGTTCGTGACAAACGCATGAAAAAGGCGGTCAAGCGATCGTGATCCGTAAGCAAACATGAGCTTGCGTTTATACAGTTCGACATGAGATCGTGTTCATACAGCATGCATGCTTCATGCGGGACACCACTTCAAATATTCTGCTCGTCATGAGCTTCCGTTGATAAGTTTGCGCTGCTGGCCATTGAAATTCCGACATAAGCTTGCTCCAATCACCTATAATTATAATATTCCGCTCGTCGATAAATCTCCGCGCACGGTACTTGTCTAACATGAATAATAAATTACAAGTTTCCTTGGCAATATCATATGATGGTGGTACAACCAACGGATGGCAATTTACAGACAATGTTAGCAGTTTTACAAATATTAAATGCAAGAGTAAAATATCACGTTTCTTAGGAATTTATCACTCAAAATAACAACTTAGCAATAAATTTAATAGCTTACCGGTGAAATTAATAACTTATCGACATAGATCTGCTTATAAGATAATAAGTTACTTATAAGATAATAAGTTACCAGTGGAGTGAGGAACTTCCCAACCAACTTCAAGTAAAATATAATTTACCACTCAAAATGAAAAACTTGGTAGTGAAATTAGTAACTCTAAGATCATGGACTATTTTTGCCATTTTCCCTAAATTGAAAAATGCTTCTACTGGTGGATATTAGATTTGAGAGCGGTATCCTTTTTTTTTTTTTTTTTTTTTTTTTTTTGGGTAAAGGTAAGAAATATATTGAGGAAATGCCCAATTTACAAATTGTCATCAGAAACTTACACTCCAAATGCAGGAACAAAATGAGTGGAAGGGTGACGAGATGAAAAGGCCACAAAACGCGGCACAACATTACAACACCTATTGAGAGCAGTATCGTTCTCTCATTGGTAAATTATAAACAGTCCAACTGGATTAAAAAAATTGCCTCTCAACTTTTACAGGAAACATACAACGGTGAACAAGTTAGGCGAATTTTATCATGGTAAAAACAGCTATCTACAAGATCGTTTTAAATATATGTTTCCACTTGCAAAATGGCATAATTCAAAGATTTGCATCAACAGCAGCATGAAAATCCACAAGAGGAAACGCCATTTCCGGTGAAAGTAAGCAACAATTTTACAGATCATGTGGATACAATTGCCAAGCAATTTCCAAATTGCATTAGTTTTAGATGTTGCTAGGGACACGCAAATAGAAGTACGTAACCTTCACCTAAAGAGATAACTAAAGGGGAAGCCCAAATACGAGCCTGTAAACATATTCAGTTGTATCCACCTTCATTAGAAATTTAAAGCCAAGTAACGATAAGGCAACTAGAATTTATTAACTGCTTCATATTATACCACATCCACGACGTGATACTTCTTTCATCTAAGTTCTAATACCCTAACGCGTGCACCTCAACACGTATAATAGATAGCTGAATTCTATCGAAATGTCTGCCAAAAAGCCAACAAATTTCTGTGATTATACTTTTCCTTTATATGATCAGTAAATTCCAAATTTTATTCAGATAATTCATAAAACTTGGAGAGAGGAAAAAAACAAGCCATTCACATTCTGGACTTACGTGTCAGACTTGTTGGTAGAAAATAGAAAAAAAAAACTTGGAAAGTGAATTGTTTCATGGAAAGTAAGAGTTAAAAGAGAAAAAAAGAAAACTAGATTTTTCTTCTTTCCCCATTTATTATTTTTATTATTTTTTTATATTTCGGATATATACATTTGGAAATCATTTATTGAAAATTTTTAAAATTGACCCGTGTATCGGAATCATGTGTCAAAAATTCACATGTCGGAATTCAAACTCCATCGTGAATTCCAAATTTTATTGATAAAATCATGTAACTGGGGACTTCTTAGTCAACTGATGTGGTAATGCACTAACAATGGTGGCAATTTATAGTCATTAACTCTTTTTTAGAAATTTATTATTCAAAACAAAAATTTAGTTGTGAAATTTATAACTTTCATATAAATTAATAACTTACCATATAGTTTCGCTTATAAGGTAGTAATACCAATTTCAAGTGGAACGCAAGTTGTCCAATTATTTAGAAATTGACCATTTGAAACTAAATCGTAGCAGTGAAATTAGTAAGTTACCACGTTAGTCCTTACAAGTTACAAGTTAGTAAATTTCTAATAATGTGGCAAATTTTCTGTTGGAAAGAAAATCATGAAGAAATTACTCAAATCTCTCTTGAACTTTGCAATGGTATATATTTGCCCCTAAACTTTAAAATTGTTCCTCCATTCTGTTAGCGCATGCAAGGCATATGCCTTTTAAGGGGTAAAAGTTTATTGTCATCTTGTTTATGGCAATAGCTTTTTCACCATTGTTTTATGTGAAAATATAAAGAAAATGGAGAAAAATATAACTACAAAATAAAATGATAGATGAATCAATTATATATATATATATATATATATATATATATTAAATCATTTTCTTTTATGAGTCAAGGGCATCATTTCCTTTTTAAAATTTATAAGTATTTTTTATTAATTAATCAATATTTAGAAAAAGCTCCACGATTGAAATCGGTAACTTAATAATGTATTGATGAAACCAAATTTTACTGTTGAAATTAACAAATTACTTGCGAAATTAGTGGCCTGCTTTTAGCTTAGTGGAGTTTACCAACGTGATATAAGAGCCATCTTCTTCCATTCCCTTTCATCTCATAAAGTCTCCTGTACGATGACGTTTGGTCAAAGTCTTCCAAATTTGTGCCTTCCTCGAAAAGTGTCCGGTCCCTGGCAAGCTTATGGAGCAAAGTCGCCTTATTCTAAATTTGACAAGTTCTTTCAGTATTAATTTCTATATTAAAAAGTGAAAAACAAAGAAAATAGAGAAAATATAAATTTGCTAAAACATTATAATAATAAAAAACAATATCAATGATACTATCATAAATTAGTTTTATTTAAATGTTGATGAAAATATTAATGGAACTAATAAGATACTTTAAGAAAAAAGAACAGGATAAAGTAAAAAGGAAAAAAAGGCCTCAATAACGAAAAACAAAAGAAAGATCAAATTGCGAGAATTGGATGCTCATCATACACTTCTAAATGGTCTAAAGGTTGTCCACAACTTTGGTTCAAGCTTGCTGTGGAGAAAAGGAGGAGCAATTGCACCTGCGCGGAGGAGGAATGGTCGCCTCTCTCACCCGCCGTGAAAGATGGGACGTACGGGAGAGACTCCGGTAGCTTGGAAAGTAGGGAATCTCTATAAGAACGCCGGTTTCATCCTTAAGGCCGAAGTAGCTCAACTCAAGGAGCACGCCTGTTTCATCAAACATGGCTTCAGTTATACTAGGAATCCTTCTTGTACTCGTTCCACTTCCCCTTTCCGCCGAAGCTCAGACCCACGGCAACTTGACCTTGGGCTCCTCGTTGACGGCAAACGACCAGAACTCTTCCTGGCTGTCACCGTCGGGCGAGTTCGCCTTCGGGTTATGGAGAATGAGAATAGGAGCTCATTTCTTGGCTATATGGTTCGAGAAGATAGAGGACAAGACCATCGTCTGGTGGGCGAATGGCGATAATCTAGCGCCCGAAGGTTCGAAAGTCCAGTTGACCGCCAATGGTGGGCTGGTGCTTACCGACCCAAGAGAGAGAGAGAGCTGTGGTCTTCTGGCCCGAACGGCAATGGCTTAGCGTATGCGGCCATGCTCGACACGGGGAACTTCATCCTAGCAAGCGCGAGCCACATCAAGTTGTGGGATTCGTTCAGCCATCCGACGGATACGATACTGCCTACGCAACAATTAAATTTGGGAGCTGCTCTAACGGCTCGCTATTCCGAAATGAATTACTCCACCAGGAGATTCTACTTCGAGCTAGGAGACGACGGAAATCTCCTATTCTATGCCACGCTTCACCCGTATGAATCCACAGATGCTTACTGGGCCAGCGACACCATCGATAGCGGCTTCCAGTTGATATTCAATCAAAGTGATCAGGTCTACCTCACGGCTAGGAATGGAACGGTGCTCAAACCGCTCACCTTAGGCACAGTCCCGACCAACGGATTTTACCAAAGAGCGATCCTTGAATACGACGGGGTATTCATGCAATATATCCACCCTAAGATGGCGAATTCAAGTTCTGGCTTGCCAATGGGCTGGTCGAGGGTCTCTACCCCAGTCCCGTCAAATATATGCAGGAGCATCACCCAAGATAGTGGCAGTGGAGCTTGTGGCTTCAACAGCTACTATACTCTTGGAGATGATCTGAGGCCCCGATGCCAATGCCCACCTGGATATACTCCGTTAGATTCAGCGAATGAGATGAACGGATGCATACAGGACTTCGTACCACAAAGTTGTAACGGAAGTAGGCCCGAAACAGACCAGTTCGTTTTGCGTGAAATGCTCCAAACAGACTGGCCAGCGTCCGTTTACGAGCATAGCACGGGACAAAACGAGGACTGGTGCAGAGAGGCTTGCTTGGTTGATTGTTTTTGTGCAGCCGCCATTTTCGAAGATGGAGTTTGCTGGAAAAAGAAGAACCCTCTTTCCAATGGAAGGATGGGTCCATGGGAGACTGGAAAAACTCTTATCAAGGTCCGGATAAGTAACTCGATGACATCTACAATAAACTTGGGCTTGTCGTTAACAGCGGATGACCGGAACTCTTCCTGGCTATCCCCGTCAGGCGAGTTCGCCTTCGGGTTTCAGAAAATGGCACGAGGAGCTCATTTGTTGGCAATATGGTTCGAGAAGATAAAGGACAAGACCATCATCTGGTTGGCGAATGGCGATAATCTAGCACCAGAAGGTTTGAAAATCGAGTTGACCACCGATGGCCGACTGGTGCTCGCCGACCCAAATGGAACAAAGTTGTGGTCTCCTAGCCTGAACGCTGGTGTAGCATTTGCGGCCATGCTCGACACAGGGAACTTTGTCCTAGTTAGCCAGGACCTTGTCAACTCGTGGGAAACGTTCAGCCAACCGACCGACACGATACTGCCTACGCAACAGTTAGATCAAGGGACTAAAGTTAACGCTCGCTACTCCCCAAATGAATTACTCCACTGGGAGATTTCTCTTCAAGCTAGGATTCGACGAAAATCTTGCATTCTATGCCAGTCCTGACCCGTGGGATGCCTCAGATACTTACTGGGTCAGCAACACCATTGGTAGTGGCTTCAGATTGATATTCAATCAAAGTGGTCAGGTCTACCTCACGGCTAGGAATGGAACGGTGCTCAAATCGCTCACCTCAAGCACAGTCCTGACCAGCGGATTTTACCAAAGAGCAATCCTTGAATACGATGGGGTCTTCAGGCAATATGTCTACCCTAAGATGGCAAATTCAAGTTCTGCCTGGTCAATGGTCTCTTCCCCGATCCCTCCAAATATATGCACAAACATCATGCAAAATATTGGTTCTGGAGCTTGTGGCTTCAATAGCTACTGTGTTCTTAGAGACGATCACGTTGATCATAGGCCCCAGTGCCTCTGCCCACTCAGATATACTCCATTAGATTCGGCAAATGAGATGAGTGGATGCAGACAGGACTTCGTACCCCAGAGTTGTGATAGAAGTAGGCCAGAAACAGACCAGTTCACTTTCCGGGAAATGCTCAATATAAACTAGCCACTGTCTGATTACGAGCGTAGCACGGCACAAACCAAGGACAGTTGCAGAGAGGCTTGCTTGGTTGATTGTTTTTGTGCAGTTGCTATTTTCAGTAGTGGAACTTGCTGGGAAAAGAAGATCCCTCTTTCCAATGGAAGGATGGATCAAAGTGATACTAGTCAGGGTGGAAAAGCTCTGATCAAGGTCAGGAAATATAACTCGACTTCAAAATCTATGGGAAATGGAAACAAGGATTCGACTCTAATTATCATCGGATCATTGCTGTTGAGTAGCTCTGTGTTTGTGAACTTGCTTCTACTCCTCATTACCTATTTAATATATAGAAGCTTCCGATCTAGGGATTCTAAGTTGTCACAACCAGTCCAGATCAAACAAGTTATAGGCACGCGGACTTTCACTTATCAGGAGCTCCAAGAAGCAACATATGGATTCAAAGAAGAAGTGGGTAGGGGTGCCTTCGGAACAGTGTACAAAGGTGTTCTTGGATCCGTGGATACAAACCTTGTGGCAGTAAAAGTGTTCGGGACAAGGACTGGAGAAAGCGATAAGGAGTTTGAAATAGAAGCGAGTGCAATTGGCCAAACCAACCACAAGAACTTGGTGCAGTTGCTTGGATTCTGCAATGAAGGTCTACGTCAACTACTAGTGTATGAATTCATGAGCAATGGCCCTTTGAAGGATTTTCTTTTTAGCTCTTCAAGGCCCAGCTGGTATGAAAGAATAGAAATTGCCTGTGGTGTCGCGTGAGGCCTCGCTTACTTGCATGATGATTGCACCAGGCACATAATCCACTGTGACATCAAGCCGCAAAATATTCTTCTTGATGGCTTTCTCATTGCAAAAATATCAGATTTTGGATTAGCTAAGCTCTTGATGGTGAACCAAACACGAACCACCACTGGAGTGCGACGAACCAGAGGTTATTTAGCACCAGAATGGTTCAGGAATATGCCTATTTCTAACAAAGTAGATGTTTACAGCTTTGGCATTTTGTTGGTTGAGCTCATTTGCTGCAGAAAGAATTATGAGCCGAAAGCGGAAATTGAAGCTCAAATTGTAATGATCGACTGGGTTTATGACTGCTACCACAACGGGAGCGTGCTTGAGCTAGTGGAGAGTGATGAGGAGGCGCCAAGGGACATAAACATGGTGAAAAGATTTGTGATGACAGCATTGTGGTGCATCCAGGAAGACCCGGCTTTGAGGCCAACCATGAAGAAAACTACTCAGATGTTGGAAGGAGCTGTTGAATTCCCAGTACCACCAGTTCCAAGCTCTTTTATCACTTCAATATGATTTTGCTTATTTAAGACAACTATTGTCTGTAATCATGAAAAATATTGGTATTGTCTGTGAGTGCTACTTCGCCAGATCAAATATTTTCATAATGTCTTCACATGCTTCCTAAAGTTTGACATTCCCTCGCAAGTATCCAAGAGAGAACATGTTGACGATTGTCAGCAGAAAGGATTGCATGCGAGGCCGCATGCAACTTTGAAGAGAGATTTATATTGTTGCATTATCAAGTAACTATATGAAATGATGCAGAACCAGTCACTGGTAAATTGAAAGTCACGGGCATTCTTGTGTTGAATCTCTTAGGAATTCTACGTGGATCATATTCCTGTATGTCATGGGAAAAACTAATGCAGCTCCATCAAAGCATTTTCCAATCGATGATTTTGCTTCATAAAAATTGCATTCGACGCAGTAGAACAGTGTTTCCACCTGACCCAAGCAAAATAGATCTTCTCTGCTAAATTAGATGATGAGAGCCGTATGAAAGTTGCCGATCCTCAATGCGTGCAGCGGGTGCCCGGAAATCCCAATCTCAATAGCTCTGCTGCTTTTTTTCATTCATACAGAAGGGGACACTCACTTCGCCATCTCCTGCATTTCTATAATTCCCTGCGAAGGACGACAATGGAGAGAGAGAAACGGACGGTGTGGTGAGTGTGTGCTGACGTGTCAGTTGCCGGGGTGGTGTGTACGTTTCGCGGGTCGCGGGGGGGGGGGGAGATTGATTAGGAGTGTTGTTTTTTTCTTGTGAAGTCCATTAGCGATCTGATTAAAGTCAAAATTAGTGGTGATTAGGAAGTGGGGTGGCGGGGGAAAAGTATTTCAGACGCTTTTCTTTTGCTTCTTTATTTACTATTTTGATTTTCTTTTTATTTTGAGCGTTTTGCATGATGATCTACTGGTCCCGCTTCACTTTCACGACAAACAGATGAAAAAGGCGGTCAAGCGATCGTGATCCGTAAGCAAGCATGAGATCGTGTTTATACAGTTCGGCATGAGATCGTGTTCATACAGCATGCGTACTTCACGGGACACCGCCGCAAGTTTCCACGTCCATACACGCACTGAAACGTTCAATTTCCACGAAGTGACCTGCAATCGCTTTTCGAATCTTCATGTTTTGGTCAAAAAAACATTTTAAACTCCCAAAATCTCCTCCCTAAAAGACGTTTCGGTCAAAGTCTTCTAAATTTTGTCTATTTCTCCTTTAGAAATTTCTGGGTCGCGGCCCAAGCTTAATGGCTCCGCCCAAGCATACTTGCCTTTTTCAAAATTTCCACATACGGAGAAACTAAGAAACACGCCTACTCTAGTCATGTTTCATGCACGGTCCTTTTCAATATGATTAAAATTTATAAATCTTCTTGGTTAGATCATGTAACTTGTGGGTTTAAGTTCCAACCTAAGTAGTACCAACACTAACACATGACACGCGATACGACATGACATGACACATCGATAAATTATTTCTAAAAAAATATAGAATTCCGATACATTATGACACGTTATATATTAAATTTATATTTTCATATACATAATAAATTATCATTTTTATGATTATTTGAATCAAATTAATTTGATTCAAATTCACAAATAAATAAATAATAATAAAAGCCTAGAATGAATTTTTACTAAAAATATTAATCCGCCATTAATTAATATCATTCATTACTTCAATTTGACAAATTTAACTCAATTCAGATAATTCATAAAACTTGGAGAGAGGAAAAAACAAGCCATGCACATTCTGGACTTACGTGTCAAACTCGTTGGAAGAAAATAGAAAAACAAATGGAAAGTGAATTGTATCACGGAAAGTAAGAGTTAAAAGAGAAAAAAAAAAAGAAAGGTAGATTTTTCTTCTTTCCCCATTTATTATTTTTATTTTTTTTATTTTTCGAATATATACATTTAGAAATCATTTATTTCAAATTTTTAAAACTGACCCCATGTATCGGAATCATATGTCAAAAATTCACATGTCGGAATTCAAACTCGATCAGTAAATTCCAAATTTTATTGACAAAATCAGGTAACCGGGGATTTCTTAGTCAACTGACGTGGTAATGCACTAACAATGGTGGCAATTTATCACCAATAAATGCAATGATAAGTCATTAACTCTTTTTTAGAAATTTATTACTCAAAACAAAAATTTAGTGGTGAAATTTATAACTTTCATATAAATTAATAACTTACCATATAATTCCGCTTATAAGGTAGTAATACCAATTTCAAGTGGAATGCAAGTTGTCCAATTATTTAGAAATTGACCATTTAAAACTAAATCATAGCAGTGAAATTAATAAGTTACCATGTAAGTCCTTACAAGTTACAAGTTAGTAAATTTCTAATAAAGTGGCAAATTTTCTGTTGGAAAGAAAATCATGAAGAAACTACTCAAATCTCTCTCGAACTTTGCAATAGTATATATTTGCCCCTGAACTTTGAAATTGTTACTACATTCTGTTAGCACGTGCAAGGCACATGTCTTTTAAGGGGTAAAAGTTTATTGTCCTCTTGTTTATGGTAATAACTTTTTCACCATTGTTTTATGTGAAATATAAAGAAAATGGAGAAAAATATATCTACAAAATAAAATGATAGATGAATCAATTATATTTATAAAAAAAAAAAGACTACAAATTCGATATATCATTTTCTTTTATGAGTCGAGGGCATCATTTCCTTTTTAAATTTTATATGTATTTTTATTAACTAATCAATATTTAGAAAAAGCCCCACGATTGAAATCCGTAACTTAATAATGTATTGAATGAAACCAAATTTTACTGTTGAAATTAACAAATTACTTGCGAAATTAGTGGCCTACTTTTAGCTTATTGGAGTTTACCAACGTGATATAAGGGCCATCTTCTTCCATCCGTTTCATCTCATAAAGTCTCTTGTACGACGACATTTGGTCAAAGTCTTCCAAATTTATGCCTGGCTCGAAAAGTATCTGGGTCCCTGGCAAGCTTATGGAGCAGAGTCGCCTTATTCTAAATTTGACAAGTTCTTTCAGTATTAATTTCTATAAAAAAAATAAATAAGTGAAAAACAAAGAAAATAGAGAAAATATAAATTTGCTAAAACATTATGATCTGAAAAAAAATCAATATCAATGATACTATCATAAATTATTTTTATTTAAATGTTGATGAAAATATTAATGGAACTAATAAGATGCTTTGAGAAAAAATAAACAAGATAAAGTAAAAAGGAAAAAAAGGCCTCAATAACGAAAACAAAAGAAAGATCAAATTGCTAAAATTGGATGCTCATCATACACTTCTAAATGGTCTATTAATACAAAAAAGAAAAGGTTGATTAATAAAATATATTTACGAATATCACCTTATATTTTGATCAATCATTTCCTTTTATTACAGATGGAGCTTTTATAAAACTCCAGACCATATGGTAAAATCATTATTCTAGATAGATATATGTGTTTTGTTTTTGGTCAAAGATAGTGATAGATATACGTGTTGACATGGGCAAAGGCTGTCCACAACTTTGGTTCAAACTTGCCGTGGAGAAAAAGGAGGGAGACTCTGGTAGCTTGGAAAGTAGGGAATCTCTATAAGAACGCTGGTTTCATCCTTAAGGCCGAAGTAGCTCAACTCAAGGAGCACGCCTGTTTCATCAAACATGGCTTCAGTTATACTAGGAATCCTTCTAGTACTCACTCCACTTCCCCTTTCCACCGAAGCTCAGACCCGCGGCAACTTGATCTTGGGCTCCTCGCTGATGGCGAATGACCGGAACTCTTCCTGGCTATCGCCATCGGGCGAGTTCGCCTTCGGGTTCCGGAAAATGGGACAAGGGGCTCATTTGCTGGCAATATGGTTCGAGATGATAGAGGAGAAGACGGTCGTCTGGTGGGCAAATGGCGATAATCTAGCGCCCGAAGGTTCGAAAGTCCAGTTGACCGCCAACGGCGGGCTGGTGCTTACCGACCCGAGAGAGAGAGAGCTGTGGTCTTCTGGCCTGAACGGCACTGGCTTAGCGTATGCGGCCATGCTCGACACGGGGAACTTTATCCTAGCGAGCGCAAGCCACGTCAAGTTGTGGGATTCGTTCAGCCGACCAACGGATACGATACTGCCTACGCAACGGTTAAATCTTGGGACTAAAGTCAACGCTCGCTACTCCAAAATGAATTACTCCGCCGGGAAATTCCACTTCAAGCTAGGAGACGACGGAAATCTCGTATTCTATGCCACGCCTGACCTGTTCGATCCCACAGATGCTTACTGGGCCAGCAACACCGTCGATAGCGGCTTCCAGTTGATATTCAATCAAAGTGGTCAAGTCTACCTCACGACTAGAAATGGAACAATACTCAACCGTTTCCCCACAGAACTAGTTCCAACCAGCGGATATTACCAAAGAGCGATCCTTGAATATGACGGGGTATTCATACAATATATCCACCCTAAGACGGCAAATTCAAGTTCTGGCCGGCTTAGTGGCTGGTCGAGGGTCTCTACCCCAGTCCCGCAAAATTTATGCAAGAGCCTCACCCAAGAGATTGGCAGTGGAGCTTGTGGCTTCAACAGCTACTGTACTCTTGGAGATGATCAGAGGCCCCGATGCCAATGCCCACCTGGATATATTCCGTTAGATTCAACAAATGAGATGAACGGATGCATACAGGACTTCGTACCACAGAGTTGTAATGGAAGTAGGCCCGAAACAGACCAGTTCGTTTTGCGTGAAATGCTCGAAACAAACTGGCCAACGTCCGATTACGAGAAAAGCATGGCACAAACCGAGGGCTGGTGCAGAGAGGCTTGCTTGGCTGATTGTTTTTGTGCAGCCGCCATTTTCGACGGTGCATTTTGCTGGAAAAAGAAGAACCCTCTTTCCAATGGAAAGATGGGTCCATGGGAGGGTGGAAAAGCTCTGATCAAGGTCAGGATACATGACACGACTTCAAAATGCACAAAAAATGACCAGAAGAAAAACAAGAATACGACTCTGATGATCATCGGATCAATTCTGTTGACTTGCTCTGTCTTTGTGAACTTGCTTTTACTCATTACCTATTTAATATATAGAAGCTTCCGATCTAGGGATTCTAAGTTGTCACGACCAGTCCGAGATCAATCAAGTTACGAGGCATGCGGACTTTCACTTATCGGGAGCTTCACGAAGCGACATATGGATTCAAAGAAGAACTGGGTAGGGGTGCCTTTGGAACAGTGTACAAAGGTGCTCTTGGATCCGAGGATGCAGACTTTGTGGCAGTCAAAGTGTTGGCGACAAGGACCGGAGAAAGCGAGAAGGAGTTTGAAAGAGAAGTGAGTGCAATTGGCCAAACTAACCACAAGAACTTGGTGCAGTTGCTTGGATTCTGCAGTGAAGGTGAACATCGACTACTGGTGTATGAGTTCATGAGCAATGGCACTTTGGCGGATTTCCTATTTTCCGCTTCAAGACCCAGCTGGTACAGAAGAATAGAAATTGTCTGCGATGTTGCCCGGGGGCTCTCTTACTTGCACGAGGATTGCACCAGGCATATAATCCACTGCGACATCAAGCCGCAAAATATTCTTCTTGATGGCTCTCTCACTGCAAAAATCTCAGACTTGGGATTAGCTAAGCTCTTGATGGCGAACCAAACACGAACCATCACTGGAGTAAGGGGAACCAGAGGTTATTTAGCACCAGAATGGTTCAGGAATATGCCTATTTCTAGCAAAGTAGATGTTTACAGCTTTGGCATTTTGTTGGTTGAGCTCATCTGCTGCAGAAAGAACTACGAGCAGGAAGCGGAAATTGAAGCTCAAAGGGTGCTAGTTGACTGGGCGTGTGACTGCTACCACGACGGGAGCGTGCTTCAGCTAGTGGAGAGTGATGAGGAGGCATTGAGTGACATAAAGAGGGTGAGAAGATTTGTGATGACAGCATTGTGGTGCATCCAAGAAGACCCAGCTTTGAGGCCAACCATGAAGAAAACTACTCAGATGTTGGAAGGAGCTATTGAAGTCCCAGTACCTCCAGTTCCAAGCTCTTTTATGAGTTCAGTATGATTTTACTTATTTAAGACCACTGTTGTCTGTAATCATGAAAAGTACTCGTATTGTCTGTAAGTGCTATTGAGCATACTGTCTTCACATGGATCCCGATTAATAAGCTAAATCATCAGTCAAGTTTAACATTTCCTCACATGTATCCAAGAGAACGAGTTGAAGATCGTCGCAGAAGAGATTGCATGCGAGGCCGAATGCAACTATCAAAGCATTTTCATCGACATTTTGCTTCATGAAAATTGCATTTGACACGGTGGAAGAGTATTTTAACTTGATCCAACCAAAACAGACCTTATTTGCTAAATTAGATGATGAGAAGCATATGAAACTTGCCGATCCTCAGGTCATGGATCGTTGACCTGGAATCCCAATTTCAACAGTTCTGCTGCTTTTTTATTCTTACGGGAGGGATACTCACTTCCTTTCGGTAACCAACTTCTTCTAGACCAAAGAAATTCCAGTCCACAAATCACGTAGTTGGAAGTATAATTTGAGGGTGGCTAGCAGGTATCACCTAGAGAGGGTGAATAGAGGATACTACAAAATCTTGACAAATTAAAACGGAATAGAATAAATCAAGATTAAAGTTTGAATAGGGGTCAAATTCTGGAATGCAATAGCATAGACTTTGAATCACCCGACAAGTGTGCAATAAACAATAACAATAAACAATAAGAGTTTAGAGAAAAGAAAATTGTACACAAAATTTATAGTTAGTTTAGTTTAGATTAGGCCCACATCCATTCCCCTACGTTAACAGTCTACTGGCTAGATTTCAATTGATAACCAATGAATGGTTACGGTTAAGTTGTGCTGCTTATACCCAAGCGCTTCTATCCAATGCTGGTGTTGCGTATACTCAAGTCGATAGGACTCACTATTATACACCAAAACACACACTTAACATTGTCAACAAGTCTCAAATTATTATAAATTTAAGCTCACAAGATAAGTGTATGTGGTCAAAATTCGCTCAGATTTCGGAATTGTAGATTCAATGCTTTGTTTGTTACTGGCTCTCCTCAGGCTTTAGTATGTGGACAAAGTTTGCTTCTTTATTTACTATTTTGAATTTTTTTTTTATATTTTGAGCGTTTTGCACGATGATCTACTGGGTCCCGCTTCACTTTCATGACAAACACATGAAAAAGGCGGTGAAGCGATCGTGATCTGTAAGCAAGCATGAGATAGTGTTTATACAGTTCGGCATGAGATCGTGTTCATACAGCATGCATGCTTTATGCGGGACACCGCTGCAAATATCCACGTCCGTACACGCACCGAAACGTTCAATTTCCATGAAGTGACCTGCAATCGCTTTGATTTCCGCGGGAATCGAATCTTCGTGTTTTGGTAAAAACAAAAACATTTTCAACTCCCAAAATCTCCTCCTCCCTAAAAGACGTTTCGGTCAATTTAAAGTCTTCTAAATTTGTCTGTTTCTCCTTGAGAAATTTCTAGGTTGCGGCTGAAGCTTAATGCCTCCGCCCAAGCAGACTTACCTTTTTAAAAATTTCCACGTATGGAGAAACTAAGAAACGTGCCTACTCCAGTCATGTTTCGTGCGCAGCATTTTTCCAATATGATTAAAATTTGGTTATATCATGTAACTTGTTGGTCAAAGTTCCAACCTAAGTAACACTGACACGCGACACGTGATACGACAAGACATGACAAGTCGTGTCACGCCCCGAACCCTGAGCGCATGCTCATCCCTTGGTAATCGATAAAATTTGCAATTTCCCAGGACGAGTCACCGACCTCTTTCATTTTATTGCACATGCGGAAGCGAAACAAATACTCCTAACAACAAACAACATGGGATAGGAAAGCAAGACACATTTCACAAAAGCACACTTTTATAAACAACTGGGCTTATAAACAAAAATAGTCCAGGTAAAGGTCTACAAAATATCTACTCTCAAAAGAAGCCATCCTACAACATCCTAGTAGGACACATACGACGATCCTCCAGACTTCACCTCCACAAACTCCAAGGCTTCGGTCCTTCACGACCACCATTTAAGGACCTGAATATGGTTATATAATAACAGTGAGACAATGTCTCAGCAAGTTCACCCCTAAACCTTTATTAGGAAGGAAATACGCTAGGGGTAACCTAGCCACACAATCACTCAATGAGAACAAATGACTTATCTCGCCTTAGTTCCCTCCTGCACGTCAGCATAGTTCATATCACAATGCATATCACAAATGCACACGACAATGGAAACGCCTCATTTTTTTTTCAATCAATTATAGGGGTCTTAGCCCCATCAATCATAGGAGTCCCGATTCTAATGCCAAACCATTATGACACGTCCCATATTATACCACACAGTTTTGTCTCATAATCAGGCGCATTAAACTCAACAAATCATGCATTCCAACTATTAAATAAGCTCCACAGTAAGCACCGGCCTACCCTCAAATTTCGGCGGTCTTTTGGCGTAGCCAGGTTCCATCTCCCCCCTTGAGCACGGCTACGTCTTCTCAATACGGCATTCTCTAAGGAGCATAGGTTCAGAATCTACTGCAACCCGAACTTAAAATCTAGATATTCCATATAGGGAAATGTCCATCTGACTCAATTCGGGGATGGTTTCTCATTAACTAACACACGACCAATCAATCTTGGCCCAGGACACCATACATTGCACTCAGTTGCCTCAATTTAAATAGTGATCCTAACCTATTTTTTTCGTATTAAAAACATTTGAGAAAATAGGTGTGTGTGGATAAACAATCAATTCGCACCTTGAAAAGTGATACTCTTCTTTTTTGAAATCCCACGGTTCGATATAGTCTTTAAAACCACTTTTGGTGTTAAAACCGAATACACAATATTTTTTGAATAAATATCATATTTTTACAATCATCACTCAATTTGCACAATCCAACAATCAATTGCATAATGCGAAGGCACTAATACAATTAGCACAAAATTCCGATCACCAGTTATCTCGATCTAATTTTCGAAAAATAATAATTAATTAATTAATTATTAAAATTAATTAAATAAATCAATTTAAATGCCAAAATTACTAATGTAGGCCGAAATTGCCTAATTAAATACCGAGACGGGCCTGGAAAATTTTCGAACCAATCTAGATAATTAATACAACCTATCTAGGCCTTAATTAACTTAATTTAACAACCAAACATGCAAAATTTGATATTTAAATCACTAATCTAATCTAACTAACCACCTAAACCTTAATTAACTCAAATTAATTACCCTCTAAGCATAATTAGCCTACTAATCAAGGTTTAGTGAGATAACTCACCGGTTTAAAGCAAAGATTGGTTCACCGCAACGGCATCCAAAACTTGAATTGCGGCGGCGCCAACAGGCTTAGACTGGGCCTAAAATTGGCCCAACAAATCTCAGCCCAAACTAAGATTTGTTATTGAGTTGGGCTGGGCCGAAGTTGGGCTGAAACGGGCTTCGATTGGGCTGGACCCAAGGCTGAAATTGCAGATTGGATTGCTGAAATTCACAGGTTGGCTTGCGTGAAGATGGGCTGGCTTCTTGGCTCACAACTAGGCTGAAGACACGGACTTCAATTGGAGCAGCTGTGGGTCGAGATGAGGACTGCTGTGTGGGCTTCTTGCTCACGGGCTGGGCTTCAAATGAGCTGATTGATTCCTCAAACGGGGGAAGGAAGAGGAGCTGTGGTGTCTTCGATGCATGGATGAGCTGTTGGAGGATGCTCGGACGTGAGACAGTGAGAGAGAGGGTTTGAGGGAAATTCAACGGTCAGTTGAAGTGAAGACTGAAAGGAAGAGATGGCATTGATTTGCTGGAAGGATGAAGGACATGCTGTTGTGGGTCGAAGATGCTGGACGAGTGGAGGTCTCCGGTCAACAAATTGGGGAGTTCGTTGGCTTGATCGAGAAGAGACAAAACTCGGTGGAATTGTGGGCTTGCAGGCACTGGTTTCGGGGCAGCAAAGAAGAAGCAGCAGGTTCGGCTTCGCAGGTGAGGTGGCGTCCAATTCGGTGGGGGGATCGAGTAGCTTGAGTCTTCGTTGGTAGGGAGCTCAATTGATGCTGAATATTGACCGAAGAAGATGGGAAACGAACGTGTGGCAGCTTGGACGGTGCTTTGGTGAAGAAATGGCCGCACGAAAGAGAGAAAGGCAAGGGAAATAAAAGTGAAACTAGAAGCAGGAGGGGTCGAAGAAATGGAATGCACGAAGAAGGAGAGAGAGGATGGATGAGGATGAAGTAGGGGTGATTGGGTCCAGGGTCGATAGGGTCTAGACTTGGACCTTATACCCGACCTTGTTTGTATTGAACCATGTACCCGACCCATATTGTTTTTCCGATCCGGTTCCAGGGTCAACTCTGTTTCCACTGGAACCTGTTTTTTGATCTCTCAATATCCTATACGACTTTAAATTTTATATTAATAAGCGCGAAAATAACATAATCCTCCTAATTTATATTGAAACATTAAGCACTGGTAATAAATAAATATATGAACTTTTTGACTAAACAAAAAATTAAGGATCCATAATGCTAATTATAATAAATAAAATCATAAGACAAAGAATTAGCAACAAATATGGGTCTAGTATTAATCTTATTCCCACAACTATTACATGAAGTTATTCATTTATGTAAGTATAACTCCTCCTACAAAAAAGAAATTAGGCGAGCCAATTCATGTGATACACAAGAATTTGGCGGCATCGAACACCATCCATCCATCAAACGGTGCGAGAGGGAGCCGATGAGGGAGGGAAGCAAGTGAGGAAGAGGAATGACAAAGGAGGAGTGTCGTGCATGTTTGAAAGAGCCAGGAGGAAAATCATCGTGTGATCGCGGGAGTAAGAATAGAAATCGGGAGAAAAAAATGGTTTTGGACCTTTACTTACAAAACCGGTCCGGGAACCGGTTCCAAAATTGGTCAAAGAACCAGCTTTTGGGAGGGTAATAACTCAGAACCTGTTCTCGGACCGGTTTCAATGGGAACCATTTCCCAACCCTATTTTTTAGGTGGGCCGGTCCGGGAACCGGGTATACCCGATCCGGTTGCACATTCCTAGGATGAAAGGCTAAAAGTCCACCAAAATATCTTGATTCATCATGAATTTGTCCAACAAAGCCTTCAAGTATATCCCTTATTGTCCCCCAATTATTTTTTTGAAGTATAAATCCACAATTATCCAAATTGATACCAATGTTGCACCCCCCCTCCCTGTCCTAAGGTTCGGATTTCACCAAAATAGCTTCAATTTCCTCTCCGATTTCTCCAATTCGAGGTCCGATTTCGTTGAAGAAAAATCATGTACAATTTTCTGCAAGTCCCCAACACCCAAAGGCTTGGCTTGGAAGTCCAAATTTCCATTAACTTAGCCTATCCGAATTTCCGCTAATTTTCTGAATCATTTGAAATGATTTTCTGTGAGAATCTCGGAATTTCTAAAAATTCTTTAGAGGATTAGTTGATGTCCCTAAAATAGATCGTCACACGACAAAACTTTCAATTTCTAAAATTGGGTTCAAATTCACGGTTAATTTCAATCGGCCCGATTTTAGCTTGACCTAGTCTGTTAGGTAATCTTTAGAAACTTTTAGTGCAATTGACCCTTGATCGATTTATCTCGAGTCACATTGTATATCTTCAACATATTGGCGACTCTCGGTTGTTGTGAAAATCTCAAGGTTTCAGATACGGACACCAGGTACATAAATGATAGAAAAATCGGTCTAGTGCCGTTTGACGAAAATTTTGCGATGAGGTGGAATCACCCACACACTAATCACATATCTCTATTAAATCAATCTATCTCTAGTCTCTAATCAATTTTTAATGGTGCTGTAATGATCCTTGTAGATCAACACGGTCGAGCAATCGATTCCTAGTCGAATTCTCAAGTCTATTACATTAAAATCCCTTAATGGCTTCCCCAGTTAGTCTAGTTATCTCGTGAGTGATCAGCTCCGAGAATAGCATTATTGGCACATCGATGAAAGGCTAGATTTATTTAATCGAAAACAAATTCTGAAAATTTAGGCTGTCACGGGTTGATAAGTTATTTTAAAAAAATAGAGAATTCCGATATATTATGACATGTTATATATTAAATTTATATTATTACATATACATAATAAATTATCATTCTTATGATTATTTCAATCATATTAATTTAATTCAAATTCACAAATAAATAAATAATAATAGAAGCCTAGAATTAATTTATACTAAAAATATTAGTCCACCATCAATTAATATTATTCATTACTTCAATTTGACAAATTTAACTCAATTCAATTAATTCATAAAACCTGGAGAGAGGAAAAAAACAAGCCATTCACATTATGGACTTACGTGTTAGACTTGTCGGAAGAAAATAGGAAAAAAACTTGAAAAGTGAATTGTATCATGGAAAGTAAGAGTCAAAAGAGAAAAAAAAAACTAGATTTTTCTTCTTTCCTCATTTATTATTATTATTATTATTTTTTATTTTCAGATATATACATTTAGAAATCATTTATTGAAATTTTTTAAAATTGACCTGCGTATCGGAATCATGTGTCAAAAATTCACATGTAGGAATTCCAACTCGAGTGTTGGGAAAGTTGATTAAGTGTCGGATTTTCCGACACATGTTGACTGAGTGTTCGGGAGTGTCCGAAAGTGTTAGACATGTGTGGAGTGTTCAACACAACACGAAAGCTCTCGAAGAATGTCGGTGCTTCACAAGTTCCAACCAAGTGATGCTGATTTATAGACAATGTTAGCAATTCTCCAACATTAAATGGGAGAGTTAATTATCACCTTCTTAGAAATTATCACTCAAAATTAAAAACTTAGCAGTGAAACTAGTAATTTAAGAGTGAATATGGTAAATTACCAATATGGGTCTCGCTATAAGTTAAGTTACTAAGAAAGTAAGGAATTTGCCATTGGAAATATAACCTTGGTTATTAACTTACCATGGGAATAAGTGACTCACCAACGTAGGCCCGCTTTTGGCATAATAAGTCGCAACAATTTGAGAGATTTATTAACACCAATTCGATCTTAAATCGTAAAACTCCCTCATTAAAGTTAGAAAGTAGCAGTGAAATTAGCAACATGTCTGCTCTCCCTTAAGGTAGTAAGTATCACATAAAGTACGAAATTTGCCAAAGGTCATACTTAACTAATTCAGGAGGTTGTCTTTGGAGATTACCAGTATAGTTAAGGACTGTAAAAGTAGTAATTTTTCGAAGTAAGCTTGCTTTTAGCTTAACAAGTTACAACCGGTGAAATAATAAATTATCAACTTCTTCAGAGATTGACCACGTATCTGATGAACCCACTTGAAAAACTTTAAAGCACTTGAGAGTTCACTACTTGACGTAGGGGTGATAATATCATGATTCCACTAGAGAGTTACTAATTGCTTGATGGGCTCACTTGTAAAATTATAAATCACTTGGTGATCTGCCACTATATACCAGATTCTAACGAGATAAAATCTTCATTTTGTATGTTAAAGCACTGGTTAATCTAGACAACGTTACTATTTGAGGATGACAACATCATTTTATCTTTGGTTAGTTACTAATTGACCGAAAGGGCCTCATTGTAAAACTCTAGAAAACTGTTTTGTATTTTCCTGATAATTTACCGATTAATTGACAGTTTCCCTTAAAAAAATATAACTTACTAATCTACTGCTAGATGTCAAGGTGCTGGATTTATAATCCTGTTGACCGGTGACGAGAGACGCTCTCGAATTCTATAAAGAGCGCTGGTTTTCATCCTTGAGGCTGCAGTAGCTTGACTCAAGGTGCACCTCCAGTTTCCATCTCATATGGCTTCCGTGATGCTCCGAATCCTTCTGCTACTTTTTACCCTTCCACTTTCCGCCAAAGCTCAGATCAACGGTAACCTCACCTTGGGCTCCTCGTTAACGGCGGATGACCAGAACTCTTCCTGGCTGTCTCCGTCGGGCGAGTTCACCTTCGGGTTCCGGAAAATGGGACAAGGGGCTCATTTGCTGGCATATGGTTTGAGAAGATAGAGGACAAGACCATTGTCTGGTCAGAGAATGGTGATAATTTAGCACCAGAAGGCTCGAAGATCCAGTTGACCACCGACGGCCGACTAGTGCTAGCCGACCCAAATGGAAGAGAGTTGTGGTCTCCTAGCCTGACTGTCGCTGGTGTAGCGCATGCGGCCATGCTTGACACGGGAAACTTTGTCCTAGTTAGCCAGAACTATGTCAACTTGTGGGAGACGTTCAGCCAACCGACCGACATGATGCTGCCTACGCAACGGTTAGATCGGGGGACTAAAGTTAACGCCGCTACTCTGAAATGAATTACTCCACCGGGAGATTCCACTTCAAGCTAGGAGACGACGGAAATCTCGCATTCTATGCCACTTCGACCCGCGGCTTGCCTCGGATACTTCTTACCGGGTCAGCAACACCAAAGATAGCGGCTTCAGATTGTTATTCAATCAAAGTGGTCGAGTCTACCTCACGGCTAGGAATGGAACACTTGCTCATACTTGTCGGCTCGAGACACGGTCCCAACCAACGATTTTTACCAAAGAGCAATCCTAGAATATGACGGGATCTTTAGGCAATATGTCCACCCTAAGGGGGCAAAGTCAAGTTCTGCCTTGGCACTGGGCTGGTCAATGGTCTCTTCCCGATCCCTCCAAATATATGCTAGAGCATCGAGGCAAACTACGGGTTCGGAGCTTGTGGCTTCAAACATAGGAGAAGCTAGGAAGGACGACGGCGGTTCCACTAAAGGCGGCGGTGGTGGCTAGGTGGCCATCCTTGCATAGGTGAGGGGCTGACATTCCCCCGTCGGACTTAGGTAAGCTAGCACAGCCATACTAAATAAATAAAAAATAAAAAAATAAAAGAATATGTTGATTGGAAATTCTAAAATTTGTTAGAAAATACAATTAAATCCTAAAACTTTCAAAAAGTATAATCAAGTCCTAAAATTTATCAAATTAGTGCAATCAAGTTCTTCTATTAGCACCATTAATTTGACTAACGAAAAATACCAACATAGCATTTTAAACTAATTTAAATTTCCTATGTGGCATTCTGTATTATTTTTTATTTGATTTTTTTTAAATAGATTAAAAATTTTTGACACCCAATATTTTAGAAAATAATAAATAAAATTAAAAATTCGGTTTTGAAAATCTTTCTTGTTGTAAATATATCCTCATTTCAAAATTCAAAAAATTCAGTTGTTGTTTAATTTTGGAGCCTTTTTTATTGTTGAGTGGTTAAGCGAATATGTGCAAATATATTAGGAAATCTTCAACAATTTTGAGTTTTTTTTCACTATAAATGAAATGCGAGGCTTCGGAACCGGGGGGGGGGGGTTTCTCGGTTTCGAGGTCAAGAAAAAAATTCAACAAAAAGAGAGAAGCTTTCGGTGTTCTTTTTGAAGGAAAAGAAAAGTCAGCAAAGAAACCGTGAAAAGAAGAAAACATAGAGAGGGAGATGACGTGAGGCAGAGAGAGAAAAGTGAGAGTGGGGGAGGTTTCGGCAGAGAGTGAGAGAGAGTGTCAAGTGAGAGAAAAAGTAAAATAAAAGAAGAAAAGAGAGCTTAAACTGTTCATCTTCCTCGTGGGTTCCTCCTTCGCGCGACTTGGTGATTGAGCTACCACCGTTGCCGCTCCGGCGCCCCACATCACCGCCGGTGTTGGTAAAATATTGCTTCGAAATGGGTTGAACAATGAAATCGGATCAAGTAAAACAACTCGGACTTTGAAGCGTGATATCACTTTCTTTAAGGATTTATTTGCCCCACAACGTTGCTAATGGTCACCGGCAAAAATCCTCCAGGATACAACAAAGTCTCAGATAAAAATACTAAATAGCAATTCTAGTATTTATCCGGGTCTCTCTAAGAAACAATTGAAAAATTGGCTGCTGTTTTTTCAGAAAGAAGACTCGAAAATGACCACACTTTTCTTTCCGAAAATGACAAGTATATATATGAAACAGTCTTGCAACTCTTCGTGAAAATTGTGAACAAACATGTCTTTAGAAAATTGTTCGGACAAACAAATGCGACTGTTCGGAAGAAGTCGAAAAAACGAACAATTGCAACCCTTCGGGAAAGTTAAAAACCGAATAAGTAATTTTCCAAAGGTTGTCTTGAAAAGACACAAACAAAATTCAGAATAATTTTTTTTAATAGAATTTCGAATTTTCATTTATATTTCATTTCCGGAATTCTCAAATTAAAATGCAACCTTTCAACTAAAAAATAAAAATAAATAGCAAGGGATTAATGCTAATTAAGTGCTAAGTGCGCCAAATAATCGCGCAATTATTCGCGCACCCGCACACGGGTTTGGTGGGGTCTAGCCCCACCCAATCATTCCTTTAACTACAAAAAGGAAAACCCACATATTTAAACTGACCAACTTGTTCCTACCTTTTCTATGTAGGACAAAGTAAAAAAGCACTCATTTTGTTTTAACAAACAAAATTCCAACAATCCCCCACTTTGTTTGTAAAACAAAGATTTCAAAATAAAATTTTAAAAACCATACAGCCAAAGTTTCAATAAGATTAATATACATACATAAAGGTCTCTTTTGAGTTAAACCTTTACTTAGTGCAAGTATATCAAAGCTCTATCAAAGTGACAAGTAGCTCGGCTTTAAACTTGTACTTTTATGCAATAGAACCGGACGTACCACACATACACTAACCTCTTGTTTCAGCGAGAATTTCTATATTATTCCACACTATTATGGCCTTGTGCTTGATCCTGTTTCATGAGCTCTCTAGAAAGCAACCCTCACTTTCATAAGAAGTGGCACCACTTCTAAGCTCATATAGGTGAAGTATGTACCATGTGTTTCTGTTACTATCAACACACTATAAACTTGTATCATACTTCGTTAAGAATTCAATTCAGCCTTCAAAATGTAACAGACGATACTGACTTCTCATATCAGGGCTACGTCAGTATCAAACAATCACATTCAATAACTTGTTCTTACCCATTAAACCTTGTAACTAGTGATATTCTAAAAAAAAGGTCGAGTACCATTATTGGTGATTTCAATTAAAGGGTTTCAGCCCCATTTCTTGTGAGGTCATTATTATCATATGTCTTGATAAAGCCTTCGTCAAAGGATCGGCAAGATTTTTACTTGACCTCACATAGACAATTGTTATGGTACCATCTTTAATCAATTGGCTCACATATTCATGTCTTAGACTAATGTGTCTAGACTTACCATTATAGGTGCTACTATAGGCTCTTGCCAAAGGGGACTGACTATCATAGTGGATAGAAATAAGAGGCATAGGACTAAGCCATAATTTGATATCCAACAACAAATTTCTAATCTATTCAGCCTCTTTCCTAGTTGCTGCCAAAGCAATAAATTCAGATTCCATTGTTGAGTGAGTTATACATGTATGTTTCTTGCTCGCCCAAGATACAGTACCTCCAGCTAGTGTGAAGATCCATCCAGAAGTGGAATGCTCATCTCCCACACTTGTAATCCAACTAGCATTAGTGTATCCTTCTAATACAATCGGATAATTATTGTAGAACAATCCTAAATTTTTAGTTCTCTTAAGATAACCAAAAATTTTAGTAATAGCTCTCTAATGTTCTGTACTTGGATTACTAGTATACCTACTTAACTTGCATACAGAATAAGCAATATCGGGTCTAGTATAATGCATCGCATACATTAAAGACCCTATAGCACTTGTATATTCTAATTGTGCCTTTGCTCTACCGGTATTATAATTTAATTTAATACTAGAATTAAATGGAGTACTTATTTCTTTAAAACCAAGATGTTGAAATTTATTAATAATTTTTCAACATAACTACATTGGCTTAAATAATAACCCCCATTATTTTTCTCAACTTTAATACCTAAGATAGTATCTATTTTACCCAAATCCTTCATTTTAAATACGGAAGTTAGATACTTCTTAGTTTCATTAACTCTAGTCATATTCGTTCCAAAGATAAGCACACTAAGACACCATAGTCTTTAGTGAATTTAGAGTATATACACATATCGGCACTATTATTGATGAAACCATTTGACAATATGACCGAATTAAACTTTTCATGCCACTGCTTAGCAGCTTGCTTAAGTCCATAAAGAGACTTAATCAATTTACATACTTTTCTTTCATTTCCAGGAAGAACAAAACCCTTCAGTTGTTCCATGTAAATCTCCTCATTAAGTCTCTATTTAAGAAAGCAGTTTTAACATCCATTTGATGAACACAAATATCATAAATGGAAGCTAGAGCAAAAAGAACTCGAATGGAAGTTATACATGCAACAGGAGCATATGTATCAAAATAATCTATTCCTTCTTTTTGTCTATATCCCTTAACTACACGCCTAGCTTTAAAAGCTTGAATAGAACCATCAGAATGATATTTTCTTCTAAAAACCCATTTGCATCCAATAGGTTTTGATCATTTCGGTAAATCTACTAATACCCAAGTATTATTGGACATAATTGAGTCCATTTCATCATTCACAGCTTCTTTACAAAAAGAAGCATCTCTAGAAGACATAGCATCATCAAAGCTTCTAGGATCATCTTCTAAATTTAACACTAAAGGGTATTTATTTACCACATTATTATCTCAATCTCCTTCAATAAGAAAAACATGAGTAATAAAATCAGGACCTAAGTCTTTTATTTTCCTAACTCTAGTACTTCTCCTTAATTCAATCATGTCTTTAGAATTCGTTTCTTTCTCTTGAAAATCACTTTGAGTTTCCATAGATCTTGAATTATTTTCAATCATTTCAGAACTTGTAAAACTTTTATTCTCAAAGAATTCGACATCTCTCGATTCTACTATGACATTAGACTCTAAATCAAGAAGCCTATAAGCTTTACTATTTTCAGCATACCCTACGAAAACACTTTTGATAGCTCTAGGACCAAGCTTTGTTCTCTTAGGATCTTGAGCTCGGTAGTATGCTAAACACCTTCACACTTTAAGATATGACAAATTTGGCTTTCTACCTTTCCATATTTCATAAGGGGTTATGTCATTTTTCTTGGAAGGTATTCTATTATGAATATAGCATGCAATAAGTAATGCTTTTCCCTAAAGATTAATTGGTAGCTTTGAATTTGAAAGCATACAATTAACCATTTCTCCAAGAGATCGATTTTTCCTTTCAGCTAAACCATTTTGTTATGGAGTATATGGTGCTGAAGCTTGATGAATAATACCATGTTCTTCACAAAATGAAGAGAATTCATTTAAGAAATATTCTCCACCTCTATCTGATCGTAGAACTTTGATTTTCTTTTCTAATTGATTCTCTACTTCAGCTTTATATTTCTTAAACATGATAAATGCTTCATCCTTCAGTCTCATGAGATAAACATATAAGAACCTACTACAATCATCCACAAAGGTAATAAAATACCTTTTACCTCCACGTGTTAGCATACCACTAAATTTACATATATCACTATGAACCAAATCCAATAAATTTGAATTTATTTTAACACTAGAAATGGCTTCTTAGTAAGTTTTGACTTAGCACATATTTCACATTTATCAAATTTGCCATTAAAATTTATCAAGTCTAATTTTCTCATGTTCTTCAAATAACGAATATTTATATGTGCCAACCTACTATTCCATAAAATTGAAGACTTGATAATATATGCTATCATTGGCATAACCCTTCCCAACAAATAGCCCATTTTTCGAGAGGATAACCTTGTCGGATTCAAACAAAACCCGAAACCCCCTCTTACAAAGTAAATCAATAGAAACTAGGTTCTTCCTAATTTCGGGTATAAATAACACATTAAAAAGAGTTATCTTCTTTCCAGAAGTGAAGTCTGTCTCCACCGTGCCTTTTCCAGCAACCTTTACAAGAGCATTATTCGCCATCGGGACCTCTTGAACATTTGAGTCAACAATTTCTTCAAATTGCTTGAACATGTACTTGTCCTTGCACACATGGACTGTTGCTCCAGAATCTATCCACCAACCGAATTAGGCAGTGGTAGAATTAATTTCAGAAACCATAGCCATCGCATCATTGATTTCAGAAATTTCCATGTTCGAAAACATGTTTGAAATCATGGCTACATAATTTTCTTCAACCAGATTTGCATTTGCTTTCACCACCGAAATGTTCTTGTCCTTTGAAATGCTCTTGCGGTGAATGCAATCCTTGGCGTAGTGCCACAAACAAAACAACAACCCTTTTGCTTCTTTTGTGTTCTCTTGAATTTATGCCCCCCGCTTTTTACTTTGAAGTTCTGGCCGAGTTTCCATTTTTTATCCACCAAATTCACCTTGGAATTGTACAAAACAGAATTATCATGTAAACGTGACTCCTCAATGCAAAGATGTTTATGTATTTGTTCCAAAGTAAAGTCCTCCGACTTGTGAATCAGCCTTTTTCCATAGTCTTTCCAACTTGGAGGCAATTTCGCAATAATTGCTCCAACTTGAAAAGCTTATGGAATATCAATCTTGAGAGCACGAATTTTATTCACAATCACTTGCTATTCATGGACTTGTTCCAGCAAGGGCTTAGTATCAATAAACTTGAAATCAAAATACTCTGCAATTAGATATTTGTTGGTACCTTGCTCATCCGCTTTGTACTTGAATTCCAGTGCATTCCAAATTTCTCTGGCCGACTTCATTTCAGTGAATAAGTCGTACAGACGATCGGAGAATGTGTTCATAATGTGTCCTCGACAAAGTAATTCATCCTCCGCACGTTTCTTTTTTTCCTTATTAACCCTCTCAATGGCTTTTGTACTTGGCTGTCCTCCATCGAAAGTAGGATTAGGATCTTCTATAGGCGCCGAGTTAGGATCCAGTATGTAATAAATCTTCAGAGCAGTGAGTAAGAACATCATCTTGTCCCTCCAGCGAGCAAAATTGTTCCTATCGAACCGGTCCAATTTGACCATATCTTGATTCATAACTTTGATTGTCTCCGACTCCATTGTAGCAAAATAAATCCTTAAAATTGTTGGTAAAATATTGCTTCGAAATGGGTTGAACAATGAAATCGGATCGAGTAAAACAACTCGAACGTGAGGCGTGATATCACTTTCTTTAAGGATTTATTTTCCCTACAACGTTACTAATGGTCACTGGTAAAAATCCTCCAGGATACAACAAAGTCTCGGATAAAAATACTAAATAGCAATTCTAGTATTTCTCCAGGGTCTCTCTAAGAAACAATTGAAAAATTGGCTGCTGTTTTTTCAAAAAGAAGACTCGAAAATGACCACACTTTTCTTTCCGAAAAATGATAAGTATATATATGAAACAATCTTGCAACTCTTCGTGAAAATTGCGAACAAACACGTCTTTATAAAATTGTTCGGACAAACAAATGCGACCCTTCGGAAGAAGTCGAAAAAACAAACAATTGCAACCCTTCGGGAAAGTTAAAAACCGACTAAGTAATTTTCCAAAGGTTGTCGTGAAAAGACACAAACAAAATTCGGAATATTTTTTTTTTAATAGAATTTCGAATTTTCATTTATATTTCATTTCCGGAATTCTCAAATTAAAATGCAACCTTTGAACTAAAAAATAAAAAATAAATAATCGCGCACCCGCACGCGGGTATGGTGGGGTCTAGCCCCACTCAATCATTCCTTTAACTACAAAAAGGAAAACCCACATATTTAAATTGACCCGCTTGCTCCTACCTGTTCTATGTAGGACAAAGTAAAAAAGCACTCATTTTGTTTTAACAAACAAAATTCCAATAGCTAGTTCAAGATCCTCCGTTCCGCCGCACTGGCACCACTGCTCTCGCCACAGCAGCTTCACTGGTCTCCCCACGAAGCTCGCCATGACGACCTGACGTGCGCACCTCGCACACCAATGCTCCCTGCAACCCGCTAATCCGGTTACTACCGCACCGCCATCCACGACGACCCGACGCCCTCTCTGCCCGAGTGCTGCCTCGTCGCTTCACCACTACTGCTGACTCGCAACCTGCAGATCTCGAGTCGCTGGTCGCCTCTGCATCAGCGATCTGCTCTACCAGCCCCACGAAGCCCACCGCCCCTCAGCCGATCTCCATCCCTAATCTGCTGCACCGTAGCAGCTACCCGACGTCGCTGCTCACCCCCTCGCCAGTGTCCAAACGTTGATTGTTTCGGCCGAGCGCCCCTATTCCACCGGTCTCTGCTGCCCGTTCTCTCCGAACGCCGAGCTATTGCTACTACCTTGCCGCGCTACTGCCACCGCCCTTGTGACCTATGTAGCACCGACACGGGCACGTGACACGCGACACAACACGCCGACACGTCATTTCTTAAAAATAGAGAATTTCGACACGTTCCGACACGTTATATATTAAATTTATTTTATATATAAATACATAAATAAATAATAAAAAAATAGCCTAGAATTAATTTACACGAAAATTATTAAATAATATCATTCATTATTTTAATTTGTTACAATAATAAATAAAACTTAGAGGAAAAAAACATTGTTTAAAGAAAAATGCTGAAATGATATTTTTAAATTTATTTATTTATCATATATAGAATTTTTTTATTACTTCTTTCATAGTAAAAGACTTTTTAAAAACTAAAACAATTCTAAAAAAAACAAAACTGAAAAAAAAAAAATTGACCCGTGTGTGTATATGTATAGCATTTTTATTACTTCTTTTATTACTTCTTTTGTGTATATTTATATTTTTACCCTACAAGTATTACAAATTTTTAAAATTGACCCCATGCGTGTCGAAATTGTGTGTCGGAATTCTAGACTCGCGTGTCGGAGCGTGTCGGAGAGAGTTGACCACATGTCGGATTTTTCGACACTTGTTGACTGTGTGTCGGAGCGTGTCGGGACGTGTCGGAGCGTGTCGGACACGTGTCGGAGTGTTGGACATGACACGAAGGCTTCCGGAGAGTGTCCGTGCTACATAGCTTGTGACCACCGACGCCCCTGCACACGATGTTGATGCCCCTCTGCTCGCTGTTGCACACTCTAACAGAGCCATCTGCTGCAGCCCAGCCCTCGCCGGAGCCCCGCACTGCCTGTGCCTGCCGCTGCAACACCCGAGCGACGAGCCGTTACCCCTGATTCGAGCCTGCTGTTCTCACTCGCTGCGCCATCAGCTACTGCTCGAACGGTCCCCTGTGTTGTTGCAGGTCTACCTTCACCGGACCACCATTGCATCGTGGCCACCACTGCTTCCTCGCCATTCCTCAAGTCAACCGTGAGTTAGACTAGGTAAAATTTAAAGATATTCGGTTTCATAGTTTTTTATTTTATTCTAACTTGATTTGTTTTGATTTATTTGTATCATTATCTGATTAGGAAATTTGTCATATTAAGTCATAATAATAAAAAATATTGAGCCATGAGACGTCAAAGTTAGATTTTTTATTATTTCGACTTTTCATGGCAAATTCATGAATTGCTTTGCATCATTGAGATAATAGGTTATTGATTTACATTGATGAATTTTCAATATGACATATTTTGGTATGTTATTGTTATTTGCTCATCACATGTCATATCTAGAATTTAGGTATTTAGGTCCATACACATTTCATGTTTAAATCAAGGCATTTTAATTTTTAAGATTCATATAGAATTAGGATAATTTTCCTTTAATAAAATGAAAACAAAAAAAAAAAGAACAAAAAATGTTATTTAGGTTATATAGGTTTCATAATGTGCACACCACATGTTGCGCTTTAATTAGTGGGTCATAGGTTAATGTTTTAATATTCCCGTTGTATAGTTTTTTTAATAAAAAAAAAGCCAAAGATTAGTATTGCATCATTATGTTTTTTTTAATAATTATTTAAGTCATTAAAAAAAAGAAAAAAGAAAACACAAAGGTCATTTACTTGGTTAGTTAATAGGTTAGTTCATAATTAATCCCATCTTATGTCATCATTGTTTAGTGTAGATTGCATATATGTATAAAAAATAATTAAATATATCATAAAAAGAACATGCATATATAATTACCATGTCATCCGTCTCATATCATGTAGCACATGCATATTTAGGATCATGTAAGTTAGATTGCACACATATTGTGATGGTTCAAATTATGCCATATGAATTGCATCTCACATGTTATTAAAGTAAAATTCATGCATATTAAGTTTATATTAAGATTGCATAATAATAAAAAAGAAAAAATTAGGTGTCATGTCATTTAGAAAATCATGTTTAGGGCATGCATTTTTATTAGCATTTTTGTAAGTTTTTTTCTTTAGAGAGTAGAGCTTTATAAGGTTGTAGTTTATAATTTCATACAATCTATCATTTTTCAGTTTATTGAATGTTATTTCATTGATTGTGTACCCGCATGACCACCAGTTGCATGTTAAAAGCTTAGGTTAAAATTAATCAAGACTGCGTGCAAAATATTTTTGAAATTAAAATGAAAATGTACCAAAAGGGCGTTAGATTAATCTAACGTAACCATGTCTCTAAACTTATTGAATCTCTAGTTTGCAAAAGTAAAGTATTCTCCCATACTTTACTTGGGTTTATAATCAACTATAATTTGTTAGTGGCAACCCCAAATTGAGTATAATTACCTGTCTAAATGGGTTAATTTCTTAGTATTAAGTTGCGATTGGTAGGACTTGGGAGGGTCCGTGCCAAGTCTCTGGACTTAGTAATCCATTAGCCTTCTTTAAGTAATTCACCCTCGGGAAGGTCGCGACAAAAATAAAAAAGAAATGCTCAAATTTTATTTAAAAAACCAAATTGGAAAAAAAAAAAGAAGAGAAAATAGTAGGCTCACTGAGTGCTTCCGCCACAACCCATCGCGAGAGGAGGTAGTAGAGTTCACCCACCCTTGCCTACAGGGGATGGCCTCATCCGCCTTAGGCAAGGCCCGGCAACCCTTGCCTTCTGCTTCCATGACTTTCATCTCGAAAAGTCTCCAACCAAACATGTACGATGATGTTTGGTCAAAGTTTTCCAAATTCGTGCGTTCCTTGACATGTGTCTGGGTCCTTGCTAGCTAATGGCGCAGGGTCACCTTATTCTAAGCTTGACAAGTTGTCATTTACCATTGATTTCTATAAATAAATAAATAAATAAAAGGAAAAGTAAAGAAAATGAAGAAAGATCAATTTAAAGGCATATTATTATCAGAAAAATTAATACCGAAGATATTATTATAATAATTTTTTAAAGAAAATTTTATGAATATATCAATAGAACTATTAAGATACCGTAAGAAAAAAAAATCAAGGAAAAAAATCAATACTCATTATATACTTTAAAATGGTTTATTAATTGCTGTTAAAGAAATGGTTTATTAATACTAAAAAAAGATTAACTAATAAAATATACGTACAAAAATCACCTTCTATTTTAATTAATAATTTCCTTTTACTATAGGTGGGGCTTTTATAAAACTTAAGACTACATGGTGAAATCATCATTGTAGATAGATATGTGTTTTTTTTTCTTGGGGGGGGGGGGTCAAAATTTATGTGTTGACGTGTGCAAAGGCTGTACACAACTTTGGTTCAAACTCGCTGTGGAGAAAAGGAGGAGCGATCGCATCTACGCGAAGGAGGAATGGTCGCCTCTCTCGCTTGCCATGAACGACCGGAGGTACGGGCTGGTGCTTATTGACCCAAGAGGGAGAGAGCTGTGGTCTTCTGGCCTGACCGCCCTTGGCTTAGCGTATGTGGCCATGCTTGACATGGGGAACTTCATCCTAGCGAGCGCGAACCACATCAACTTGTGGGATTCGTTCAGCCAATCGACGGAATACGATATTGCCTACACGACAGTTAGATCTTAGGACTAATATTAAAGCTCGCTACTCCAAAATGAATTACTCCGCTGGGAGATTGCTCTTCGCACTGCAATCCAATGGAAATCTCATGCTCTATGCCACTCCTACCCCACCTGTCGTCTCAAATTCATACTTGGCTACCAGCACCCTAGGTATCGGCTTCCGGTTGATATTCAATCAAAGTGTCAAGTGTACCTCACGTCTAGAAATGGAACAGTACTCAGTCACCTCAGACAAAGTTCCAACTGGCGGAGATCCTCAAATGTGATGGGGTCTTTAGGCAATATGTCCACCCTAAGACGGCTGTTAAAAATTTAGATGTGTGCGGATGCATGATTTTGGTATTATTGATGATAGTTTTGGTTAGTGATGTGTACAAGTGTATGATATAGATCGTATAGAAAGGACAAGAAACAAGCTAGGATAGTTGGAGGATATAGGTCATGGAATATGAGGGAAATAGTTTTTTTAGATGAACAACATAGTTTGATGAAGGAAGAGCATCGCTCATCTCCCTACACGGTGGAGGATTCACCCCACACACTCAATGATGAACTACAAGCCTATTAATAGACAATCACAACCGATGTAGTAGCACAAATTTTTTTCTTCTTTTCCAAGATAGTTGACCTCAACTTTTGACTAAACCTTTCCTCCTTCAACTTGACTTCTTGTTGCCCACATTCAGGTTTCTTCTTCAGTCGCTATTCTTGACTTTTATTCAAGGTTTCCCACTTGAATTTTCTCCAACTTTGCTTATGCTTACTGTTTCATTTGCTGCTGCTTACTTGCATTCCCATGTGAATCTTCTATGTTCAACTAGCAATCGCCATTCTCAACAATTCTAGACAATCTTCAACATGGATGCTGCTGCCAATGTTCTCGCCTTCGTGATTAAGTTAGTAGTTTCTAGACAGTTTTAGAGAAAATGGATCACAATTTCCAACAATAAAAAATTTGAGTTCTAGTTGGGTAATGGGTTGGTCGATGGTCTCTTCCCGATCCCTTCAAATATATGCACAAGGATCACACGGGATACCGGGTACCGGAGCTTGTGGCTTCAATAGCTATAGTACTCTTGCGAGACTATCAGATTCAAAGGCCCCGATGCCAGTGCGCCCTTGGACATACTTCGTTAGACTCGACAAATGAGATGAACGGATGCACATAGGCTTTCATCTCACATAGTTGCGATGGAAGTAGGCTGGAAAAAGACCAGTTTGCTTTACGTGACATGCTCAACATAGACGACCGTGATCGATTACGAGGTAAGTGCATCGAAAACCGAGGACTCGGTGCCGAGAGGCTTGCTTGGCTGATTGTTTTTGCGCGGTGCGCTGTTTTCAAAGACAGAAATTGCTGGAAAAAGAAGATCCCTCTTTTAAATGGTAGGATGGATCCTAATGTGGGTGGAAAAGCACTAATCAAGGTATGGATAGATAACTTGACTTTGACATCTACGAAACGGCGAAGAAGAACAAGAAGTGCATCTTTGGTGATCATCGGATCGGTTACTGTTGAGTAGTCTGTATTTTTGAACTAGCTTTTGCTTCTCATAAGCTATTTAATTTATAAAAGCTTCCGATCTAGGGATTCTAAGTTTTCATGACTAGTCCGATCAACCAAGCCACACGCGGAGTGGACTTTCAATTATCAAGAGTGTGACATCCTGAAATTTGACCCTATCCCGATTATATGAAATGGTCATTTCGTTGATGTGCCTATGGTCATTTTACTCTAAATTGGGCCTTGAGTTAACTAATCTATCAAATGAAGCTGTTAAGGGATATAAACGCGACCGACTCGAGAATTCAATTGGAAATTGACTGCTCAACCATAATAATAATCGACAATGGTCAATACGACACCGTTATAAATCGATTAGCGAACAGATATAGGTCGATTTGATGGAATCACGTAGTCGAATTACGGGTGGTTCCGCACGATTGTGATATTCGCGTCGAACGGCTATAACCCGATTTTCTATCAATAGTGCACTTGGGATACGTAATTGGAACGTTGTGATTTTTATGACAACCAAGAGTCACCTACGACTCGGGATGCACAAATGTGGATTGAAGATTATTGACCACGGATCAAACGCGCTAAAATCCCTAAAAGTTACCCGATAGGTTAGGTCATACTAAAGTTACATTCGGTTGATTTTAACCATGAAATTAAATTCGGTTTCAAGAATCGGACGTTTGAGCGTGTCATGATTCATTTATAGGATGTCGTCTCATTTTTCGGAGAATTTTCGTCGAGTCTAGAATTTTGCGGAAAAATCGGTTTTCGGACAAAATGGAAAAAAAAGTGGAAATTTGGAATTAGAGGAAAATGGGGGAAATGGCTGCCCAAAAGGAATTCTTTATGAGAAATTTGATTCACGAAAATATTTGGGGACAAAGATAGAGGCGCGCGAGTGGTCTGATTTCTACCAATTAGGACCAGTTGTGGTTTTGTAGTTATTCTTGGTCTCGTGCTTGCTGGATAATGTATATTTGGTGTTGTGGTTGAGTTTGGCATGCTTAGAATTTATGTGTGATATCATGAGGTTGATTGATCTATGTTGGGTGTTTATCATTATTGCAAAAAGACGACCTTATGGATTATTAAATATAAAATAAATGAGGTGTCGGGTCTGGACACCAAAACTTATTTGCTTAATAAAACAATGAGGTTTTAAATTAGGTGCGTGAAATTTTGACGGATTAATTTTGAGTATGTGAGCACCTATGAAAAATGTTTTGAACAAAAAAAAAAGGTTACTAAGGTTTGTTTTCAAAAGAGGGTGGTTGGAAAAGAAATTAGAAAAGAAATATGGTGTCGGGTTTGGATGCCAAGTTTTATGTGTTCAATAAAATGAGGATGTTTTATATGAGATGCGTGCAAAGTTTGGCGGGTTAATGTCAAATACGAGACCCCGTACGAATTTATTTCGAAAAGTTTGAACAAAAAAAAAAAGGGGTTGCCAAGTGAATTTTAAAAAACGATTTTTGGTGTTCATGACTATACAAGGGAGAAAAATGTTGACCTGATTGATGAGGTGCCTCCATTGTTAGGTTAATTAAGTGGTTCAGTTTAATTAATTATAAATTATTTATTTAATCGAGATTTATTTAATTAATTTTAATTAGCGTAGATTGTGACAGAATAGCCCTTTTGTAGAATTTTACATTGATTCTCGTGGTTGACTTTATATGTGAAATTGATTGCTTATATGTGCAATTAAGTGCTCGGTGATCGATTATTATTGCAAAATTGGATTTTATGGTATTTAAATAGAAAAATACCGAGTGTCGGTTTCTTACAACAAAATATTTTATGTACCATATAAAATCGTGGAATTTTGAAAGGAGGTCGTACTACGTTTAATGGTTCGATTTAAATATGTGACCACACACAATTATATTATTGGGATGATTTTTAATACGAAGAAAATGGGCCAAGTCAATTATTTGAAATTGAGGTTTTTGAGTGCAAAGCACGATATTCTTGGCCAAGTATGGATGTACGTGTGATCATTATTGGAACCCGTCACCCAGTGAGAGTTTGGGGATGATGCCCAATTTTATTAGATGCCCGGCGGTGGTCCGAAAGCCGGTCGTAGTGGAGGCCGAACCGATGCCCCTTTTTGGGATGTTGTCTAGGCGGGGGTTCTAGACGTTGCCGTGCCCAACGGAGCGGGACGATGCCCGATTATGCCGGATGACTGCCAATTGGTGAGTTGACTATGGCCGATGGGTCATAATAACTCGAACATGCCTGAGTGATTGAGATAGTTGTGCCTTATAATGGGGAGAAATTGTGTGACATGGTTAGGACTCATGTGATTGTTTGAAAGATGAAATGATATATTTTACGCTTGCCGTGTTTATAAGTGCATATGTGATGAGCTAATGTGTAGGGACGTGCCGAGGCGAGGTAAGTCTTGTGTGATGCCTGTTTAGGCTGCCTCTAGGTGAATTTGCTTCCTAATCGGGGATTAGAGTTTTGACTTACTGATATTTTTGTCTCACCCCGTCGTGCTTAAATATTTTTAGGTCCCTAGTATGGAGAACCCGGAGCCCGAGGCAGAAGGGTCCAGTGCGTAGGTGCTCTGGTAGTTTCTTTTTGAAACAAGGCTTATGTGTATAGACTGGTAGGACCAACTTGATATGTATATAAAGTCTGGTTTGTGAAAAATGGTTGTCTTGCTTTTACTATCTCTGTGTTCATTTGTTGTCTGAAGTCTATTTAATTTGCTTTCGCATGTGCTTAATTGAAAAAAAAAAAGAAAAGAAAATGATTTCGCTCAAATGAATTGACTAAAAAACAAGGAGCTTCAGACTTTGGAATTCTTCTATCGTGCACCTCTTCGAACAATTAGAATGTCTTCCTTATATACTCCTTTATGCCATCATATCCATTGGCACTTACCAAATGAATTCTTCCAATCTACCCGTTGAACGGAATCAATTAGAAAGATCATTTGAGCTATTAAAGGAACATGTCGATAGCCCATCAATCATGTTCGCCCATACAATTAGGATCTCAGTTTCCATAAGTAGAACATTCCAAGAATATTTCGCCAATCATCGAATCATTAATCTCCAAATCAATCATGATCAAATAAAGGATTCTGTTATGTCATATCCAGCCAAGAGATCTTCTCCCGTTGATAAGGTCACATCCTTAATGAAACATCTAGTTCTGGATAGCCTTTCTTCAACGAATTAGAAACTGTCAATGATAATAGACTTTGAGTCTTGAGTCTGGCTGTCCGGAGGTCTTCAGACTTTAAATAGCAGAGTTTGCAAATCTTCAGACGAGACTGATGGAAATGTTTTGTCAGGCTTCAAAACACTTCAAGAAGATTTCTCTAACAATCTCCCCCTTTATGATTGTGACAAAACTTTCTTGCAGATTTGGATAATTTTGACCTACAAAATATTACTCAAACAAATATGCATATCTTATTAGGATAAATGACTTAATGAATAATAATACTAGAATCTACAATCCCGAAAATAGGTTAGACTTGTATGTAATAAAGCCATCTATAAGTATAAGTAGTCAAATCCAAATCCAAATTCAGTCCTCATCCATACACAAAAGTAAAGTCAAACATCAAAACACTCCAAGTCAAACAATCCAAACGATTAAAAAGTCAAAGTTTCAAATCTTGCATCTCTCCCCCTTTTTGTCAGCATAAAAAAAAAGGTTGAGATGAAAATGGAATAGAGTCAAGATTGCTTGGGAACACGAACAAGCTAGAAATCTCCCATTGACTGAACGATGCCTTCCAGCCTTTTCAAGTCTTCCTTCAATTGTGCAACCTCCTCACCCTTAGCAGTAGCCTGAATCTGAAGAGAAAGGGCTTGGATCTGATCATTCAAGAAAACTGAAGAAGCTTGACCTGTATTCTGCAAATTTTGAACTTCGCATCCCAGAGCATATATCTGACCTCGTATTTCCAAGAGAACATCCAGAATTCTGCGAAGATCTGCTTAATTATCAGTCTGCGTACTGGCTTTGGCATGATCTGATGGAGTAAAGGTAGACGATGGCAGATCAGCATAATCACACAAATTTGGCGATGAAACATCATGTCCTTCCTCAGGAAATTGAGAGGCATAAATGTCCTATGGATCTGCTGGAGAGCGACTGACTCCCTCACTGGTAGTAGGATATGAGGACATTCCTCTTTTCTCTTGGTCTCCCCTTGTTTCCATGCATTCAGGTGGAGAAGAGTGTTCTTCATGTTCTCCTTCCTCTCGATCTCTTTTCTCTTCTTCTTCTTTTTCAACTCTTTCCTTCTCAGCATCCCTTTCTTCAGCTTCTCTTTCCTCTGTTTCTTTCTCCTCTGCTTCTTTCTCTTCTCTTTCTTAAGTCCTCTGTTCTAAGTCTTTCTCTGGAGCAGAACAGCTCAAGTTCTTCAATACCATTGCAGAAATGGTGATGTCTTCCTCATCATCTTCATCTTCAATGATGAGAGCTCTTCTTTTCGTGGATGAGCAACCATGGGCTCCTTCCCTTTTCTTTTTGCTGCAGAAGAGATTTGATGAGTTTTGACAGGAGTCTTCTCCTTGAATTTCTCCAACGCCTTGCTTAGTTCCTTCAGACGCATTTTAGTCACCATTTTCAGTCCTACCCCCATATGATCACACGATCGAACACAAAGAATTTGTGGAGGCTGAATATACAGATGTCTGAATAATTTCGTCACAAGACCTGGATAAGGAAATTGTCCTCTGTCCTTCACCACTGCTCTATACATGTGGAACATAACAATGTGAGGAAGAGAAAACTTTTTTTTCAAAGATGATGGCATACATCGCTTTGCCTCCGAACTTGAAACATCGGTCTTGGAAGTTGATTTCGGTCTGAGGCAATTGATCACAATCTTGTGAAGCAGAATGTTAAACGCACTCATCCTCAAGTAGGAAATCTTTTCCTCTGTTCTTCTATCCTTAACAGGTTCCAATGTAGCACGAGCAATAGAAACATTGATCGGTTGATATCTTTCTCTCTCAACCCTTATCACATCCGCCAACATATCAATATCCACCACAAAGTCTTAATCTCGGACACTAAAAGAGATTATATTCGCATCCAAGAAGCTAAGATTCGAATAGAAATATGCAGTTAATTTAGCATGGGCTTCTGTGGTGTTAGAACAGAACTTCTCAAGTTGAAGAAAACTGAACTTTTCCCTTAAATTTGTTGGAGAAATCTTCTTGAAGTGTTTTGAAGCTGACAAAACGTTTCCATCAGTTCAGTCTCAAGGTTTGCAAGACTCTGCTGCTTAAAGTCTGAAGACCTCCGGACAGCCAGACTCAAGACTCAAAGTTTATCTTCATTAGCAGTTTCTAATCCGTTGAAGAAAGACTATCAAGAACTGGATGTTTTACTAAGGATATGACCTTATCGACTGGAGAAGATCTCTTGGCTGGATATGACGTAATGGAATCCTTTGATTGATCGAGATTGATTTGAAGATTAAGGATCCGATGACTGGCAAAATATTCGTGGAAGGTTCTACTTATGGAAACCGAGATCCTGTTTGTATGGGCGAACAAGATTGATGGGCTATCGAAACGTTCCTTTAATAGCTCGAATGATCTTCTTAATTGATTCTGTCCAACGGGAAGATTTGAAGAATTCCTTTGGTGAATGCCAACGGGTATGATGGCATAAATGAGTATATAAGGAAGACGTTCTAGTTGTTCGAGTAGTGCGCGATAGAAGAATTCCAAAGTCTGAAGCTCCTTGTTTTTAGCCAATACATTTGAGCGAAAACTTGTACGCAAAAGAGTGTTTATATTTGTGAGAAACCTTGAGGAAGTGTGGAAGAATATCTACACTGTGGAATCAAAGAAGAACTGTGCTGTAACATCTCTTTTTTCATAGTGGAATCCAGCTGATAGGCTGTCAGTGTGGAAAGAGTGGACGTAGGCTTGGGATAAGCCGAACCACTATAAACCTTGTGTTTAATCTTCTCTTCCTTACTCTTTACTCTACTTTGATCGTAATTCATCTTGTTAATCAAAAGAGTACTGCCTTTCTATCGTTTGCTCAGTATCGCTGTGGTATCTCGAGAAATTGTTTTTACACCTATTCACCCCCTCTAGGTGATTATACTAGCTACATCAATTGGTATAAGAGCTTGTGTACTCACTTTGTTTGAAGTGTTTTACTTCAAAGTTAAAGATCCATGGCTAGTATGTTGGCTCTAAGGCTGGTAGAAGGGTAAAGCAATACCAGACCACCTTACTTTGATGGAAATGATTACAACATATGGAAAAACAAGATGAAGGCGTTCCTAAGATCAAAGGATCCTCTGGAATGGGACGTTGTAGAAAAAGGAATCATTCCTAAAGCTGCACCTATCTCAGAAAGAGGAAAAGATACTGTGGAGTCTAGTCAAATGACTCAGGAAGAGATAATCAAGAGACAAGCTCTTGATGCAAAAGCAATTTATTCATTATATTGTGCTTTACCTCCTACTAAATATAACAGAATATCTTCTTGTGTTACAGCTAAAGAAGTCTGGGATAGATTACGTATTACCTATAAAGGAACCAATCGAGTGAAAGAGACTAGAATCAATATTCTCCTCGGTCAATACGAAGCCTTCAGAATGAAATCGGGAGAATCTATAACGGACATGTTTAGTTTTTTTATAGAAATCGTGAATGGTCTTGAAAATCAAGGTCAACCAATTTCTGATCCCATGAAGGTAAACAAGTTACTGCGTGGACTCTCCAAGGATTTGAATCACATAAAAACCTCAATCAGAGAGACCCAAAGAATCATGTCACTATCTGTTGATGAGTTGGTCGGGACTCTTCAGTCTTATGAAGTGGAACAAATCAATGAAGACGAAGACCTTAAAGGTAAAAAAATCCATTGCATTAAAATCCAATGATGATTCTGACGTTACAGATTCTGAAGACGATATGGATGATGAGGAGCTCGCTCTCATGATAAGAAGATTCGGAAAGCTGAACAGAAAAGGAACAAAGTTTTCAAAAGCAACAGACTAGGTTTGTTGAGGATGATGAATCAAACAAAGATGTAGTTTGCTTTGAATGTAAGAAAAATGGACACATCGTACCCAACCGTCCTCTTCGAGGAAGAAGAAAGGAAAAGCTGAAAAGTATCGAAAAGCTCTTAAAGCGAAACCCGAGTGATACGAGTGTGAAGATAATGATGATGATTATGCCAATATATGTCTAATGGCACAATCGATTCGGATTCAAACTCCGAGACGAATCGATTCGAGACGGTGAATTTAAGGTAAGTAACTTCAAAATCCCTATTAAAGTTTCTAAATACATTGATGAGTTGTGTTTTAGTCTTAAAACTTCTCTTAAAAGGATTTCCGAACTCAAAAGAGAAAATACTGCTCTAAAACAACAGAAAATATTTTGGAAGAAAAAGTGAAATGTTTAGATATGAATGTTTCTTCTCTTAGAAAAAGTGAATATAATCTTTCGAAAGAAAATGTTCTATTGAAAAATGATATCTCAAATATTTCTAAAAAATTTTCTATAGGATCTGAAAAACTAGAAAAAATTCTTTACGTTCAAAGACCTTATTTCAACAAATATGGTTTGGGAATGACTACGAAACTATTCCTTTAATTGATTTTCCAAGAATTAAGCAAAGACCGACAAGAGATACTTACAAAAATCATTTAAAAATAATCTTTGTAAAACCTGTAGGCCGCAATGCTCTCAGATGTTCAAAGTGCAATAGTGTAGATCATTTTGAAAAAGAATGTCTTATGGTTTGGAAACCTGTTAAGAAAGTATGGGCAAAAACCGCATTTCATACTAACTCAAATGGACCCAAGAAAATATGGGTACCAAAGAAAGTTTGAGTCTCTTTTTAAATGCAGGTCACTATCAAGAAAAAGGTAAAATGGTATCTGGATAGTGGATGCTCAAGACATATGACAAGAGATTCAAAGTGCTTCATAAAGCTCGTTCAAGTGAATGGCGGAAAAGTCTCATCTAGAGGAAATAGCAAAGGAAGAATAGTGAGATTTGGAACTATAAAGATTGGAAATCTCACAATAAGCAATGTTTCTTTAGTTGAAGGACTCAACTACAATTTATTTAGTGTCAGTCAGCTGTGCGATACCGGTTTCAAAATCTACTTTCAAGAGGGAATATGTACGGAACCGGTAAAGACTCTACTCGGTCATTCATGGGTCGAAGACATGGAAATATCTACCTCTTGGATGTGAAACCAGATGTATCGTAATGTCTAATCTCAATCCAAGACGAAGCAAGCTTATGGCACAGAAAGCTTGTGCACATTAATATGAAATAGATAGCCAAAATCTCAGCAAAGAAACTTGTCCGTGGTCTACCCAATCTATCTTACCAAAAGGCTGATCTATGTACACCGTGCATATTGGGAAAACAAGTAAGAAATTCCCTTAAACCAATAAATCAAGTTTCCAATAACCGTGTACTGCAGCTTCTGCATTTGGATCTTTTTGGACCAACCAAAACATAGAGCATTGGAGGTAAGAAATATTGCCTGGTAATTGTGGATGACTACTCACAATTTACTTGGGTATATTTCCTGGCAAGTAAGTTTGAAACCTTCTCTTATTTTGAAAAATTTGCTAAAAAGGTTCAAAATGAAAGAGGATATGTTATTTCAAGTATAAGAACATACCATGGAAGTGAATTTGAAAATCAAGAGTTTACAAACTTTTGTGATAAATCTGGTCTTCAGCATGTATTCTCTTCTCCATATACTCTAGAGCAAAATGGAGTTGTGGAAAGAAAGAATAGATCACTTCAAGAAATGGCTAGAACTCTTTTAATTGAAAGCAACATCTCTTCATGATTTTGGGCTGAAGCAGTTTCGACAGCTTGTTATATCATCAATAGAGTTTTTCTAAGGCCTATTATAGAAAAAAACCCCTATGAATTATTCAAAGAAAAGAAGCCTATTGTTTCATATTTTCATGTGTTCGGATGCAAATGTTTTATATTGAAAAATGCAAATGATTGTATTGGCAAGTTTGAAGAAAAATCGATGAAGGCATCTTCCTTGGATATTCAACCTTAAGCAAAGCCTACAGAGTCTATAACAAGAAGAGTCAATCTGTGGAGGAATCAATGAATGTCAAATTCCAAGATTCTGTGCAAAATGAATCTACTCAAACTCATCTTGAAGAGCTTGAACCTGCTCCAGACTCTACAAAGTCTAAATCTCATGAAACAGCTCAGACTTTAAAGGACCAGCAACAAGTGATTGTTGAAGATTCAAGTGAAGGAAGTGACCATCAATCTGATAAATTAACCAGCAATTGGAAACATAAGTCCAGTCATCCCAAAGATCTTATTATTGGCGACATCAATGAAGGAATTCGCACAAGATCCAAAAGGCGCAAAGAGTTTAGTGCTGTGTCTCTTATTTCTGAAATAGAACCCAAAAGCATAGAAGAAGCCTTAACTGATGAAAGCTGGATTTAAGCTATACAAGAAGAACTCAGGCAATTCAGCATTAATGATGTTTGGGAGTTAACTCCTAAACCAAAAGGTAAATCTATTATTGGTGCAAAATGGGTTTTCAGGAACAAGATGAACGAGAAAGGGAAAGTCATAAGAAACAAAGCAAGACTCGTGGCCAAAGGATATACGGAAGAAGAAGGGATAGACTATGACGAGACTTACGCACCAGTAGCAAGGTTAGAAGCAATTCGTTTATTACTTGCATTTGTTTGTCATAAAAATTTTAAGTTATTCCAAATGGACGTCAAAAGTGCTTTCCTAAATGGGTTCATCTATTAGCAAGTCTACGTGGAACAACCACCTGGGTTTGAAGACCCAAGGAAACCAGACTTAGTATTCATACTCAAAAAGGCTTTATATGGTTTAAAACAAGCACCGCGAGCTTGGTACGACAGGCTAAGTAAGTTTTTAATTCAAAACAGTTTTGTGAAAGGTAAAGTACACACTACTCTGTTTATTAAAAGAGAAAGCAAGAGTTTTGTGCTAGTTCAAATATGTGTCGATGATATTATATTCGGATCTCCTAATGAAAGTCTGTGCAAGAAATTTTCTAAGACTATGAAGGATGAATTTGAAATGAGCATGATGGGTGAGTTAACCTTCTTTCTCGAGCTTCAAGTGAAAAACTGAAGGAATGAACTTTTATTCATCAAGAAAAATACGCTAATGATCTCGTCAAAAAGTTTGACCTGAACAATTGCAAAAAGGTTGAAATACCAATGTCAAGTTCCTTGAAGATGGACAAAGATGAAGGAGGAAAGAAAGTCGACCAAAAGCTATACAGGAGTATCATTGGATCACTTCTTTATCTTACTGCTTCTAGACCTGACATTTGTTTAGTGTTTGCATTTGTGTCAGATTTCAAGCAGATCCTAAAGAATCTCATTTAAGTGCTGCAAAGCGTATTATCAAATACGTTGCTTCAACTTCAAGCATCAACCTTTGGTATCCTAAAAAAGGAGACTTTACTCTTCTTGGATACTTAGACGCAGATCTAGCTGGATGCAGAGTTGATAGAAAGAGCACCTCGAGTACCTGTCAACCACTTGGAGGCAGGTTAGTATCTTGGTTTTCAATGAAGCAAACTACAGTAGCTCTTTCTACAGCAGAAGCAGAGTATGTAACTCTCGGAAGTTGTTGTTCACAAATTCTGTGGATAAAACAACAACTAAGAGACTTTGGAATTAAAGATTCATGCACGAAGATTAACTGCGACAACACCAGTGCAATCAATCTTACTAAAAATCCAATTCTTCACTCAAGAGCAAATCATATAGAGATTCGACATCACTTCATAAGAGATCATGTTCAAAATGGAGAAGTTTCGATTCAGTTTGTTGACTCAAAGAACCAACTAGCGGATATATTCACAAAGCCTTTGGAGATAAATCAATTTGAAATTACCCATTCCAGACTCAACATTTTGAAGTTTGGAGAAGTTAAAGTCTAGAGACTCCCAAACTCAGACAAACAAGACTTTGACTGTAAGTTATTCTCTCTCTCGAATCTTATCTTGAAAATGTACGATTATCAACCGTGTTTTATTGCTATCTTTAATTGACGTGATTATAGCAACGTTTCCTTTTCGAAAAAGAAGTTATTTTTGAAATGACTATTTTCTCGAAAAAAAAAAAAAAAAGGTAGTTATTTTGAAAAGGCATCTTTTATTTTCCTTTATGACATTCCGTATACCTCTCTTTTTAACCGGTTATGCGCTGTTGATTCTTCTTCGCTTTACTCTCCAAAAACCCTAAGAAAGCATCGATCTTCCATTCCTGTTTTCTTCCCTTGTTTAATCTTCGAAAAAGTTGTCATCTTTCTTGGGAAAGTCAAGCAAGGAATCTTTCAAAAACTGAGAAAGATGTCGTCTTCAAGAAAGTCTTCGAGAATCGCAAGCAGGGGACCATGGTGAATGAGTGAGGGGCCTACGCACTTCGATCTCACCGAAGAAGAGGAGTCTCCTAATCAGCAACAGAGCCCACAACATTCTCAGCAGTGTCATTCTCCACCATCTAGTCCATAGGGTGCTGGTCATCAACAAGAGGAAGAAATCGTTGAAGACGCAGATCCTGTAAGAATTCAAAGGCCCTCTTTTATTTATAAGCTTTATCATGCTTTAAAGAAGACTGGTACTCCATTGAACTACGTCGATGAGTTTCTTAAGAACAAAGGATATGGGAATGAGTACATCTTTTTACGGAAAATGGAAAGTTTGGGAATTGCTCCAAAAGGGGTGGTAGAGAAACCCTTGCAAATATCCCAAGTGATCCGCGTGTTGGGGGACTTAATTCGGTAGATGGAAATGATGATGAAAAATTGTACAGCCAATTTCAACCAAGAATAGGTGTTTAGATCGAAGGAACATAATTAATTATACTCAAAATTGCTTAAGCGTGGGGTAATAAACCCTAGGAGTGTGGATTTTGATTTTCTGGATGCTGTGAAAGATTTCTTTGAGATGGGCATATTGTTGCGGGAAATTAACACAACTATTTTGGCCTCGGTCCCCAAAGTCCCGAATGCTTCCAATGTGAATGATTTTCTGCCAATTGCTTGCTGTAACACATTATACAAGTGTATTACCAAGCTTATTGCTAATCGGCTCTCTCAGGTACTACCTTCTATCATTAGTCTGCCCCAAAATACCTTTGTAAAAGGTAGACACATCAGTGACAATATTTTACTTGCTCAGGAGTTGTTTTGTGGTTTTCACAATGATCCTTACCGGCCTAAATGTGTTATTAAAGTTGATTTTAAGAAGGCCTACGATACGGTGGATTGGAGGTTTATTGAATTGTGTCTGCAGGCTTTCGGTTTTCCCCAGGAGTTCATTGCCCGGGTTATGATTTGCATTCATACCCCCAAGTTCTCGGTTGCAATTAATGGGGAACTCCATGGGTTCTTTTCAAGTGGGAGGGGTATTCGTCAGGGTGATCCCATGTCGCCGTATATTTTTACTCTTGTGATGGAAGTCTTTACAGGTATTCTGGACATTCAAACTTCACATCCGGACTTTGGTTTTTTCTGGCGTTGCAAGCCCACCCCACTTTCTCATCTTTTCTTTGCTGATGATGTACTACTCTTCACTAAAGCTAACTTATCGTCTATTGATCTTCTCAAGAATGGTATCGAGAAATTTTCTAGCTGGAGTGGGCTGATTCCGAATCTTCGGAAGAGTGAAGTTTTCCTTTCTAGAGGCTCCTCTGAACTTCATGAGGATATCCTAAATAAGCTGGGCTATCAGTTGGGCACCTTTCCTTTCCGCTATATAGGAGTACCGGTTATTTCAGCTAGATTAAGGAAAGCTGACTACGTCTCCTTGGTTAATTCAATCACGACTCGTGTTCAGTCTTGGACCAATAGATTCCTCTCCTTTGCGGCGCGTCTTCAACTTATAAGGTCGGTGCTTCATTCTATACAAGTCTTTTGGGCTAATGTGTTCTTTCTGCCATATTCAGTTCTAAATCGAATTGAGCAAATTTTCTGCCAATTCTTGTGGAGAGGCCCTGAGATGGGTGCAAGTGGTGTGAAAGTCTCGTGGTGTAATGTTTGCCTTCCCAAAAATGAAGGGGCTTAGGTATTCGTACTCTAAAGGAGAACAACATTGCGTCCATGCTCAAACATATTTGGATTCTTTTCTCGGATAAAGAATCCATGTGGTGTAAGTGGATTCATTCCAATTTCCTGAAGTGGAAAATTTTTTGGGTGGTTCCTTGCCCTACTCATTGCTCTTGGGCCTGGAGGAAGTTATTAGATATTCGTGATCAATTTCAGCAATATTTCAGATGGAGCATTGGAAATGGGAGGTCGGTCTCCTTTTGGTTCGACCCTTGGCACCCAAATGGTCCTTTATACAAGATCTTTTCTAATCAGGATATTTATTGCTCGAGTATATCCTGCTCTGCTTCGATTGCTGATGGTTTTGCTACTCCTATGGGCTGGTATATCATTCACATCATGGCTAATTGGTGGAATCCCCTTCCGGTATTCAACCAAGAGGAGGATCGGTTTCAGTGGCTTCCACACCCATCCGGTCGCTTCTCCATTGCTTCTGCCTGGGATTTGATTCGTCCGAAGCATAATGTCATCTCGTGGGCTTCTTTTGTTTGGAATACTGCCTTGCCTCCAAGATATCAAACGCACCTTTGGCTTATTTCGCGCAATCGGCTGCCGACTCAGGTTTTGCTCATCTCTTATGGTGGGATCCCCCCTACAAATTGCCCCCTTTGTTCATGCGACTGATTCTATAGATCATTTGTTCTTTGCGTGCCGTGCTTCGATAGTCTTATTTCATTTTGGGCGGCAAGATTCAACCTAGTGTGGCGAAACAAGCGTTGGGTGGATAATTTGGCCCGGGCTTCCAAGCGGTTTATGGGGAAGAGTTTTTATCGATCCTGCTCGGTTTAGTTTTGGTGCAATGTGTTATATCATTTGGAAAGAGCGGAACAATATACTTTTTTGGAATCGAGACTCTCTTTCTTCCAGTGATGAAAATGCATCTTCAGAAGGCTATCAAAGATAAGGCTATGACCTTTAAGCATGTTCCCGGTGTGCCCATGAATAGAAGACTTCAACGAAGCTGGAACATCCATCCTTCTATTTTTGATTGATGGAGGTTTTCTAGTTTTGTTGTCTTTTGTTTCCTTTTGTTGTTGTTGCTCCTTTTTCGGGAACCATGGCACCCTTACACTCGTTCTAGACTTTTGTCTTCTTGAGTGTCTGTTTTTGTTGGTGCCAGGTCTCCCTCTTGTCTTCTTTCTTGCAAAATCAATTTATTACTTACCTTTACCAAAAAAAAAAAAAATTGAGGGAAAAGTTCGATTATCTTCAACTTGAAAAGTTCTGCTCTGACACCACAGAGGCCTATGCTCAATTAACTGCATATTTCTATTCAAATCTTAGTTTCTTGGATGCGAATAGAATATCTTTTAGTGTCCGAGATTAGGACTTTGTGGTTGATGTGGATATGCTAGCAGATGTGATTAGAGTTGAGAGAGGAAGATACCAAGCGATCAATGTTTCTACTGCTCGTGCAACATTGGAGCTTGTTAAGGATAAAAGAACAGAGGAAAAGATTTCCTACTTGAGGATGAGCACTTTTAACATTATGCTTCACAAGATTGTGATCAATTGCCTCAGACCAAAATCAACTTCCAAGACTGATGTTTCAAGTTCAGAGGCAAAGCTGATGTATGCCATCATTAATTGGAAAAAGTTTTCTCTTCCTCATATTGTTATGTTTCACATGTATAGAGTCATGCGTAAGCGGGACGAGGTCAACTCCCTTATCCAGGTCTTGTGACGAAGTTATTTAGACATCTGAATATTCAGCCTCCACAAATCCTTTGTGTTAGATCGTGTGATCATATGGTGGTAGGACTGAAAGTTGTGACGAAAATGCGTCTGAAGGAATTAAGCAAGGCGTTGGAGAAATTCAAAGAGAAACTCCTGTTAAATCTCAACAAATCTCTTCTACAACAAAAAGAAAAGGGAAGGAGCCCATGGTCGCTCCATCCAAGAAGAGAAGAGCTCTTATTATTGAAGATGAAGATGATGATGATAACATCACCATTTCTGCCATAGCATTGAAGAAGCTAAGTCTTCCTGTTCCAGATCAAATGGAAAGACAGGAGAAAGAAGCAGAGGAGAGAGAAGGACAAGAGAAAGAAGAAGAAGAAAGAGAAGCTGGAGAAAAAAAAGCTGAGGAGGAAAGGTTTGAAGAAGAAGAAGAGAGAGAAAATCAAGAGGAAAAAGAGCATGAAAAACACTCTTCCCCACCTAAAGGCATGGAAAGAGGGGGAGTTCATGAGAAAAGAGCAATGTCCTCTTATCCCACTCACAGTGAGGGAGTTAGTCGCTCACAAGCAAACCCAGAAGACATTCATGCATCTCATTTTCCTGAGGAAGAACATGATGCTTCATTGCCAAATCTGGGTGATTATGATCTGCCATCGTCTGCATTTACTCCATTAGATCGTGCTGAAGCAAGTACACAGACTGATAACTCAGCTAATTTTCGTAGAATTATGGATATTCTCTTGGAGATGCGAGGTTCAAAACTTGCATAATGCAGGTCAAGCTTCTTCATGTTCATTGAAAGATCAAATCCAAGCCCTTTCTGTTCAAATTCAGGCCAATGCCAAGGGTGAGGAGGTTGCAAAACTGAAAGAAGACTTGAAAAGGCTGGAAGGGATCGTTCAGTCCATGGGAGATTTCCAGCTTGTTCGCGTTCCCAAGCAATCTTGACTTTATTCCATTTTCATCTCAACCTTTTTAATGCTGACAAAAAGGGGGAGAGATGCTAGATTTGAATCAAACTTTGAATTTTTAATCGTTTGGATTAGATTGTTTTGATGTTTGACTTTGTTTGACTTTATTTTTGTGTCTGGATGAGAACTGAATTTGAATTTGGACTTGACTGCTATTCTGCTATTGATATCTTATGGATGGCTTTATCATATACAAGACTAACCTATTTTCTGTGGTTGCAGACTCTAGTGTTATTCATTTAGCCATTTACCTTTATAAGATATGTATATGTGTTTGAGAAATGTTTTGCAGGTCAAAGTTGTCCAAATCTATAGGAAAGTTGTGTCACCATCAAAAAGGGGGAGATTGTTGGAGAAATCTTCTTGAAGTGTTTTGAAGCTGACAAAACGTTTCCATCAGTCTAGTCTGAAGGTTTGCAAGACTCTGCTGCTTAAAGTCTGAAGACCTCCGAACAGCCAGAATCAAGACTCAAAGTCTATCCTCATTGGTAGTTTCTAATCCGTTGAAAAAAGGCTATCCAGAACTGGATGTTTTACTAAGGATATGACCTTATCGACTGGAGAAGATCTCTTGGCTGGATATGATGTAATGGAATCCTTTGATTGATCGAGATTGATTCGAAGATTAAGGATCCGATGATTAGCGAAATATTCGTGGAAGGTTCTACTTATGGAAACCGAGATCCTGATTGTATGAGCAAACGGGATTGATGGGCTATCGACACGTTCCTTTAATAGCTCGAATGATCTTCCTAATTGATTATGTCCAACGGGAAGATTGGAAAAATTCCTTTGGTGAATGTTAATGGGTATGATGGCATAAAGGAGTATATAAGGAAGACGTTCTAGTTGTTCGAGTAGTGCGCGATAGAAGAATTCCAAAGTCTGAAGCTCCTTATTTTTAGTCAATACATCTGAGCGAAAACTTGTACGCAAAAGAGTGTTTATATTTGTGAGAAACCTTGAGGAAGTGTGGTAGAATATCTACACTGTGGAATTAAGGAAGAACTGTGCTGTAACATCTCTTTTGTTCATAGTGAAATCCAGCCGATAGGCTGTCAGTGCAGAAGAGTGGACTTAGGCTTGGGATAAGCCGAACCACTATAAACCTTGTGTTTAATCTTCTCTTCCTTACTCTTTACTTTACTTTGATCGTAATTCATCTTGTTAATCAAAAGAGTACTGCCTTTCTATCGTCTGCTCAGTATCGTTGTGGTATCTCGAGAAATTGTTTTTACACCTATTCACCCCCTCTAGGTGATTATACTAGCTACATCAAAATTGACATTTACAGTATCAAGGAAATCAAAATCCAAGCTTTTAGGGTTTATCACCCCACGCTTCAACAATTTTGAGTATAGAACCTTCTGTTCCTTTAATCTAAACAACTCTCCCCTTTTTCCTCGAATTTTCGCTGCAACACCCATTCTCGTTTGAAATTGGCTCTACAATTTGTCATCATCATTCCCATCTATCGTATTAAATCCCCCAACACGCGGATCACTTGGGATATTTGCAAGGGTTTCTTCTGCCACCTCTTTAGGAGCAATTCCCGAACTTTCCATTTTTCGCAAAAAGATGTACTCATTCCCATATCCTTTGTCCTTAAGAAACTCATCGACGTAGTTTAATGGAGTACCAGTCTTCTTTAAAGCATGGTAAAGCTTATAAATAAAGGAGGGCCTTTGAATTCTTATAGGATCTGCGTCTTCAACGATTTCTTCCTTTTGTTGATGACCAACACCGTGTGGACTAGTTGATGGAGAATGACGCTACTGAGAATGTTGTGGGCTCTGTTGCTGATTTGGAGACTCTTCTTCCTTGGTGAGATCAAAATGCATAGGCTCCTCACTCATTCGCTATGGTCCCCTACTTGCGATCCTCGAAAACTTTCTTGAAGATGACATCTTTCTCAGTCTTTGAAAGATTCCTTGCTTGACTTTCCCAAGAAAGATGACAACATTTTCGAAGATTAAACAAGGGAAGAAAACAGGAATGGAAGATCGGTGCTTTCTTAGGGTTTTTTGGAGAGTATAGCGAATAAGAAACCACAGTGCATAAACAGTTAAAAAGAGGCATACGAAACGTCATAAAAAAAAGTAAAAAGATACATTTTCAAAAATTAACTGCCTTTTTCGAGAAAATAGTCATTTAAAAAATAACTTCTTTTTCGAAAAGGAAACGTTGCAATAATCACGTCAATTAAAGATAGCAATAATCAAACACGGTTGATAATTGTAGCTTTTCAAGATGAGATTCAAGAGAGAGAATAACTTACAGTTAAAGTCTTGTTTGTCTGAGTCTGAGAGTCTCTAGACTTTAACTTCTTCAAATCTTAAAATGTTGAGTCTGGAACGGATAATTTCAAATTGATTTTTCTTTAAAGGTTTTGTGAATATATCCACCAGTTGGTTCTTTGAGTCAACAAACTGAATCAAAACTTCTCCATTTTGAACGTGATCTATAAGGAAGTGATGTCGAATCTCTATATGCTTTGCTTTTGAGTGAAGAATTGGATTTTTAGTAAGATTGATTGCATTAGTGTTGTCGCAGTTAATCTTCATGCATGAATCTTCAATTTCAAAGTCTTTTAGCTGTTGTTTTATCCACATAATTTGTGAACAACAACTTCCGAGAGCTACATACTCTGCTTCTGCTGTAGAAAGAGCTACTGTAGTTTGCTTCCTTGAAAATCAAGACACTGTTCTGCCTCCAAGTAGTTGACAAGTACCCGAGGTGCTCTTTCTATCAACTATGCATCCGGCTAGATCTGCGTCTGAGTATCCAAGAAGAGTAAAGTCTCCCTTTTTAGGATACCAAAGGCCGATGCTTGAAGTTGAAGCAATGTATTTGATAATACGCTTTGTAGCACTTAAATGAGATTCTTTAGGGTCTGCTTGAAATCTGGCACAAATGCAAATACTAAACAAAATGTCAGGTCTAGAAGTAGTAAAATAAAGAAGTGAGCCAATGATACTACTGTATAGCTTCTGGTCAACTTTCTTTCCTCCTTCATCTTTGTCTTTCTTCAAGGAACTTGACATTAGTATATCAGCCTTTTTGCAATTGTTCAGTTCAAACTTTTTGACAAGATCATTAGCATATTTTTCTTGACTAATAAAAGTTCATTCCTTCAGTTGTTTCACTTAAAGCCCGAGAAAGAAGGTTAACTCACTCATCATGCTCATTTCAAATTCATCCCGCATAGTCTTAGAGAATTTCTTGCACAGACTTTCATTAGGAGATCCGAACATAATATCATCGACATATATTTGAACTAGCACAAAAATTTTGCTTTCTCTTTTGATAAACAGAGTTGTGTCTACTTTATCTTTTATAAAACCGTTTTGAATTAAAAACTTACTCAGCCTGTCGTACCAAGCTCGAGGTGCTTGTTTTAAACCATATACGGCCTTTTTGAGTCTGAATACTGAGTCTGGTTTCTTTGGGTCTTTAAACCCAAGTGGTTCTTCCACATAGACTTCCTCATGGATGAATCCATTTAGGAAAGCACTTTTGACGTCCATTTGGAATAACTTGAAATTTTTATGACAAGCAAATGCAAGTAATGAATGCCCTTAATGCACTTCTTATAACACTTATTATAGAAGTGCAATCAAATCCTTAAACTTTCAAAAAGTGAAATCTTGCTTAAAATTTTTCAAATTTGTTCACTCAAGTTCCTCTATTTAATTCCATTCCATTTGGCTATCAAAAAAAAAAAAAAAAGCTTATGCGACTTTTTTGACCATTTAAAAAAAAAATGTGTTGATGAGGTTGCTACATTTCCAGATTTTATAAAAATAAAAACATGAAAAAAAGGGAAGAATCAAACATAAGACAAGCTGAGAAGGATAGCGGCAGTTCCGTAAAGGTGGTGGCGGCTTGGTTACCACCCATGCATCGACGAGGGGCCAACATCCCTCACCGGACTTAGGTAAGCTAGTGTGACCGTTGCCACCACCTTTGCATACTTTAAAAAAAAAAAAGGATAAAAATTAAGTAAGCGTGTGCGAGACAAGGGAGCCAGGCAAGGTGGCATCCCTTGTCACTTGCTGAGAAGGACCTTTGGCTACTCTCGCTCCTCCAGTAATTACGGCTGCAACCCCTGTTCAAATCTACGACAAGAGGATGACCCTTGCACAGATCGGAGACGATGATCATAGCCCACATTGTCAAAGAAGATCGAAGAAGGAAGTAGTGTTCAGCCGCGAGGTGGTTAATGCAAAAATGGATGGAGACTATTCTCGAGAATGATTTTCTCTTTAATTTTTCTTTTTTACAATTGATTATATTTTAATTGCAACATACAACATTTAGCTTTCAATATCTTTTAACGTTTTTAGGAAAATTCTAAATAAGAACTTGAAGTGCTCTTATTTTCTCAAATAGGGGCCTAAAGTGGATGTTATTTCAAATAAGAGTTTGAAATATCGTCATTTTCTTAAATAAGGGTCTGAAGTGGTTATAGCTATTTCAAATAAGGGCATTACCTCATCGGTTTGTCATCAAATTATTCAGGTCGATCATGGGCTAAATTTTAGTTAAATTATATTTAAAAAATTAAACAATAATTAAAAAATTGCTGCCCCATCACTAGTGGGATGACGGCAATGGCCAATAACCATTTACCAGATTTGGATGAGGGTCACTAGCCCTTACGCAAGTTTGGCAACCCTCCTATAGATCTGGTCGGCAAGAGTTGCTGGCCCTTGCCAATGCACCAGAAACCCCATCGTCCATCATGGTTGCCCCATCGATGATACGGCAATAGCCATAGGCAAAGGGCCTAAGTGTTTTTTATTTATTTTTTATTTTTTTATCAAGTTTTAGATTTTCTATGGAAAAAAAAAGGAAAAAAATTAAAAGTCGAAAATGCGCTTGAGTAGTCAGTGAGGTCAAGCCCTTCTTTAAGATCAATATAGCCACTTTAAATCTTTATTTGAGATAATGTCCATTTTAGGCTCTTGTTTGAAAAGATAAGTATATCCTAATTTAAAACAATGTTTACTTCAAATTTTTATTTGTTTGACGTGACATCCACATTAGCGCCTCTCATTTTGAACAGTGATGAAAAAGACATGTCAACTTTTCTTAACGAAACTGAACAGAATAAACAAAGCGAATAGATAAATGCGGAGTTATGTTTATCCATCGTTGACGTAGCCATTCCTCTCCAAGCTTCACAAGGCTCACTGCAGTCCAAAGCATCAGATCACCACACCGCCATGGGTCACATCTGCTGTGCGCATGCTCGATGCGGGACGGCACAACAAATTTCCACGTACATACGCGCATTGAAACATTCAATTTCCTCAAAGTGACCTGTAATCGCTTTGATTCTTGTGTTTTGGTCAAAATAACATTTTCAACTCACAAGGTCTCCCCCTCCAAACCTAAAAGATGTTTCGGTCATAGTCTTCTGAATTCGTCTGCTTCTCCCTAGGAAAGACTTTCCTTAGTCTAAATTTGATAAGCTTGGCGCTGCCGGCCGACGGGAATATCACGAAGTATGCCTACTCCAATCATGTTTCTGTGCATGGCACATTTCGGCAATATCATATAACTTGTTGGTTCAATTTCCAACCGTTAATGTTAGCAATTTTGCCAACGATAAATGCAAAGAGTAATCATCCCCTTTCTTAGGTATTTATTGCTCAAAATAAAAGCTTAGTAGTGAAATTAATGGCTTGCCGACATAAATCACTTTATAAAATAGTAAGTTACTGAACCACTGGGGGTTCGCCCCAGTGGCCACCCTTCTAACATGGAAGGGGGAGGTGAGGGGTTCAAATCCCCACCTTCTCAGGGGGGATGGGGGTAGGGACGCGTAAGTTTGAGAGTGGGTTGCGACTCCCACGCCCTGCAAGAGGCAGGGCACAAGTCTGCAAGTGAGTGTAGAGTAGGAATAGAGTAGGACTGACCAAAAAAAAAAAAGAATAGTAAGTTACTGGAAAATATTTAAACCGTCACGGGATAAGATAAAATCTCAGCGAGTTAACATCCTAAACCCTGTTTAGGACGAGAATTCACTTAGAGGCGTCCTAAACATGCACCACACACAAACTTACCTCGCCTCAGCACCTCCCTACACATTACCCCATCACATATATCATATGCATACAACAAATGTATTTCATCACTGGAACACATCAATTCATTTTTCAAACAATCACAAGGGTCCTAATTATAAGGCCAAATCGTTATGACATGCCACATACCGTACCACGCAATTTTGTCCCATAATCAGGCGCAAATATCTCAAACACTCAGGCGTGTCCCAATTATTACGACCCATTGGCCACGACCAACTTATCAGTCGACAGTCATCCAGCATAACCAGGCGTTGTCCCGCTCCGTCAAGCACGACATTGTCCCGAGTAAATGCATCAAGACAGTATTCCATAAGGAGCATCGACCCAACCTCCATTGCGACCGGCATCCGTTGACTTGGGGCATCCAAACTTAATTGGTCTATTCCATGTAAACACATCAGGACAGGTTCATTACCCCGCGTAAACGCATTAGGGTACTTAAGTGATCACATGCACATCCATACTCGGCCAAGGACATTGTACTTTGCACTCAAATACCTCATATTTCAAATAATGGATTTGACCAATTTTCTTCATATTAAAAATCATCCTAGTAAAATAATCGTGAATGCTCGCGCATTTAAATCAAACCAGTAAGCGTGGTACACCCTCATTTCAAAATTTCACGATTTTATATACCATAAAATCATAAAATTTTGGCGTAAAAAATCGACACCCAGTATTTCTCTAATTAAATACCCTAAAATCATATTTTTGCAATAATAATAATAAATCATCACCTAGCACTCAATTGCATAATTTAACAATCAATTTCGCAAATCAATTCAACCATGACAATCAACGTTAAATTTCACTAACCGGCTATCCCTACAATTTACTTGTAATTAAAATTAATTAAATAAATTGCAATTAATTAAAAAATTACAAATTATTTAAACTAATTTACTTAATTAACTTAACTAAACTAACCGAACTAACCTAATTGAGCTAACTAAACTAATCTAACTAAGCTAACTACATTAATCTAATTAAGCTAACTACTAACCTAACTAACTACCTAACCAAACTATTTAATCTAACTAGTCATTCTAACTAACTTGTTACACTAACTAAATTATACTAATCCTAATTAACCTTAAAATAATCCCCCTAAGTGCAATTAACTTCCTAATCCAAGATTAAGGCGTTAACTCATCGGATTAGCAAGGCGATGGGTCCACAACAACGATGGCGTGACGATGACCGAGACCCAAACCTAGGCATTTCCAACGGAGGGCTAGAAGAGGTTGAAATCAGCCTATGAGTCTCACGGCTTGGCTGGAAGGACCGGTTCTGCTTAGTTTTAGATTGAGGGGCTGAGGTGACTGGTTCGGGCTAAGTGGTGAGCTGGACAAGTAGGGGCTAGAGTGGTGGCCGCTTCGCTGGACGTGGGTGGTCAGGCGGAGCTGGTTGACGGTCGGCTCAGGGAAGGCGGGACGGTGGTTGAGGAGGCGGAAGGATCGAACGGAGCCGAGGCTTAGAATGGGCAGTTCCGGCAAGCTGGCCAAGCGGACGGTCGCTGCTAGCTTAGAGCTGGTGGCTTGCAGCAACAAAGGAAATGAGATAAAGCAGAAGCAAAGGAAGGGGAAATGGAAATGAGGAAGAAGAAGAAGAAGAAGCAACAGCAGGGGATTGGGATTTGGTTAGCTAGAGTTCACGCATGGGAGGGGAACAATGGGGGAAAGAAAGGAGGAACAAGGAGCCAAGTAGGTCAAGCTTATGGCCAATAAGGGTTTAAGAGAAATATCCATGCACTTGAGTGCATGGCTTCAAAGTCTTTAGCCCCCTTAAGTCCAAGCATCATCCAATGGCATTTTCCCCTCATTTCCTCACCAAATTAACTCACTTTGGTTGCCAAAATCCACACCAAAACAGCCCATACGAATTTCCACAAATCCTTTTTGCCAATTTTGATTTTTCCGCAATTTTAGCACAACCTAACATATCGGGTGGCTTTTAGGGATCTTAGCATATTTTACATGTGATCGATAATTTTTTATCCACGTTTGTGCATCTTCGATTCGTCGGTGATGTTCGGTTGTCGTAAAAATGGCAAGGTTTCAATTAGAGGCACCGGGTATAAAATTGACTGAAAATCAAGTTAGTGTCATTTGACACGAATTTCAAAATCAGGTGGAATCACCCGCAATTCAATTACGTGATTCCGTCGAATCAACCTATATCCGATCACTAATTGATTATAATGGTGTCATATTGACCCTTGCCGATTATTACGGTCGAATAGTTGATTTCTAATTGAATTCTCAAGTTTGCTGCGTTTTATATCCCTTAACAGTTTCACCTGATAGATTATTTAACTCGTGAGTGGTTAGTTATGAGAAAAAGGACCATAAGCACGTCAACGAAAAGCCCATTTCATATTATCAAAATAGGGTTGAATTTTCAGGATGTCACATGTCTACTCTCTCTTAGGGTAGTAAGTCTCCCATGAAATATGAAGTTTATCAAAGGTCTTACTCAGTGAAAAGTTTATTAACTTATTTTGGAGGTTGTTGTTGTCTTTGGAGATTCCCAGTACAGTTAAGGACTGTGAAAGCAATAATTTACGAACTTAAACTTGATTCCATCTAGATGATAAAATCATTATTTCATTGGTTAGTTATTAATTAATTGAAGGGGCCCAATTGTAAAGCTCTAAAAATCCATATTGTGGTTTGTTGATAATTTACCGGTCAATACAGGCTCACTAAAACATCTACCGGTGGATATTAGACTTGAGAAAGGTACCCATCATTTGTAAATTATAAATTATTTCGACCGGAGAAAGAACACTGCAAGTGCCAATCAACTTTTACAAGAAACTTGTAAATGTGAACTATAGCATATAAAAGAATGGAGGGAAAACAATTGATTAAACAATAACTACAATTAAGCAAAAAAACACAATTAAGCAAAGAGGAAAATGCCTCAATGACAATAACGTTGACCAAGCTCCTAATAAAATAAAACTTTATGTGGTCCTTGCTGATACACGCACCATTCCGAATCATTATTTACGAGAGAGAGAGAGAGAGACTCGAATTCTATAAACAGCGCTTGTCTTCATCCTTGAGGCCGCAGTAGCTCAATTATCCATCACATATGGCTTCAGGGATGCGCGGAATCTTTCTGCTGCTTGTTACGCTTTCACTTTCCACCAAGGCTCAGGCCAACGGCAACCTCACTTTGGGCTCCTCGGATGATCGCAGCTTCTCCCCGGCTGTCGCCGTCGGGCGAGTTCGCCTTCGGGTTCCCGCAAATGGGACGAGGAATTCATTTGCTGGCGATATGGTTCGAGAAGATAGAGGAGAAGACCAGCGTGCGGTCGCGAATGGCGATAATCTCACGCCGAAAGGTTCGAAGATCCAGCTTGATCGCTGATGGCCAACTGATGCTTACCAACCCAAATGGAACAGAATTGTGGTCTCCTAGCCCGACCATCACTAGTGTAGCGTATGCGGCCATGCTTGACACGGGGAACTTTGTCCTAGTTAGCCGAACTATGTCAACTTGTGGGAGACATTCAACCAACCGACCGACACGATGCTGCCTACGCAATGCTTAAATCAAGGGACTAAAGTTAACGCTCGCTACTCCGAAATGAATTATTCCACCGGGAGATTCCACTTCATGCCGGGAGACGACGGAAATCTCGCATTCTATGCCACTCCTAACCCATGGGATACCTCGAGATATTTATCGGGTCGAACACCGTAGGCGGCGGCTTCGGATTGATATTCAATCAAAGTGGTCAGGTCTACCTCACGGCTAGGAATGGAACAGTGCTCAAACTCATCACCTCAGGCACAATCCCAACCAGCGGATTTTACCAAAGAGCGATCCTTGAATATGACGGGGTCTTCAGGCAATATGTATACCCTACGACGGCAAATTCAAGTTCTGGCTGGGCAATGGGCTGGTCAATGGTCTCTTCCCCGGTCCCTCCAAATATATGCACGAGCATCAGGCAAAATATCGATTCTGGAGCTTCTGGCTTCAACAGCTACTGTTCTCTTGGAGACGATCAAAGGCCCCAATGCCTCTGCCCGCATAAATATAGTCAATTAGATTCAACAAACAAGATGAGCGGATGCAAACAGGACTTCGTACCCCAGAGTTGTGATGGAAATGGGCCGGAAACAGGCCAGTTCACTTTCCAGGATGATGGATTTATGAGATGGGCTTAAGGCCCATTCGCTCAAGTTAGGCCCAGAAAGGCCCGGCCCACGGGAATAGGGCCCGTGGATGGGGGAAGGTGTAAAAGGAAGGAGAGAGAGAGAAGACACCTCTTGGCATAATAATTCCAACGTACGTTCCTTTCCCTCTCTTTTTCTCCCAAACGCTTAAGGCGACGCTGTTTCCCTATTCAAGTCGAATTGACATCATGGGATCAGAATTTCTTCTTCGATCTTCGGCATTGGTGTTTAATCTGTGGCTAACAAGGTACACTCGAATCTGTGGTGTGTTTTACGATCGGTGATACGTGTTTTTCCCGGGCTTCGTCTTCCGCATTGATTTAGGGGTTCGATTCAGTGTCGAATCCGTTTTTCGGGGATCCGTCATTCCCAACATTGGTATCAGAGCCCTAGTTCACGATTTTCCCGATCAATTCTGATGTTTTTGATTGATTTTTCGCAAAAACCATTCGGCCGTACGAATAGGGGCGAGAAATCCCGACACTCGAGCATTGTTCGGCCATTTTTCTGAGTTTTCGTAAGTCGAAATCAAATTCTGAAGGCACTGGGTGAAAGGCGACGTCAAGACGAGTCCGGGGATAGGTCGAACGTCGCCGGGCGACGCCGCATGCACCCACACGCGCGGCCGGAAGGCGCTGCGCGTGGGCGCGAGGCGCCTGGAAGCGTTGGCTCGCCCAGCGCGTGCGGCACACGCATCGGTCGGCGAACCGGCGTGTGCACGCCATCGGCGGGCGAACCGGCACGCGCCGGTCCGCGGACCGACGCGTGCTGACGTCACTAGATGACGTCATCGTGACGTCATCCAATTGTCGGTAACTGTTCGGATGACGTCACTGATGATGTCATCGCCGACGACGTTTCGCCAGGCGATCACCGGCCGGCGACCCGATCCGACCGGCTACCCGACCCGACTCGCGGATGCAGGCATGCGCCGGCACGTGCCGGATGACGTCTGCGTGACGTCATCCCCCGCACGCGCGAGGCACGTGTGGTCGGTCCGCGCGAGCGGTCCGACCGGCTCGACCGGCCCGACCGTCGCGACCGGTCCGATCGGTCCGACCCGTGCGCCCGTTGACCCGACCCGTTGACCCGTTGACTGTTGACTGACCGACCGTTGACCCGTTGACCGACGACCGTTGACTTTAACCGTTGACCGTTGACCTGGAAAAAAAAAAAAAGGAATTTGTTTTCTTTTTCAGTCATGCCTATGTGGATTATAAGTAATCCATTTTTAATTCTGCATTTGTTGCATGAATTTTAGAAAATTATGTATTTTCCCTTATATTTATTATGGATTATAAGTGATCCATCTTTTAGTTCTGCATTTGTTGCAGGAACTATGATGCGTTATGCAAGGATACCTGCAATCCCGAGAACGGACGAGGGAAATGCAAGACTTAAGAGGCTGATGACGAGTTAGGCTGATTATCGGTGGCATGACAAAGTGATTTAATATCACATGTGGTCGTGGTCAATCGGATGATACGAAATCATCTCGGAATGGTTATCTTATGCCGGATTTTAAGAAGGTGCCGGCTTTGATGAACACTCTTCCAGCTGAATGGCAAGCAGTGTTGGATCGGCTATGGGAGGTCAACGTGGTCCCGGGTTATAGGAGGCTGGTGGAAGCTTTTGTAAGAGAGCACTATAGGATTGAGTTGGCCAAAACTTCAACCCTTAGATTGAGCGCCACTTGGCGCCGAGTAAATGCGCCTTGGTGGCGACATGAATGCTCTCCAAAAGTTTTTCCATGGTTGGCAAATGTGCCTTCAGTTTTCTCAGATGTTTTGACTGATAGATTAGAAGTGACATTCCCTATTTATTTCTTTGATTAATTATGTAATGTTTACTACCTGATTGTTGTTGATATAGCAATCGATATGTTAGTTGTATTATGTGAAAGCATTGTTATTTTATTTGATGTTAAGATTTTATTTGATTTTTGCTATTGCTGATTGTTGTGGGTAATTAGCTGTGGGTAGTAATAGAAGTTTTTTGTAACTTCATAGAATTGATTTTGCATAAGACAATTATATTAATGATAATTTTAAGTTAGGATTTTTGGAGGATGATTGGAAACATAGTGACCTTTTGATTCTCAAGCCTTACTTGAAATTATTCATTAATATGATGGGTCTATGCAAATAGGGATGCATAAATGATAGGCATTAATTATTCGTGTATGTATGTCTGATGTGTTCAGAACGATGGTTCAGCAACTAAGAATGTAATTGCTGATATGAACGGCAACAATTGTGAAATATTGAATATGAAAATTCAATATGTGCTGGAAAAGCAAGAAGCACTAGAAGTTCTTGACCATGTTATGGAAGATTTTAAGGATACCATGCACGACCTTGAGCTAGTAGAGGACCGCCTAACGGTATTTGAGCCGAAAATAGACATTTGCTATGCTAGTTCTAGCTCAGAAAGGGCTTTGTGCTCTAAGCGCAAGCGTATTGATTCGGTCAATATGTGGGAATGCAAATGATCAAATTCTTGTTGCAAGAAATTAAGAGTTAACCAACACAAGAGAGGAAAACGTCCTCAAGAGAATAAAATGTCAAGGGTGAGGTGTTACAATTGTGACAAGAAATGTCACTATACTCGCAACTGTTGTGAGCCAAAGAAAGTATACACCTCTTGTACATTTGAGAACTTTGCTTATGTGTCAAGTTATGCATTATAGGCTGAATCCAATCCTTTGTGGAATGTAGATTCATGAGCGACAGACCATGTAACAAAGGATAGAGGATCCTTCATGGAATTCCGACGATACCAACTGGAACTTAGTGGATCTATATTGGAAATAACTCCAGAGCTGAAGTTAAAGGGATTGGCATCTGCCAATTGAACATACATGGTGGACGCATCTTGATGTTCTATATGTTCTAGAGATTCGTCGAAATTTAAGTGTCTGTCTTAAGTGTTGGTTAAGCTTGGTTTTGGTATGAACTTCCATAATAAAGGTGTAGATTTGTATTTAGATACAAACTACTATGGTTGTGGTCACTTACTGAATGGTTTTATTATACTAAATGTTGACTGTGATGATGTCAATATGTTATTCCCTTGTTTCACGTCTTCTACCTTATATGATAATGATGTGAATATGGTGGCATGCTAGACTTGGTCATATGGGCCAACAATATATGAATAAACTAGCCAAAGAGGGCTCGTTGGGCAATATTGAAAAAGTCGATTTGTCCATAAGTGAGCATTACCTAATAGGGAAAATGACAAGGAAACCATTTGGAAAAGGTAAAAGAGCTGAATTTCCTCTACATTTAATCCATTTGGACGTCTGTGGTTCAATGAATGTGAGAGGAAGGCAAGGGGCTGTTTATTTCATCATTTTTTATAGATGATTATACTCGAGTCGGATATGTCTATTTGATTTCTCATGAATCTGAAACATAAGTTGTTTCAGAAGGTTTATGAACCTGGCAGAAAATCAATTAGATAAGAAAATAAAGGTATTTAGATCCGATCGAGGTTGAGAATATTTATCCGATAAGTTCAGAAAATTATGTGATGAAAAGGGAATAGAAAGATAGTTGTCTATTCGATATACTCCTCAATAAAATGGTGTTGCGGAGAGAAGAAACAGAACCCTAATGGAATGGTTAGGTCCATGATGGCGCATGCTAACTTACCTATCACTTTTTGGAGTGATGTGTTGTTAACTGCTACCTATATACTTAACCGGGTACCTTCCAAATCAGTTATTTCCATTTCATATGAGTTATGGACAGTTAGAAAACCGGACTTAAGTTTTCTTAAGCCATGAGGTTGTGCTGCCTATATTCATGTGTCCTCTCACAAATTTGGGAAATTGGATCCTGAAGGAAAGAAGAGTATTTTAATGAGATATTCCGAACACTCAAAAGGGTATGTGTTCATAGGTGAGCAGGAAAGTGGGAGTATAACTGAATTTGAATCACGGGATGTCACATTCTTAGTTGATAAATTTCCTAAGAGGGGCGAAATAAGGAAAAATAACTCCCTATTTGAAACCTTGGATCAAGATAATGATGTCAGTGGAGTTCGTCCAAGTGGGAGTAATATGAGATGTAATGAATTGAATTCAACTCATTCTCAATTGCAACCACCTGATGTGACGACATCATTACCTAATCCAAGTGGGAGCATGATGGGGAATGATGTGCCAAGTGTACAATCTCCCATACGGTGAACAAGTCGCCAAAGTATTCCCCGTCGACGTTTTGACATTGAAGGGGAAACTTTTATGGTTGCTCCACAAAATGAGGATGAGCCAAGAAATATTAATGAGGCTCTGAAATGCCCTAGTAAGGAAAAATGGATTTATGCAATGGAAGAGGAGATAGAGTCAATGAAGTCAAACCAAGTCTGAGAACTGGTTGATCTTCCAAAAGAGACGCAGAGCTATTGGGGACAAGTGGGTTCTCAAAATAAAGCGAAAGGCTGATGGCTCAATAGAAAGGCATAAGGCTCGTCTTGTGGCGAAGGGGTATAATCAACATGAAGGAATTGATGATGAAAATACATTTTCTCCTGTAGTGAGATTTACCTTGATTCGCATTATTCTGGCAATAGTGACTAGTATGGATCTTGAGTTACATCAAATGGATGTAAAGACTGCTTTCCTCAATGGAGAATTAGAGGAAGGAACATATATGGAACAACCTGCTGGTTTCATAATGAAAGGCCAAGAAGAAAATGTATGTCGACTTTGGGGGTCGATATATAGCCTTAAGCAGTTATCGAGACAAAGGTATATACATTTTCATAATGTCATAGTGGCATATGATTTTACAATGATTGACGAGGATCATTGTGTATATATCAATAGATCCAATGATCAATTTGTGATCATATAATTATATGTTGATGATATACTAATTGCCGGAAGCAATATGGAGTTGGTTAATACTGTCAAGAGATAGTTGTCTTCTAACTTTGAGATGAATGATATGGGTGAGGCTGCATACATTCTTGGAGTTAAGACTTCAAAAGATCGTTTTGAAGAGATCGTTGTCTCTTTTGCAAGAAACCTAATAAAATAAGGTTCTTGAACGATTTCGTATGAAAGACTGTAAACCCATAGACACTCCTATTGCAAAAGGTGAAGGATTGAGCCATAGTCTGTGTCCAAGAACTCCACAAGAGAATGAACAAATGAGACATGTTCCTTATGCTAGTGCTGTTGGGAGCTTGATGTATGCTATAATGTGTACAACACCCGACATATGCTTTGTAGTTGGAATGGTGAGTAGTTACCAATCCAATCCAGGTCAAGCACATTAGAAAGCCGTTAAGAGAATACTGAGGTATCTAAAGGGGACTGCTGATTATGCGCTGAGTTATTAAGAAACGGATCTGCAACTCAAAGGCTATTCTGATGCTGATTGGAGATGAGATTTAAATGAAAGAAATCTATCTATGGGTTTGTTTTCTTACCGAATAATGGCACCATATATTGGAGCAGTAAGAAACAAAAGTGTATAGCCTTGTTCACGATGTAAGTTGAGTTCGTGGCATTATCAGCAGCAGTGTAAGAAAGTGTTTGGCTTAAGAGATTTTTTGGATCATTTAGGTGTTATTGGAAGTGCTGCAGATTAATTGTTGGTTAACTGTGATAACCAAGCAGCAAAAGCGTATACCAAAGATCCAAAATATCATGGCAAGACCGAACATATAAATACCAAGTATAATCTTCTCAAGGATATGGTTGCACGAAAAGATGTGAACTTAGAGTACATACGACGCATAGAATGGTAGCAGATCCTATGATAAAGCCAATACCTAGAGATGTGTTTTGTGGCTATATGAAATCTCTAGGATTGCGTAGAGATTGATGTACTGAATATTGTAATTTCCCTAAATGTTCACAATTTGATGAATTTGTGTTTTCATCATTAATGCCTATGAATCTTTGTTTGATCTTTATGCATCTTAATGCTTAGTGCATTACTTTAAGTTGAGAAGTATGTCGAACAGATATAAGATTAGCTCACTCACACGGGTAATCGCCTCTATTTACTGTGTGATAAATAGAGATGAGACTATTTATAAGCTTATTATCTAGGTGATAATCGAGAGCTCAAGCTTAAAACATGTATGTCGCCTTAACTAGGTGTTAAGATGAGGATATAATACTTACTATGTCCGAAAGTAAAATACCCCACATATTTTACTTTATCTATCTAAGATGCCAGATGTGAGTTATGATGAATTTTGTGAATGAGTAGATACGTGAACTCAAGTTAGACATTGAGTATGTCTGAACTATCATTTATACGGTATTGAAAGTGTAGACACACGCTCCATGGGAAAGGAGTTAATACCGTAATACGTATTTCATACTACGTATGCATGAGACGACCAATAAGAGTGGCAAAAGTTTGATGTCAACTTTTATGTCGTGTGAGACTCTTGAGGAAGAGAGTTCCTCAATTTCTTAGTCCCCTCATGACTCTTACTTATTTTCAAGATTTCTATTTAGTGTTTGCTATCTTAGGATGTTGCCAATGGTCATGAGTGATTCAATCTAATGGGACATTTCTAGAAAAGCAAGCTGGACTGAAATTGAGAGTTTGAAGGAAAGAAGAAGATCGATTTTGGAGAATCACATTGTAGTTTTGTATTCACCGGTTAACCAATTATGACTATATATATATATATATATATATATATATATATATATATCATTGTTTAAAAGAGATCAAGAGAGATATAAATGTGATCGATCGATCTAGGGTACTGCATACTAAATCTACTCAGGCTGTGATGCCCATTATGAGCTGCTATATATTCCTAACAGATGTATGGCAACGAGCTCTCAAAGTATACTGGTCGCACGGATTATTCACCGGTATGAATGTTGAAGAGAGGAAAAGAGGATTCTGTTCGGCCCACCATGTTAAATGAGAGTCTATGATGGATTTTTCTCTGATGGGGTTGAGTAGGGCCTGTCCGCCCATGTTGGTTTTGGACCACCATGTGCGAGTGGGAGATGATGGATTTATGAGATGGGCTTAAGGCCCATCCGCTCAAGTTGGGCCCAAAAAGGCCCGGCCCATGGGAATAGGGCCCGTGAATGGGGGAAGGTATAAAAGGAAGGAGAGAGAAAGAGAAGACACCTCTTGGCATAATAATTCCAACGTATGTTCCTTTCCCTCTCTTTTTCTCCCAAACGCTTAAGGCGACGCCGTTTCCCTATTCAAGTCGAATTGACATCATCGGATCAGAATTTCTTCCTCGATCTTCGGCATTGGTGTTTAATCTGTGGCTAACAAGGTACGCTCGAATCCGTGGTGTGCTTTACGATCGGTGATACGTGTTTTTCCCGGGCTTCGTCTTCCGCATTGATTTAGGGGTTCGATTCAGTGTCGAATCCGTTTTTCGGGGATCCGTTATTCCCAACACAGGACATGCTCAATACACACTGCCCACTGTCTGATTACGAGCGTATTACGGGACAAACTGAGGACAGTTGCAGAGAGGCTTGCTTGGCTAATTGTTTTTGTGCAGTTGCTATTTTCAGTGGTGGAACTTGCTGGAAAAAGAAGATCCCTCTTTCCAATGGAAGGATGGATCCTAGTGAGGGTGGAAAAGCTCTGATCAAGGTCAAAATAAATAACTCGACTTCAATAAATACAGGTAATGGAAACAAGAAATCGACTCTGATTATCATCGGATCGGTGCTGTTGAGTAGCTCCGTGTTTGTGAACTTGCTTCTACTCCTCGTTACCTATTTAATTTATAGAAGCTCCCAATCTAGATATTATAAGTTGTCACGACCGGTTCAGATCAACCAAGTTACAGGCCCACGAAGTTTCACTTATCAGGAGCTTCAAGAAGCAACAGATGAATTCAAAGAAGAACTAGGTAGGGGTGCTTTCGAAGCAGTGTACAAAGGTGCTCTTGGATCCGAGAATACAGACTTTGTGGCAGAAAAAAAGTTGGCAACGAGAATCGGAGAAAGTGAAAAGGAGTTCGAAAGAGAAGTGAGTGCAATTGGCCAAACTAACCACAAGAACTTGGTGTTGTTGCTTGGATTCTGCAAAGAAGGTCAACACCAACTACTGATGTATGAATTCATGAGCAACGACACTTTGGTGGATTTTCTATTTGGCACTTCCAAGGCCCAGCTGGTACAAAAGAATAGAAATTGCCTGTGGTGTTGCGCAGGGACTCTCTTACTTGCATGACGATTACATGAGGCATATAATCCACTGCGACATCAAGCCACAAAATATTCTTCTTGGTGGCTCTCTCGTTGCAAAAATATCAGACTTCGGATTAACTAAGCTCTTGATGGCGAACCAAACATGAACCACCACTAGAGTCAAAGGAACGAGAGGTTATTTAGCACCAGAATGGTTTAGAAATATGCCTATATCTAGCAAGATAGACGTTTACAGCTTTGGCATTTTGTTGCTAGAGCTCATCTACTACAGAAAGAACTATGAGCCGGAAGCAGAAATTGAAGCTCAAATTATACTTAAATCGATCGTGGGTGTATGATCGCTACCACGATGAGAACGTACTTAACCTAGTGGAAAGCAACGAGGAGGCATCGAGTGGCATAAAGAGGGTGAAAAGATTTGTGATGACAGCATTGTGATGCATCCAAGAAGACCCGGCTTTGAGGCCAGCCATGAAGAAAATCACTCAAATGTTGGAAGGAGCTGTTGAAGTCCCAGTACCTCCAGTTCCCCCTTAATTACGATGATATGTAGTGATTAGCATAACTGTTACTTGCTAAGGATTAGCAATTAAATCCCTAATTTTATGAAATGTTATGAAAAGTCTAATAAGTGAAAATTTAGGTGTCAACAATGATTTCCCAATGGAAACCGTGTCTATCTCTAACCTTCATCACCTTGATGTCCTAAAAGGTATCCAGTTTTGTTCCATTAATCATGTACCAAGCATTGAATTAAGGTTTAAAGTTGAGTATGTTAGCTTTCCACACCCCAATGGGCGTCCATAAGATTTTGGTTAAGTTATTGATTTGATACTTCACTATTCATCTATTAGCTTTAAATGCTCTATATTTTTATGGAATAAGTGTACTAAAAGTTCTAAAACTTATTAGGAAAGAGTAATCCAGTCATAAAATTTTCAAATAGAACAATCAAATCTTAAAATTTGGTAAATTGTTTTAATTAAGCCCCTCTATTAAGTCTATTCAGTTTGGCTAATGGAAAAAAACTAACATGGATTTTTTTTAATCATTTTGTGAAGAAAGAGATGTTGATAAGGTTGTTACATCAGCCATTTCGGGAATAATAAAAGAAATTAAAGAGAAATTTTTATTTTGAGATTTTTAGAAAAATAAAAATCTTTAAAAAGGAAAAAAAGGAAAAAAAAAATAATAAGAGAGGAAGATCAAACATAGGAGAAGCTGAGAAGGGCGGTCATGGTTCCAGTGAAGGTGATGGTGACTTCGCGGCCACCGACACACTGGCATGGGGCCGGTGTTGCTTGTCGGACTTGTTGACGAGGACCTTGCCACCAGCTACTCTTGCTCCTCTAGCAATGAGGGCCGCAACACTTGCTTAGATTGACTGCCAAAGGACAGCCCTCACCCAAATTTCAGGAGATGGTGACATCCCAAGACGTCAAAGGAGATCAAAGAGGGTGGTGACTAGTGGGTTTGGGCGAGAATGGAGATCTTGCTGCATTCGAAGCTTAAGAACCAGCGCTAGTTATGGTGATGAAAAGAAGTAGCCAGATGCAAAAATGTTGGAGACGAAAGTGCTTCTTAATAATGATTATATATATTAATTGCAACATAGAACATTTGCCTTTAATATCTTTTAATTGTTTTTTCTTAAAAGAGATAATGTGGCAATTACAACAGCACCTCTGTCTTTGAACGATAACGAAAACCCATATTAGTTTTTCCTATAAGTCATATTGGAGAGAGAGACTTGTTTGCATCATTTGAATAAGTTTAGGACTTGATTGTACTCTTTTAAAATGTGAGTACTCAATCACACTTTTATGACAAATCTTAGAACCTCTGCTGCGCTTATCCATATTTTTATTAACTCCTGTAAGCAAATTTTCACGGTGCATGTGCAGAAGAATGTTTATTCATCATCAATGAATGTAACCATCCGTCTCCATGCTGCACAAGTTTCATTGCACTCTAAACATTAGATAATTACAACACCTCGGATAACATCCATTGAGCGCATGCTTGACCTGGGACTCCACAGCAAATTTCCACGTAAGTTCGAGCATCTGCGGTTATGATTGAAACATTCAATTTCCAGGAAGAAGTTGGGGGACTCGGCATTCTTCTCCATCATTTTCGACTCACAAAGTCTCTCTAAAACTAAAAGATGTTTTGGTCAATGTCTTCTAAGTCTTGTCTGTTTCTCCTCGAGAAATTTCCGGGTCCCCAAGCCAACTTGCCTTATCCTAAATTTAATAAGTTTGCGGTGCCGCCTGCCGGCCAACGATGAAATTACAAAACACGCCTCCTCCAATCATGTTTCCGTGCACGGCACTTTTCTAATATGATTAAATATTATAAATCTTGTCAGTAATATCATAATTTGTTGCTCCAAGTTCTAACCAACAGGAAAATCGTCCAAAAATCTTAAATCTAACATGTTTTTTTTTATTAATTCAGTCATAAATTTTTCAATTTTGTCAATTGAGTTCTAAATTTTTTTCACTTTTTGTCAATTAAATTTATTTAATTAATTTTGGCCGGAATTTGCTAATGTAGATACTATATGTCCTATGTGGTACGGTAAAAGAACTTTGAAGAACAAGTGGATATATAAGTTGAAGCAAGATGAACATACTTCACAACCACGGTACAAAGCTAGATTGGTTATTAAGGGATTCGGTCAGAGAAAGGGTATTAATTTTGATGATATACTTTATTCAGTAGTGAAAATGTCTTTTATCCGTGTGATACTAGGTTTGGCAGCTATCCTAGAATTGGAAATTGAGCAATTGATGTCAAAATGGCATTCCTACATGGTGACTTGGAGGAAAAAATATACATAAAACAACTTGAGGGTTTTAAAGTGAAATGGAACGAGGATTATGTGTGCAAATTGAAGAAAAGTCTCTATAGCCTAAAACAAGCATCGAGACAGTGGTATATAAAATTTGCATCAGTTATGACAAAACAGGGCTATAAGAAGACTTCCTCAGATAATTGTGTGTTTGTCCAAAAATTTTATAATTATGACTTCATTATTCTCTTACATGATATGCTGATTGTTGGCAAGAATGCTTCAAGAATTGAGTTATTGAAGAAACAGTTGAGTAAGTTTTTTGCCATGAAAAACTTGGGCTCGGCGAAGCAAATTCTTGGCATTAGAATTACCTGAGACAGAGATGCTAAGAAGTTATTTTTTTTTTCGCAAGAGAAATATATTGAGAAGATCCTTCAGAAATTTTACATGAACAAGACTAAAGTGGTTAGTACTCCTCTTGTTGCCCACTTTAAGTTAAATATGAAGTAAAGTCCTACGACTAATAAAGAGAAAAAAAGATATGGAAAGTAATCCATATGCCTCAGCTGTAAGACGCTTAATGTATGCGATGGTATGTACATGCTTAGACTTGGCTCATGTAGTTGGCGTTGTTAGTTGCTATTTGTCAAATCCAGGTAGAGAGTACTAGAATGCAGTGAAATGGATTATGAGGTATCTTTGAGGAACTTCAAATTTGAAACTCGGTTTCAGGATTGAGAAACTTGAGTTAGTTGGATACACAGATTTCGACTTGGCATGAGATATTGATACTCGTAAATCTACTTCTGGTTATTTGATTTTTTTTTTTTGTGGGTGAAGCTGTGTCATGGAAGTCAAGATTACAGAAGTGTGTTGCACTTTCTACAACTGAAGCTGAATTTATTGCAGCGATTGAAACTTGTGAAGAGATGCTAGGGATGAAAAAGTTCTTAGAAAAACTTAGGTTCAAACAAAAGAGGTATGTGCTATTTTGTGATAATCAAAGAGCAATTCATCTTAGTAAGAATTCATCTTTTCATTGTAGATCGAAGTATATTAATGTTAGATATCATTGGATAAGAGATGTTCTAGATGAAAAGTTGTTGGAACTTGAGAAAATTCATACGAATCATAATGACTCTAATATGATGACGACGACTCTATCAAGAGAGAAGCTTGAACATTACCAATTGATAGCAGAGATGGTGAATCCCTCCGCATTGTTGTGATGGGGAAATTTGTTAACTGGATTCATTCCTATGTAGAGGAAACCTAATGAGTTGCAAGCCCAAAAATTGCTTAAGCCCATATAATAAGTTATATGGAAAAATAAGGTTTCTCACTATCTTGAAAGTGGTAGCCACAAAAAGACGTAATAACAAGAAAAAAAGAGAAAGCAGAAAATCTAGGGGTTGAGGCAATATTTGATTTACATCAAGCTGGTATGGAAGGTCGATTCGTGGTCCGATTGAGCTGAAATTTTGTCAGCATATTCGTGGCGTAATCTTTTCGAATCTGAACGGTTTGATTTTCATTTGAAGCCGTCTCCATTAAGTTTTTCGTAGATTGATTAAAACCTACATTTTTGGTCAGATTTATCCTTAATCTCTTGTGAAATTCATGTGTATTGCCAAGAATTATATTCTTGAGGTCTTTGCTGCTATGTACCTCTAGTATTTGCTAGAGAAGGACATTGTTCACCCAATTTTGTTAATAGTGAAGATTTTCGGGTGTACTGGTCCCATAATTTTTTATCTCCTCACATCGATGAAGTTTTTCACGTAAAAAAATCATCTTCTATTTGCATGCTTGGTATTTATTTTACTCTACTATATCGATTCTTATTAGGTTTACTCAAGAGATGAGATTATTTTATTTCACTGCGTTAATTCGATATTGTTCGAATTATTACCGTTCTCCCATCAGTCAGTTGCCGGGGTGGTGTTAGGTGTGTTGTGTACGTTTTGCGAGTTGCGGGGGGGGATTGATGAGTGTTGTTTTTTTCTTGTGAAGTCCATTAGCGATCTGATAAAAGTCAAAATTAGACGGTTCACAATCAGATCCACCGACTGCATGCATGCTTGATGGGGGACACCATAGGAAAATTTCCACGTACGTACGCGCATTGAAACGTTCAATTTCCACGAAGTGATCTGTGATCACTTTGATTTCCACAGGAATCGAATCTTATGTATTTTGGTAAAAAAAAACAAAAAACATTTTCCACTCCCAAAATCTCTTCCCCTAAACCTAAAAGATGTTTTGGTCAAAGTCTTTTAAATTTGTCTGTTTCTCCTTGGGAAATTTCAGGGTCACGACCGTAGATTAATGGATCCGCCCAAGCAGACCTGCCTTTTTCTAAATTTCAACGCACGGAGAAATAAAGAAACACGCCAACTCCCATCATGTTTCCGCGCACGGCACTTTTTTAAATGATTAAAATTTATAAATTTTGTTGGTAATATCACGTAACTTTCGGTCCAAGTTTGCAAAGTTAGCAATTCGCCAACATTAAATGCAAGAGTAAATTATCGCCTTTCTTAGGAAATTATCGCTCAAAGTTAAAAACTTAGCAGTGAAATTAGAAATCTAAAAGTGAATCCGATAAATTATCAATATGAGTCTCGCTATAAGTTGGTAAGTTACTAACAAAGTAAGGAATTTGCCATTGGAAATATAACCTTTGTTATTAACTTACTATGGGAATAAGTAACTCACCAATGTAGGCCCGCTTTTAGCATAATAAGTTGCCAACAATTTGAGAGATTTACTAACACCAAATTCAATCTTAAATTGTAAACCTCCCCCATTAAAGTTAGTAAGTACCAGTAAATTTAGCAATATGTTTGCTTTCTCAAGATAGTAAGTCTCACATGAAGTATGAAATTTGGCGAAGGTCTTACTTAACTTATTTAGAAGGTTGTCTTTGGAGATTACCCATACAGTTAAGGACTGTGAAAGTAGTAATTTACCAACGTAAGCTTGCTTTTAGCTTAATGAGAATAGAAATTTTGTATAGTTACTAAACGTGTTATTTTCTCAAAAATTGTTCCAGGAATAGAAATAGAAAAATACTATTTCTAAAAGAAATTGTTCTCCGGAACATGAGGATTACTAACCAAATCCTAAATGAATTTGACATTAGCTTGTCCTTTAGAACCAACACTAGCTATGGCGGCAAAACGAAGTAGTCCAATGCAAAAAATTGATGGAGACAATTCTCGAGAATGATTTCTCTTCAATTTTTCTTTTTTTCCTATTTTTATTTCTCTAAATTTTCGAAAATAATTGATTTTATTTTAATTGCAACATACAACATATAGCTTTAAATACCTTTTAATATATTTTTTTAAATTAGCTGACGTGACATTCACATCAATGCCTCTTCTCTTGAACAACAATGAAAGAACTACGTCAATTTTTTCTATAGTCAAATTTAATAGAGTCAACAGAGCTATTTGTGCAGAATATATGCAGAATTATGTTCATCCATCATTGACGTAGCCATTCCTCTCCAAGCTTGCACAAGACTCGATTGCAGTCTAAGCAACCCCAACGCCACGGTTCCCAGTCACATCCATTGACCGCTTGATGCGAGACACCACCGCAAATTTCCACGTACAACGGGCATTGAAACGTTCAATTTCCACGAAGTGACTTGTAATCGCTTTGATTTCCTCAGGAATCAAATCCTTGTGTTTTGGTCAATAAAATATTTTCGACTCAAAAAATATTCTCCTCTAAACCTAGAAGATGTTTCGGTCAAAGTCTTCTAAATTAATCTGTTTCTCCTTGGGAAATTTCTGGATCACGGCCAAAGCTTGATGGCCTTGCCTAAGCAGACTTGCCTTTATCTAAAGAAAAATAAGCGAGTGACTGTTTTTAATCTACTGTAAAAATAATAGTCTATCATGGATCACAAAAAAGCAAATAATAATATATTTTCAAAAATTTGCGACTCACAATAAGTTATTATTCTCACAAAAGCCTGAAAACCGTTATGCTAGCAAAATCCTTATCTAAATTTCTATATACATGGAAATTAAGAAACACGCCTACTCCCGTGCACGACACTTTTCTAATATGATTAAAATTTATAAATCTTGTTGATAATATCATGTAACTTGTTGGTCCAAGTTCCAACCAACTAGTCGTAATCTACGAACAATGTTCACAATTTGCCAACATTAAATGCAAGAGTAAAATATTACCTTTCTTAAGAAATTATCGTTCAATAGAAAAACTTGGTAGTGAAATTAGTAACTTAAGAGTGAATTTGATAAATTACCAACATAGGTCTCGCTACAAGTTGGTAAGTTACTAACAAAGCATGGAATTTGCCATTGGAAATATGACCTTGGTTATTAACTTATTATGGAAATAATTAACTAAACCGTTGTCCATAAGATTATATTAAGTTCTTGACTTGAAACTTTATTGATCCTGTATCATCTCTAAAGGCTCTATATTTTTATGGGATAAGTGAGCAAAAAGTCTTAAAAGTTATTGGAAAAGTGATCAAGTTTACAACTTTCAAAAAGTGCAATCAAGTCTTAATACTTGTCAAATTAATTCAATTAAATTGCTCTATTAGCTCCGTTTAATTTAGCTAATAGAAAAAGCTATGTGATTTTTCTTTTCTTATTGTCAATTTTCGAAGAACGAGGCGCTGATGAGGTTGCCACGTTAACCATCTCACTAATTATGGTTGTGAAGTGAAGTAGCCAAACGCAAAAATTGATGGAAGCAAATGCCCTTCTCGAAACTATTTTTTTTTTCTTGGTTTTTCCTTCTTCTTTTTCCAGATTTTTATTTCTCTAAAATTTCGAAAACAATTATTTACTTAATAATTTTAACATAGAAAATTTGGCTTTTAATATATTTTAATTTAGTTTTTACTAAAATGGATGATGTGGCAACTACATCAATGCCTCTCTTTTTGAATAACAATGAAAAACCATTTTAGTTTTTTCCACTAGCCATATTGGAGGGAGAAAGACTTGAGTGCACAATTTTGATAAGTTTTAGGACTTAATTGCACTCTTATGAAAGTTTTAATACTCGATTACATTTTTGCGATTAATTTGATGATTTTTGATGCACTTATCTTTATTTTTATTAGCTCCTGTATGCAATTTTGGTAGAGCATGTGTGGAGTCATGTAGATTCGCTGTTAATGTAACCATTCCTTCTCCAAGCTGCACATGATTCATTGCAGTCTAAGCATTCGATCATCACAACACCTCATATCACATCCAATGAGCACATGTTTGATGGGGGACACCACAGCAAATTTGCGCCTACATTCGAGCATATGTGATTACGATTGAAACATTCAATTTCCATGAAGTGACTTGAATCAACTGCGGTCTCTGCCTTCTTCTCCATCATTTTCATCTCATAAAATCTCCACCAAACATAAAAAGATGTTTTGGTCAAAGTCTTCAAATGTGTCTGTTTCTCCTTGGAAAATTTCTGGGTCATGGTAAGCTTAAGGGCCACGCCCAAGCAGACTTGTCTTGTTCTAAGTTTGATAAGTTTGCGCTGCTGGCCATTGAAATTCCGACATAAGCTTGCTCCAATCACCTATAATTATAATATTCCACTCGTCAATAAATCTCCGCGCACGGTACTTGTCTAATATGAATAATATATTATAAGTTTCCTTGGCAGTATCATATGATGGTGGTACAACCAATGGATGGCAATTTACAGACAATGTTAGCAGTTTTACAAATATTAAATGCAAGAGTAAAATATCACGCTTCTTAGGAATTTATCACTCAAAATAATAACTCAGCAATAAATTTAATAGCTGACCGGTGAAATTAATAACTTATCGACATAGATCTGCTTATAAGATAATAAGTTACCAGCGGACTAAGGAACTTCCCAACCAACTTCTAGTAAAATATAATTTACTACTCAAAATGAAAAACTTAGTAGTGAGATTAGTAACTCTAAGATCATGGACTATTCTTGCCATTTTCCCTAAATTGAAAAATGCTTCTAACGGTGGATATTAGATTTGAGAGTGGTATCGTTCTCTCATTGGTAAATTATAAACAGTTCAACTAGATTAAAAAATTTGCCTCTCAACTTTTACAGTAAACTTATAACGGTGAACAAGTTAGGCGACTTTTATCATGGTAAAAACAGCTATCTACAAGATCGTTTTAAATACATGTTTCCACTTGCAAAATGGAATAGTTCAAAGATTTGCATCAATAGTAGCATGAAAATCCACAAGAGGAAACGCCATTTCCAGTGAAAGTAAGCAACAATTTTACAGATCATGTAGATACAATTGCCAAGCAATTTCCAAATTGCATTAGTTTTAGATATTGCTAGGAAAACGCAAATAGAAGTATGTAACCTTCACCTAAAGAGATAACTAAAGGGGAAGCCCAAATACGAGCCCGTTAACATATTCAGTTGTATCCGCCTTCATTAAAATCTTAAGCCAATTAACGATAAGGCAACTAGAATTTATTAACTGCTCTGTAATATACCACATCCATGACGTGATACTTCTTTCATCTAAGTTCTAACACCCTAACACATGCACCTCAACATGTATAATAGATAGCTGAATTCTATCGAAATGTCTGCCAAAAAGCCAAAAAATTTCTGTGATTATACTTTTCCTTTGTATGTTCAGTAAATTCCAAATTTTATTGATAAAATCACCTAACCGGGGACTTCTTAGTCAACTGGTGTGGTAATGCACTAACAATGGTAGCAATTTACCATTAATAAATGCAATGATAAGTCATTAACTCTTTTTAGAAATTTATTACTCAACAAAAATTTAGTGATGAAATTTATAACTTTCATATAAATTAATAACTTACCATATATGTCCGCTTATAAGGTAGTAATACCAATTTCGAGTGGAACGCAAGTTGTCCAATTATTTAGAAATTGACCTCGCCATCTCCTGCATTTCTAGAATTCCTTGCGGAAGGAAGACGACAATGGAGCGAGAGAAATGGACGGTGCGGGGAGCGTGTGCTGACGTGTCAGTTGTGGGGGTGGTGTTAGGTGTGCTGTGTACGTTTGGCGGGTCGCGGGGGGGGGGGGATTGATTTTTTTTTTTTTTTTTCTGGTCGGTGGGGGGATTGATTAGGAGTGTCGTTTTTTCTTGTGAAGTCCATTAGCGATCTGGTTAAAGTCAAATTAGACGGTTCACAATCAGATCCACTGACTGCATGCATGCTTGATGGGGGACACCACAGCAAAATTTCCACGTACGTACGCGCATTGAAACATTCAATTTCCACGAAGTGATCTGTGATCGCTTTGATTTACACAGGAATCGAATTCTATGTATTTTGGTTTAAAAAAAAAAACATTTTCCACTCCCAAAATCTCCTCCTCTAAACCTAAAAGATGTTTCGGTCAAAGTCTTCTAAATTTGTCTGTTTCTCCTTGCGAAATTTCAGGGTCACGATTGAAGATTAATGGATCTGCCCAAGCAGACCTGCCTTTTTCTAAATTTGCACGTACGGAGAAATAAAGAAACACGCCAACTCCAATCATGTTTCCGCGCACGGCACTTTTCTAATATGATTAAAATTTATAAATCGTGTTGGTAATATCACGCAACTTGTCGGTCCAAGTTTACAAAGTTAGCAATTCGCCAACATTAAATGCAGGAGTAAATTATCACCTTTCTTAGGAAATTATGGCTCAAAGTAAAAAACTTAGCAGTGAAATTATTAACTTAAGAGTGAATCTGATAAATTATCAATATGGTCTTGCTATAAGTTGGTAAGTTACTAAGAAAGTAAGGAATTTGCCATTGGAAATAGAACCTTGGTTATCAACGTACTATGGGTGTAAGTAACTCACCAACGTAGCCCCGCTATTAGCATAATAAGTTGCCAACAATTTGAGAGATTTACTAAGACCAAATTCAATCTTAAAATGTAAACATCCCCCATTAAAGTTAGTAAGTACCAGTGAAATTAGCAATATGTTTGTTCTCTCTTAAGGTAGTATCACGTGAAGTGTGAAATTTGCCAAAGGTCTTACTTAACTTATTTAGGAGGTTGTCTTTGGAGATTACCAGTACAGTTAAGGACTGTGAAAGTAGTAATTTACCAACATAAGCTTACTTTTAGCTTAACAAGTTACGACCAGTGAAATAAAAAATTATCAACTTCTTTAGAAATTGACCACGTATTTGATGAACCCACTTGAAAAATTTTAAAGCACTTAAGAGTTCACTGCTTGGGGTGGGGGGTGATAACATCATGATTTCACTAGAAATTTACTAATTGCTTGACAGGCTCACCCGTAAAATTTTAAAGCACTTGGTGATCTACCACTATACACTAGATTCTAACAAGATAAAATCTTCATTTGGTATGTTAAAGCACTGGGTAATCTAGATAAACTTACTGTTTGAGGATGATAATATCATTTTTTTCGTTGGTTTGTTACTAATTGACTGAAGGGGCCCAATTGTAAAACTCTAGAAAACTATTTTGTATTGTGCTGACAAGTGACAATTTACCGGTTGATTGACGGTTTCCCCTAAAAAATCTAAAACGCTCGGTAATCTACCGCTAGATGTCAAGGTGGTGGATTTATAATCTTGTTGACAAGGGACGAGAGAGATACTGGAATTCTATAAAGAGCGCTGGTTTACATCCTTGAGGCTGCAGTAGCTCGACTCGAGCAGCGCCTCAAAGTTTCATCTCGTATGGCTTCAGTGATGCTCCGAATCCTTCTGCTGCTCGTCACACTTCCGCTTTCCGCCAGGGCTCAGACCAACGGCAACCTCACCTTGGGCTCATCGTTAACGGCGGATGACCGAAACTCTTGCTGGCTGTCGCCATCCGGCGAGTTCGCCTTCGGGTTCCGGAAAATGGGACAAGGGGCTCATTTGCTGGCAATATGGTTCGAGAAGATAGAGGAGAAGACCATTGTCTGGTCGGCGAATGGTGATAATCTAGCGCCAGAAGGTTCAAAGATCCAGTTGACTGCTGACGGCCGACTGGTGCTCGCCGACCCGATTGGAAGGCAGTTGTGGTCTCCTCGCTCGATTGGCGCTCATGTAATGTATGCGGCCATGCTCGACATGGGGAACTTTGTCCTAGTTGGCCAGAACTACGTCAACTTGTGGGAGACATTCAGCAAACCGACCGACACGATGCTGCCTACGCAACAGTTAGATAATGGGACTAAAGTTAACGCTCGCTACTCTGAAATGAATTACTCCGCCGGGAGATTCCACTTCAAGCTAAGAAACGATGGAAATCTCGCATTCTATGCCACTCCTAACCCATGGGATGCCTCAGATGCTTACTGGGTCAGCAACACCAATGGTAGCGGCTTCCGATTGATATTCAATCAAAGTGGTCAGGTCTACCTCACGGCTAGGAATGGAACAGTACTCAAACTCGTCACCTCAAGCACAGTCCTGACCAGCGGATTTTACCAAAGAGCGATCCTTGAATATGATGGGGTCTTCAGGCACTATGTCCACCCCAAGCTGGCAAACTCGAGTTCTGGCTTGGCAAAGGGCTGGTCGATGGTCTCTTCCCCGGTCCCTCCAAATATATGCCACAGCATCACGCAAACTGTCGGTTCCGGAGCTTGTGGCTTCAACAGTTACTGTGCTCTTGGAGACGATCAAAGGCCCCGATGCCACTGCCCACCCGGATATACCCTGTTAGATTCAACGAACGAGATGAACGGATGCAGACAGGACTTCGTACCCCAGAGTTGTGATGGAAGTAGGCTTGAAACAGACCAGTTCACTTTCCACGACATGCCCAATACAACCTGGCCACTGTATAATTATGAGGGTATTGTGGCACAAACCGAGGACAGCTGCAGACAGGCTTGCTTGGCTGATTGTTTTTGCGCAGTTGCTTATTTGAGTAGGAGCGGAACTTGCTGGAAAAAGAAGATCCCTCTTTCCAATGGAAGGATGGACCTTACTGATGCAGGAAAAGCTCTGATCAAGGTCAGGATAAATAACTCGACTTCAAAATCTACAGGAAATGGAAACAAGAATTCGACTCTGATTATCATCGGATCGGTGCTGTTGAGTAGCTCTGTGTTAGTGAACTTGCTTCTACTCCTCATTACTTATTTAATTTATAGAAGCTTCCGATCTAGGGATTCTAAGTTGTCACGACCAATCCAGATTAACCAAGCCATAGACACGCAGACTTTCACTTATCAGGAGCTTCAAGAAGCAACCGATCAATTCAAAGAAGAACTAGGTAGGGGTGCTTTTGGAACGGTGTACAAAGGTGTTCTCAGATCCGTGTATACAAACTTTGTGGCAGTAAAATTGCTGGCAACAAGGACTGGAGAAAGCGAAAAGGAGTTTGAAAGAGAAGTGATTGCAATTGGCCAAACTAACCACAAGAACTTAGTTCAGTTGCTTGGATACTGCAATGAAGGTCAACACCGACTTCTGGTGTATGAGCTCATGAGCAATGGCACTTTGGCAGAATTCCTATTTGGTGCTTCAAGGCCTAGCTGGTACAGAAGAATAGAAATTGCCTGCGATGTTGCACGGGGCCTCTCTTACTTGCACGAGGATTGCACCAGGCATATAATCCACTGTGACATCAAGCCGCAAAATATTCTTCTTGATGGCTCTCTTACAGCAAAAATATCAGACTTTGGGTTAGCTAAACTCTTGATGGCGAACCAAACACGAACCACCACTGGAGTCCGAGGAACCAGAGGTTATTTAGCGCCAGAATGGTTCAGGAATATGCCTATTTCAAGCAAGGTAGATGTTTACAGCTTTGGCATTTTGTTGGTAGAGCTCATTTGCTGCAGAAAGAACTACAAGCCGAAATCAGAAATTGAAGCTCAAATTGTGCTGGTTGACTGGGCATATGACTGCTACCACGATGGGAACATACTTAAGCTAGTGGAGAGCGATGATGAGGCATCAAGTGACATAAAGAGGGTGGGAAGATTTGTGATGACAGCATTGTGGTGCATCCAGGAAGACCCGTCTTTGAGGCCAACCATGAAGAAAATCACTCAGATGTTGGAAGGAGCTGTTGAAGTCCCAGTACCTCCAGTTTCAAGCTCTTTTATCAGTTCAGTATGATTATGCCTATTAAGAAAACTGCTGTCGCTGTAATCATGAAAAGTACTCGTATTGTCTGTTAGTGCTATTACGCCGAATAAAAAATTTTCATAATTCGCATGGATCCGCTTAAATAAGCTAAATCATCAGTCAAGCTTAACATTCCCTCGCATGTATCCAAGAGAAAATGGGTTGACGATTGTCGCAAAAGGAATTGCATGCAAGGCCGCATGCATTAATTGAGAGACTTCGATGTTTGAGTGACCAAGTAACTATATATCAAATAATGCAAAATCAGTCGCCGAAAAATTTAAAGTCACGGGCATTATTCTATTGAAATCACCTAGGAATTCTATGTGGATGTTATCCCTGCATGTCATGGTAAAACTAATGTGGGTCCATCTAAGCATTTTTATCGACGATTTTGCTTCACTAAAATTGCATTTGACACAGTGGAAGAGAATTTAAATTGATCTAAGCAAAACGGACCTTATCTGCTAAATTAGATGATGAGAAGCATATGAAACTTGCCGATCTTCAGGTCGTGGATCGGTTATCTGGAATCCCAATTTCAATAGTTCTGCTGCTTTTTTTATTTATACAGAAGGGACACTCACTTCCTCTTGGAAACCAACTTCTTATAGACCAAGGAAATCCCAATCCGCAAATCACGTAGTTGGAAGCATAATCAAACAATCTTTCTTCTCGATGCATCTATTGAGAATTAGCGAGAAGCGACACAATGTAGACAATTTTTCTAAGCAATACGTATTCCTTTCCATATGATCATTGGAGATCTTGTATAAACAAAGCAGCGAGCTACAGTCAAAGCCATTACATAACGGGTCCAAACAGGACGGAACTGGAAAATACACCGAGACGAGACAATGAAAAGACCTCGGAGATCCAAATCTAACGATCGATCTACACCAGCAGCTTAATGGTTTCGATTACATGTTTGTCTTTGTTAGCTATGGCATCTACTGACGCTTTCGTTATCTTTTCCATGCCATATTCTCAATTCGATGGAACGGAGGATGTTTTGGTCAAGGGTCTTCTGTCTTTCGGTTGTTTCGCTTTGGAAAAGTCTGCTTGCGACAATTTCATAGAAGTAGATGACTGCCCCCGTTCATGCACCTGGCGAAGCAGAAATTTGCTAGACAATTATGAGCTTGTTCCCTTTGCATGCATGCATGAGGCCATTCCATTCAATGCATATACTTTCCTCCTTGTCCAGTGTATGCTTAATTTAAGAGCATGTGGCCTAATGTCATCTTCATCTGGTTAGGCCACGACTTGGTTCACTGTCCCTGGGATTTTTTTATGATGCTACTTAGAAATAAAAATACTCCCCAAGGTGAATATTTGCTAATCACCGTCTTAATGATGTATGAGTTCAAATGATATTTGATGCGGTAGCAGGATGGGTGAGAGTTGTTACACAACTTCAGGATTGAAAAAGCTCATTACCAAGGCCTACGTGAAAACCATCAACCAAGGGTATAGTGCTTCTTTGGCTCACCTTGAGGAAGAATCCACCTTCAAAGGATACAAAGATGGGGGTAATCCACTCTCCAAAGATATTTGCTCATAAAGAGGAAAATCTCAAAAATTCGTACACTCAAAATTCGGTGTTTTACATTTGAGAATTCGCCTTATTATATAGAGGGATAATTACATAGGAAATAGACTAAACATTAAACACGAGAAACTATCTAATCAATTAAAGACATAGGAATTAGAAAAGCACAATAATGACCTAGGATCTAGACAATGCATTAAAACATCTACAGACTTGAACTTTGGCTCTTTGAAAACTACAACACACTTAAGACTAGAAACTTGAACTTTGGCTCCTTGAAAACTACAACACACTTAAGACTTCCTAATGACACTTGACTAGATGCAAAGTAATTAAAATAGACTATAAATTCGTTCGTCTCCTTGGGCAATCTAATGGACATCTTTGAAGATCACCAAACAACAAAGGAAATTGTCCAGAACAACCTTCGATTGTTAGATAGTCTATTAGTAGTCTCGGATCAACAATAAATATGTGTGTTGATGTCTCAATAGCCGATCGACAACTATGAAATTGGCAACTTGTCCATTGAAGCGACAACTTTTCCACATAATTGACATCTTCCACTTGAATCAATTGATGAAGCCTAATGCTCACACCTCAATCTCCCCAGGTTATTGAAGATTTGTCCTCAATTTTGTCATTGCTTCATGTCCTCAATTACTCCACTAGGAGATTCCACTTCATACCCCAACTGAGCCGCTCATCTCAAATGCTTACTAGATTTGCAACACCCTGGGTACTGGCTACCACTTGATATTCAATCAAAGTGGTCAGGTCTACGTCGTCACGCTAGGAATGGAACGGTACTCAATATCGTCACCTTAGACACCATCCCCACCTGCAGATTTTACAAAAGAGCGATCCTTGAATATGGCGGGGTCTTCAGGCAGTATGTCCACCCTAAGATGGCATATTCGAGTTCCAGCTGGGCAATGGGCTAGCCGATGGTCTCTTCCCTGTTCCCTTCAAATATATGCATGAGGATCACACGAGATACCGGTCCCGGAGTTTGTGGCTTCAACAACTACTGTACTCATGGAGACAATCGGATTCAGAGGCCCTGATGCCACTGCGCACTTGGATATACTACGTTAGATTCGATGAACGAGATTAACGGATGCAGACAGGACTTCGTATTACAGAGATGGAAGTAGGCCTGAAAAGGACCAGTTTGCTTTGCGTGACATGCTCAATACAGACTAGCCATGGTATGATTACGAGCTTACTGCGTCACAAACCGAGGACTGGTGCTAAGAGATTTGCTTGGCTGATTGTTTTTGTGCAGTCACTATTTTTCAAGATGGAAATTGCTGGAAAAAGAAGAAAACTCTTTTCTATGGTAGGATGGATCCAAGTGTGGGTGGAAAAGCTCTGATCAAGGTCAGGATAGATAACTCAACTTTGACATCTCCAGGAAACGGCCAGAAGAAGAACAAGAACTCAACTCTGGTAATCATCGGATCAGTGCTGTTGAGTAGTTCTATGTTTTTGAACTTGCTTTTACTCCTCTTTAGCTATTTAATTTATAAAAGCTTCCGATCTAGAGGTTCTAAATTTTCACCGACCACTCCAGATCAACCAAGCCACAGGCATGCCAACTTTCACCTATTAGGTGCTTCAAGAAGCAACAGATGGATTCAAAGAAGAATTGGGCAGGGGTACTTTTGGAACAGTGTACCAAAGTGTTCAAGGCCTAGCTGGTGCAAAAGAATAGAAATTGACTGTGGTGTTGCAAGGGGCCTCTCTTACTTGCATGAGGATTGCACCAGGCATATAATCCACTGGAACATTAAGTCGCAAAATATTCTTCTTGATGGCTCTCTCGCTGCAAAAATATCAGATTTCAGATTAGCTAAGCTCTTGATGGCAAACCAAACATGAATCGCCACTAGCGTCAGATGAACCAAAGGTTATTTAGCGCCAGAATGGTTCAGGAATATGACTGTTTCTGCCAAAGTAGATGTTTACAGCTTCGGCATTTTTTGCTCGAGCTCATCTGCTGCAGAAAGAACTATAAGCCAGAAGCCAAAAGTGAAGCTCAAAGTGTATTGATTGACTAGGTGTACGACTGCTACCATGACAGGAATCTACTTGTGCTAGTGGAAAGTGCCGAGGAGGCGTCAAGCGACATAAAGATGGTGAGAAGATTTGTGATGATGGCACTGTGGTGCATCCAGGAAGACCCGGCTTTGAGGCCAACCATGAAGAAAATCACTCAGATGCTGGAAGGAGCTGTTGAAGTCTCAGTCCCTCCAAATCCAAGCTCTTTTATTAGTTCCACATCATTTTGATTATTTAGACAACTGGTGTTTGTAATAATGAAAAGTATCTGCATAGTCTGTTAGTGCTCCTACGCCAGAATAGACATTGTCATAATATGTTCACATAAATCCAGCTTAAATAAGCTAAATCTTCCCAAAGTTTGAAATTCATTTGCATGTTGGCAATTGTTGGCAAAATTGTTTTAAATCTCTTAGGAATTCTTCCTAAATCATATTCCATTATGTCGCAGGTAAAACTAATGTGACCCCATCAATGCATTTCCATCAACCGTTATGCTTCATCAAAATTGCATTGGATGCAGTAAAAGAGTATCTTAACCTCATCGAAGCAAAACAGATCTTATCTGCTAAATTTGAATGGTGAGAAACCATATGAAACTTGCTGATCCTCAAGTCGAGGATCACTACCCTGAACTCCTAATTTCAAAGGTCTGCTGCTTTTCTATTCACTCAGACGGGACTTTCACTTCCTTTTGGCAACCAACTTCATATAGACCAAAGAAATCAGAGTCCACAAATCACGTGGTTGGAAGCATAATCAAACGAACTTTCTTCTCAATTGATCTGTTGAGAAATTGCGCGAAGTGACAAAAGAAAGACAATACTCTAGGCATACATATAACTTTCCAAATGATCATTGAAGATCTTGTCTACCACTCAGCAAGCTACTGTTAATGCCATTGGACAATGGGTCCAAACTGGAGGAAACTGGAAAATATACCAAGACAATGGAAAGATCTAGAAGATCCAAATCTAGCATCGATTTGCATGAGAAGGTTAAAGGGTTCGATTTCATAGTTGTTTTTGTCAGCTATGGGGTCTTCCAGCTCGTTTGCTATTGTTCTGATGTCATTTTTATTCAATAAAACGGACGATATTTGGTTCTAAGTCTTCGTCTTTTGTTTGTTTCACTTTGGAATAGTCTGCTTGCGCCAATTTTATAGAAGTAGATGAATGCCCTTAATGCACCTGGCGAAGCAAAAAAAAAAAAAATTATTCGGATATGATAAAAAGTTTAAGAGGAAGGGAGATTACTCCATTTTAAGGTTAGGGCATAACGCGGGTCAAGAAAGTTTTATAATGGATTTACAGATCGCCTAGCAAAGGGGACTATCAGTAGCGGGATTTCAACCCCAGCATGCTGCGCAAAGAGTTAAAATCTTACTAGTGGCGAAGTAGAGATTTATTGCACATAGACACCGCAAAAATACGAGGTGTCTCTTGTTACTTAAAAAAATCTCCAAGGTGGAAAAACGAGGTGAGGAAAATGATGTTGAAGGCTTCAATTTCTCGCCAATTTGAACTCCCATAATGTAGCAAATGCCACAATCCCCTTAACTGCGATGAAATGTAGGGAGAAGCATGATGGTTAGTTGCTAAGGGTTAACAAATTAAATCCCTAATTTTATGAAAATGTTTCGAAATATATAATAGGCAAAAATTTAAATGTCAATAGTGAGGGTCCAAGCAAGAGCCATGTCTATCCAGCCCAATTTGTGAGTAAACCAAGCTCCTTTCAACTTCATCCATCTCTAATCTTCATCACCTGGACGTCCTAAGAGGTATCCGGACTTGGTCTGTTTACCGAGCATAGAATTAAAGTTTAAAGTTGAGCAAGTTATCTTTCCACGCTTCGATGGGTGTCCACAATATTTTTATTAAGTTATTGACTTGATACTCCATTGATCCTCTATAAGCTCTAAATGCTCTATGTTTTTATGTTATTAGTCTATTACATGTCCTAAAACTTATTATAAAAGTGTAATCAAATCCTTAAACTTTAAAAAAAAAATGTACAATCAAATTTTAAAACGTTTCAAATCGGTTTACTCAAGTTTCTATATTAACTCCGTCCTATTTGGTTATCAGAAAAAGTTGATGCGACTTTTTTTAACCATATTTTTAAAAAAGATGTGTTGATGAGGTTGCCATGTTAGATATTAAAAAAAAAAAGAATTGATTTCAAGATTTTAGAAACTAAAAAATTGAAATAAAAAAATTGGAAAAAAAAGAAGAAGAATCGAACATAGGAGAAGCTGAGAAGGATAGCATAGATGCAGTAAAGGTGGTGGCGGCTCAACGGCCACCCATGCATCAACGAGGGGCCAACGTCCCACACTAGACTTAGGTAAGCTAGTGCGACTCTTGCGACCACATTCGCATTTTGAAAAATAAAAATAAAAATAAAGTAAGCGTGTGGGAGACAAGTGAGCCACCCTCGTCAGTTGTAAATAAGGACCTTGCCACTAGCTACTCTCGCTCCTCCGACAATTACAGCCGCAAGGTGGTGAACCTCTAGTGAATGGCGGATTTGAGCAAGAATAGAGATCTCGTTGCCATGGAAGCTTAAGAACCAGCACCAACTATGGCTGTGAAATAAAGTAGCTAAATGCAAAAATAGATGGAGTCGATTCCCGAGAATGATTTTCTCCTTAATTTTGCTTCTTATTTTTGCCTAATTTTATTTCTCTAAAGTTTCGAAAACAATTGATTATATTTTAGAGTTAATATCCTGAAAAACCCCAAACCGGTACACTTGTAACAAATTTACCCAAAACTATTTTTTAACCAATAAAAACCCCAAACTGATACACATGTAACAAATTTACCCTATGTTAGTTTTTGTTAAATTTTACCGTTAAATTATTAAGTTAAATTATACGTGACAATTTACTAGTATATTGATTTAGGATTTTACGCATTATTTGTTACAGTTTACAATTTTTGTGATTTTTTTGTGGTATTAATCTAATTTAGCGGATAGTATATTTGTTACAAATTTATCATTTTGGTGTTTTTTGTGGTCGAATAAATTAGTTTAGGGTAAATTTGTCGTAAATTTACCAGTTTAGGGTTTTTTTATGATTAATCGGGGTAAATTTATTACAAGTGTACCGGTTTGGGATTTTTCATGATCAAAAAAATAGTTTATGGTAAATTTGTCACATGTATACCAGTTTAGGATTTTTCAGGGTATTAACCCTATATTTTAATTGCAACATACAACATTTAACTTTAAACAAATTTAATATTTTTCTTCTAAATTATCTTACGTGACATTCACATCAACACCTCTCCTGTTGAATAATGATGAAAAATTACGTCCATTCTTTTCGATAGCCAAATTTAATAGAGTTAACAGAGCGATTTAATTTACGCAAATTTGATGTATGCAAATTTCTGCAGAATATATGCCGAATTATGTTCATCTATCATTAATGAGTACATTCCTCTCCCAGCTGCACAAGACTCAATTGCAGTTGTTGGGAATAACGGATCCCCGAAAACCGGATTTGACACCGAATCGAATCCCTAAATCAAGCGGAAGACAAAGCCCGGGAAAACACGCACGTATCACCGATCGTAAAGCACACCACGGATTCGAGCGTACCTTGTTAGCCACAGATTAAACACCGACGCCAATGGAGGAAGAGAATCCGGTCGAATTCGATCCGATGAAGCCTTGAAAGGAAGAATTGGAAGCCGTATGCCTACTGTTCCTTTTTAGAGAGAAAACGCGCGGGAGAGGAAAACGTACGTGAATTCTAAATCCAACCAACGTCTTCTCTCTCTTTCTCTCCCCCTTTTATACCCCATTCTTTCCACGGGCCCTATTCCCATGGGCCGGGCCTTTTGGGCCCAGCATGGGCAGACAGGACCTTAAGCCCAATTAAATAAAGCCTTCATCTCCCACTCGCACATGGTGGTGCAAAACCAACATGGGCGGACAGGCCCTACTCAACCCCATCAGAGAAAAATCCATCATAGACTCTCACTCAACATGGTGGACCGAACATAATCCTCTTTTCCTCTCTTCAACATTCATACCGGTGAATAATCCGTGCGACCAGCATACTTTGAGAGCTCGTTGCCATACATCTGTTAGGAATATATAGCAGCTCATAATAGGCATCACACTCCGAGTAGATTTAGTATGCAGTACCCTAGATCAATCGATCACATTTATATCTCTCTTGATCTCTTTTAAACAATGATATATTTATTGTATTCACAATTATGATTATCACAAAGACAGTCATAATTGGTTAACCGGTGAATACAAAACTACAATGTGATTCTCCAAAATCGATCTTCCTCTTTCCTTCAAACTCTCAATTTCAGTCCAGCTTGCTTTTCTAGAAATGCCCCATTAGATCGAATCACTCATGACCATTGGCAACATCCTAAGATAGCAAACACTAAATAGAAATCTTGAGAATAAGTAAGAGTCATGAGGGGACTAAGAAATTGAGGAACTCTCATCCTCAAGAGTCTCACACGACATAAAAGTTGAGATCAAACTTTTGCCACTCTTATTGGTCGTCTCATGCATACGTAGTATGAAATACGTATTACGGTATTAACTCCTTTCCCATGGAGCGTATGTCTATACCCTTCAATACCGTACAGATGATAGTTCGACATACCCAATGTCTAACTTGAGTTCACGTATCTACTCATTCACAAAATTCATCAGAACTCACATCTGGCATCTTAGACAGATAAAGTAAAACATGTGGGGTATTTTTACTTTCGGACATAGTAAGAATTATATCCTCATCTTAACACTCAGTTAAGGCGACATACGTGTTTTAAGCTTGAGCTCTCGATTATCACCTAGATAATAAGCTTAAAAACAGTCTCATCTCTATTTATCACACAGTAAATAGAGGCGATTACCCGTGTGAGTGGGCTAATCTTATATCTGTCCGACATACTTCTCAACTTAAAATAATGCACTAAGCATTAAGATGCATAAGGATTAAATAAAGATTTATAGGCATTAATGATGAAAACACAAATTCATCAAATTGTGAACACTTAGGGAAAATGCAATATTCAGTACATCAATCTCTACGCAATCCTAGAGATTTCATATGGCCACAAAACACATCTCTAGGTATTGGCTTTGTCATAGGATCTGCTACCATTCCATGCGTAGTATGTACTCTAAGTTCACATCTTTTCGTGCAACCATATCCTTGACAAGATTATACTTGGTATCTATATGTTTGGTCTTGCCATGATATTTTGGATCTTTGGTGTACACTTTTGCTGCTTGGCTACCACGCTTAACCAATAATAAAACTGCAGCACTTCTACTAACACTTAAATGATCCAAAAAATCTCTTAAGCCAAACACTCTCTTACACCGTTGCGATAATGCCACGAACTCAACTTCCATCGTGGACAAGGCTATACACTTTTGTTTCTTACTGCTCCAACATATGGTGCCATTATTCGGTAACAAAACAAATCCAGAGGTAGATTTTCTTTCATCTAAATCTCCTCTTCAATCAATATCACAATAGCCTTTGAGTTGCAGATCCTTTTCCTTAATAACTCAATGTATAATCAACAGTTCCCTTTAGATACCTCAGTATTCTCTTAACGGCTTTCCAATGTGCTTGACCTGGATCGGATTGGTAACTACTCACCATTCCAATTACAAAACATATGTCAGGTCTTGTACACATCATAGCGTACATAAAGCTTCTAACAGCACTAGCATAACGAACATGTTTCATTTGTTCCTTCTATTGTGGAGTCCTTGGACACAGACTATGGCTCAATCCTTCACCTTTTGCAATAGGAGTGTCTATGGGTTTACAGTCTTGCATACTAAATCGTTCAAGAACCTTATTTATATAGGTTTCTTGCGAAAGAGACAACGATCTCTTCAAAACGATCTCTTGAAGTCTTAACTTCAAGAATGTATGCAGCCTCACCCATATCTTTAACCTCAAAGTTGGAAGACAACAAATTCTTCACAGTATTAACAAACTCCATATTACTTCCGACAATTAGTATATGATCAACATATAATGATATGATCACAAATTGATCATTGGATCTTTTGATATATACACAATGATTATCGTCAATCATTGTAAAATCATATGCCACTATGGCATTATGAAAATGTATATACCTTTGTCTCGATGACTACTTAAGGCCATATATCGACCCCCAAAGTCAACATACCTTTTCTTCTTGGCCTTTCACTATGAAACCAGCAAGTAGTTTCATATATGTTCCTTCCTCTAATTCTCCATTGAGGAAAGCAGTCTTTACATCCATTTGATGTAACTCAAGATCCATACTAGTCACTATTGCCGAATAATGCGAATCAAGGTAAATCTCTCAACAGAAAAAATGCATTTTCATAATCAATTTCTTCCGTTGATTATACCCATTCGCCACAAGGCGAGCCTCATGCCTTTTTATTGAGCCATCAGCCTTTCGCTTTATTTAGAGAACCTACTTGTTCCAATAGCTCAAGTCCTTTTGGAAGATCAACCAGTTCCCGACTTGGTTTGATTTCATTGACTCCATTTCCTCTTTCATTGCATGAATCCATTTTTCCTTATTAGGGCAGTTCAGAGCCTCAATAATATTTCTTGGCTCATCCTCATCTTGTGGAGCAACTATAAAAGTTTCCCTTTCAATGTCAAAACATCGACGGGGAATACTTTGGCGACTTGTTCACCGTATGGGAGATTGTACACTTAGCACATCATTCCCCATCATGCTCCCACTTGGATTAGGTAATGATGATGTCGTCACATCAGGTGTGGTTGCAATTGAGAATGAGTTGAATTCAATTCATTACATCTCATATTACTCCCACTTGAACGAACTCCACTGACATCATTATCTTGATCCAAAGTTTCAAACAGGGAGTAATTTTCCCTTATTTCGCCCCTCTTAGAAAATTCATCCACTAAGGATGTGACATCCCGTGATTCAAATTCAGTTATACTCCCACTTTCCTACTCACCCATGAACACATACCATTTTGAGTGTTCGCAGTACCTCATGAAAATACTCATATTTTCTTTGGGACCCAATTTCCCAAAACTTGTGAGAGGACTCATAAGCATAGTCAGCACAACCCCATGGCTTAAGAAAAAACTTAAGTCCGGTGTTCTAACTGTCCATAACTCATATGAAGTGGAAATAACCGATTTGGAAGGCACCCGGTTAAGTATATAGGCAGCAGTTAACAACACATCACTCCAAAAAGTGATAGGTAAGTTAGCATGCGCCATCTTGGACCTAACAATTCCAGTAGGGTTCTGTTTCTTCTCTCTGCAACACCATTTTGTTGAGGAGTATATGGAATAGACAACTATCTTTCTATTCCTTTTTCATCACATAATTTTCTGAACTTATCAGATAAATATTCTCAACCTCGGTCGGATCTAAATACCTTTATTTTCCTGTCTAATTGATTTTCTACCAGGTTCATAAACCTTCTAAAACAACTTATGCTTCAGATTTATGAGAAATCAAATAGACATATCCGAATCAAGTAGAATCATCTATAAAAGTGATGAAACAAACAGCCCCTTGCCTTCCTTTCACATTCATTGAACCACAGACGTCCAAATGGATTAAATGCCGAGGAAATTCAGCTCTTTTACCTTTTCCAAATGGTCTCATTGTCATTTTCCCTACTAGGCAATGCTCACATATGGACAAATCAACTTTTTCAATATTGCCCAACAAGCCCCTTTTTGGCTAGTCTTTTCATATGTTGTTGGCCCATATGACCAAGTCTAGCATGCCATCATATTCACATCATTATCATATAAGATAGAAGACGTGAAACAAGGGGATAACATATTGACATCATTACAGTCAACATTTATTACAATAAAACCATCTAGAAAGTGACCACAACCATAGTAGTTTGTATCTAAACACAAATCTACACATTTATTATGGAAGTTCAAACCAAAACCAAGCCTAACCAACACTAAGACAGACACTAAATTTCGACGAATCTCCAGAGCATTTAGAACATCAAGATGCGTCCACCATGCATGTTCAATTGGCAGGTGCCAATTCCTTTACATCAGCTCTAGAGTTGTTTCCAATATAGATCCACTTAGTTCCAATTGGTATCGTCGAAATTCCACGAAGGATCCTCTATCCTTTGCTACATGGTCTGTCGCTCATGAATCTACATTCCACAAAGGATTTGATTCAGCCTATAATGCAGAACTTGACACATAAGCAAAGTTCTCAAATGTACAAGAGGTGTATAGCTTCTGTAGCTCACGACAGTCGCGAGCATAGTGACCTTTCTTGTCACAATTGTAACATCACACCTTTGACATTTTCTTCACTTGAGGACGCTTTCCTCTCTCTTGTTGGTTAATTCTTGATTTCTTGCAATAAGGACTTGATCCTTTGTTTTTCCTCATATTGAACGAATCAATATGTTTGCGCTTAGAGCACAAAGCCCTTTCTGAGCTAGAACCAGCATAGCAAATGTCTATTTACGGCTCAAATACCGTTAGACGGTCCTCTACTAGCTCAAGGTGGTGCACGACACCCTCAATGTCTTCCATAATGTGGTCAAGAGCTTCTAGTGCTTCTTGCTTTTCCAGCACATATTGAATCTTCATATTCAATATTTCACAATTATTGCCGTTCATATCAGCAATTACATTCTTAGTTGCTGAACCATCGTTCTGAACACATCAGACATATATGCACGAATAATTAATGCCTATCATTTATGCATCCCTATTTGCATAGACCCATCATATTAATAAATAATTTCAAGTAAGGCTTCGTAATCAAAAGGTCACTATGTTTCCAATCATCCTCCAAAAATCCTAACTTAAAATTATTATTAATATAATTATCTTATGCAAATAAATTCTATGAAGTTACAAAAACTCCTATTACTACCCATAGCTAATTACCCACAAAGAACCAGCAATAACAAAAGCAAATAAAATCTAATATTCAATAAAATAACAATACTTTCACATGATACGACTAACATATCAGTTGTTACATCAACAACAATCAGGTAGTAAATATTACATCATCAATCAAAGAAATAAATAGGGAATGTCCCTTCTAATCTATCAGTCAAAACATCTGAGAAATTTGAAGGTACATTTGCCAACCATGGAAAAACTTTTGGAGAGCTTTCATGTCGCCTCCAAGGCGCATTCACTCGGCGCCATGTGACGCTCAATCTAAGGGTTGAAGTTTTGGCCAACTCAATCCTATAGTGCTCTCTTACAAAAGCTTTCACCAGCTTCCTATAACCCGGGACCACGTTGACCTCCCATAGCCGATCCAACACTGCTTGCCATTCAGGTGGAAGAGTGTTCATCAAAGCCGGCACCTTCTCAAAATCCGGCATAAGATAACCATTCCAGATGATTTCCTGCATCATCTGATTGACCCTGACCACATGTGATACTAAATCACCGTCATGCCACCGATAATCAGCTAACTCTTTCATCAGCCTCTTAAGTCTTGCATTTCCCTCATGCGTTCTCGGGATTGCAGGTATCCTTGCATAACGCATCATAGTTCCTGCAACAAATGCAGAATTAAAAATGGATCACTTATAATCCATAATTAATATAAGAGAAAATACATAATTTTTCAAAATTCATGCAACAAATGTAGAATTAAAAATGGATTACTTATAACCCACATAGGCATGACTTAAAAAGAAAACAAATTCCTTTTTTTTTTTTTTTTAAAGTCAACGGTCAACGGTCAACGGTCAACGGTCAAAGTCAACGGTCTTGGTCAACGGTCAACAGGTCAACGGTCAACGGGTCGGGTCAACGGGCGCGCCGGTCGGACCGGTCAGACCGGTCGGGCCGGTCGGACCGCTCGCGCGGACCGACCGCACGTGCCTCGCGCGTGCGGGGGATGACGTCACGCAGACGTCATCCGGCACGTGCGGGGGATGACGTCACGCAGACGTCATCTGGCACGTGCGGGGCGCGTGCCTCGTCCGCGAGTCGGGTCGGGTCGCCGGTCGGGTCAGGTCGCCGGCCGGTGACCGTCCGGCGAAACGTTGTCGGTGATGACGTCACGCTGACGTCATCACGTGACGTCATCGGTGACGTCATCCGAACGGTTACCGACCGTTGGATGACGTCAGGCTGACGTCATCACGTGACGCCAGCACGCTCGGTCCGCGGACCGCACGTGCCGCCGTGCCCGCCGGGGCGGCGCGCACGCGCCGGTTCGCCGACCGGCGCGCGCGCCGCACGCGCCGGGCGGCGCCGCTTCAGGCGCGCCGCGCCCACGCGCAGCCGCTTCCGGCCGCGCGTGTGGGCGCGTGCAGCGGTCGTACGGCGGGTGCGACCACTCGCCGGACTCGTCTCGACGTCTCCTTTCTCCCAGTGCCTTCAGAATTTGATTTCGACTTACGAAAACTCAGAAAAATGGCCGAAAAACGCTCGGGTGTCGGGATTTTGGCCCGGTTCCGTACGGCCGAAGTAATTTCGCGAGAAATCAAGCAAAAACATCAGAATTGATCGGGAAAAACGTGAAACAGGGCTCTGATACCAATGTTGGGAATAACGGATCCCCGAAAACCGGATTCGACACCGAATCGAATCCCTAAATCAAGCGGAAGACGAAGCCCGGAAAACACGCACGTATCACCGATCGTAAAGCACACCACGGATTCGAGCGTACCTTGTTAGCCACGATTAAACACCGACGCCAATGGAGGAAGAGAATCCGGTCGAATTCGATCCGATGAAGCCTTGAAAGGAAGAATTGGAAGCCGTATGCCTACTGTTCCTTTTTAGAGAGAAAACGCGGGAGAGGAAAACGACGTGAATTCTAAATCCAACCAGTGTCTTCTCTCTCTTTCTCTCTCCCTTTTATACCCCATTCTTTCCACGGGCCCTATTCCCGTGGGCCGGGCCTTTTGGGCCCAGCATGGGCGGACAGGACCTTAAGCCCAATTAAATAAAGCCTTCAGCAGTCTAAGCAGCAAGCATTAGATCACCCCAACGACACGGTTCACAATCGCGTGGAGTACTCTGCTCGCGTCGAGAACATTCCTCGCCTCGCCTACCTCCGCCGGCAAAGCACAATCCAGCAGCATGCTTCAGAGCACGAGGAAGAAGAAGGAGAAGGAGGTAATTGTTTGCACGGGGAGAACCTCCATCGCACGAAGCAAAGCAGCAGATTTCTCGTGGATAGACGTTGCCATCTCCTGCATTTCTATATTTCCCTGCGGAAGGAAGACGACAATGGAGCGAGAGCAACCGACGGTGTGGTGAGCGTGTGCTGACGTGTCAGTTGCCGGGTGGTGTTGGGGTGGTGTTAGGAGTGCTGTGTACGTTTCGCGGGTCGCGGGGGGGATTGATTAGGAGTGTTGTTTTTTTCTTGTGAAGTCCATTAGCGATCTGATTTAAGTCAAAATTAGCGGTGATTAGGTAGTGGGGTGGCGGGGGGAAAAGTATTTTTTTTTTTTTGGTCGGTGGGGGAAAAGTATTTCAGACGCTTTTCTTCTGCTTTTTCTTTTGCTTCTTTATTTACTATTTTGAATTTTTTAATATTTTAAGCGTTTTGCATGTTGATTTACTGGGCCCCGCTTCACTTTCGTAACAAATACATGAAAAAGGCAGTCAAGCGATCGTGATCCATAAGCAAACATGAGCTTGCGTTTATACAGTTCGGCATGAGATCGTGTTCATATCGCATGTATGCTTCATGCGGGACACCGCTGCAAATTTCCACGTCCGTACACGCACCAAAACATTCTATTTCCACGAAGTGACCTGCAATTGCTTTGATTTCCACGGGAATCGAATCTTCATGTTTTGGTCGAGAAAACATTTTCAACTCCCAAAATCTCCTCCTCCCTAAAAGACGTCTCGGTCAAAGTCTTCTAAATTTGTCTGTTTCTGCTGGGTAAATTAATGGCTCCACCCTAGCAGACTTGCCTTTTTCGATATTTCCACGTACGGAGAAACTATAAGAAACCCGCCTATTCCCGATCATGTTTTGTGCACGGCACTTTTCCAATATGATAAATCTTGTTGGTTATACAACGTAACTTGTTGGTCCAAATTTCAACCTAAGTAGATCGACACCGATGATCTAAACGCAATATGATACTGACGTACGACATGTCGATAAGTTATTTTTAAAAGAAATATATAATTCCGACACATTAGAATACGCTATATATTAAATTTATATTTTTATATATACATAATAAATTATCATTTTTATGATAATTTGAATCAAATTAATTTGATTCAAATTTACAAATAAATAAATAATAATAAAAGCCTAGAATGACAGCATTGTTGTGCATCCAGGAAGACCTTGCTTTGAGGCCAAACATGAAGAAAATCACCCAGATGTTGGAAGGAGCTGTTGAAGTCTCGGTCCCTCCAGATCCAAGCTCCTTTATCAGTTCAATATGATTTTGCTTATTAAGATAACTAATGTCTGTAATCGTGAAAATTATCCGTATTGTCTATAATTGCTATTACGCCAGAATATGCTTTTTCATGATGTCCTCGCATGGATCCCACTTAAAATGGCTAAATCTTGCTCAAGCTGGACATTCCCTCGCAAGTATCCAAGAGAGAACAGGTTGACGATTGTCTGCAGAAAGGATTGCATGCGTGGCCGCATGCAACTTTGAAGAGAGATTTATATTGTTGAATGATCAAGTGATTATATGAAAATGATGCAGAACCTGTCACCGGTAGATTTGAAGTCACGGGCATTCTTGAGTTGAATTTCTTAGGAATTCTACGTGGATCATATCCCTGTACGTGGCTCCATCAAAGCATTTTCCAATCCACGATTTTGCTTCGTTAAAATTGCATTGGACGCAGTAGAACAGTGTTTCAACCTGACCCAGGCAAAATAAATCTTCTCTGCTAAATTAGATGATGAGAGCCGTATGAAAGTCGCCGACCCTCAAGGCGTGCATCGGGTACCCGGAAATCCTAATTTCAATAGCTCTGCTGCTTTCTTATTCATACAGAAGGGGACTCTCACCTCCTTCAGGCGACCAATTTGTTATAGGCCAGAAAATCACAGTCCGCAAATCACGTAGTTGGGAGCATAATCAGACGAACTTTCTTCTCAATTTTTCCATTTGAGAACTTGCGGGAAGCAACACAAGGCAATTTTCTCAGCATACATATTCCCTTACCAGATGATCATTGGAGATCTTGTCTATATATAAACAGCACGGCTACGGTAAGGTGACATCCCTCGTCACTTGTTGAGTCAACAAGGACCTTGCCACTAGCTACTCTTACTCCTCCGACAATTACGGCTGCGACCCTTGCTCAGATCTACGACAAATGATGACCCTGGCACAGATCTGAGACAATGATCATAGCCCACATCGTCAAAGAAGATTGAAGGAGAAAGCGGTGTTTGGGCTTTGGCCGCGAGGTGGTGAACCTCTAGTGAATGGCAGATTTGAGCAAGAATAGAGATCTCGTTGCCATGGAAGCTTAAGAACCAGCACCAGCTATGACTGTGAAACAAAGTAGCTGAATGCAAAAATTGATGGAGCTGATTCTCGAGAATGATTTTCTCTTTAAGTTTTCTTCTTTTTTCCTAATTTTATTTTTCTAAAGTTTCGAAAATAATTGATTATAGTTTAATTGCAACATCCAGCCTTTAGCTCTAAATATCTTTTAATATTTTTCTTCTAAATTGGTTGACGTGACATCCATATCAACGCATTTAATGAACAACAATGAAAAAACTATACCAACTTTTTTCGATAGCTAAATTTAACAGAGTTAACAGAGTGATTTAATGTATGCAAATTTGACGTATGCAAATTTCTGCAGAATATATGCCGAATTATGTCCATCAATCATTAATGTAGTCATTCCTCTCCAAGCTGCACAAGACTCAATTGCAGTCTAAGCAGCAAGCATTAGGTCACCCCAACGACACGGTTCATAATCGCGTGGAGTATGCCGTTCATGTCGAGAACATTCCTCGCCTCGCTTACCTCCGCCGGCAAAGCACAATCCAGCGGCGGGCTTCAGAGCACGAGGAATAAGAAGGAGAAGGAGGAGTTAATTGTTTGCACGGGGAGAACCTCCATCGCACGAAACAAAGCAGCAGATTTCTCGTGGATAGACGTAGCCATCTCCTGCATTTCCATATTTCCCTGCGGAAGACGACAATGGAGGGAGAGCACCGGACAGTGTGGCGAGCGTGTGCTGACGTGTCAGTTGCCGGGGTGATGTTAGGTGTGCTGTGTACGTTTCGCGGGTCTCGGGGGGATTGATTAGGAGTGTTGTTTTTTTTCTTGTAAAGTCCATTAGCGATCTGATTAAAGTCAAAATTAGACGGTTCACAATCACATCCACTAACTGCACGCATGCTTGATGCGGGACACCACAGCAAAATGATACTGTGAAGGCCTGGAAGAAGGGATCAAACATCGAAAGAAAAACAACATATAAACTAAAATTTTATTTAGCAAAGAAAATCGAAAAGTAATATACATGGAGAGAGAGAGAGAGAGAGAGAGAGAGAGAGAGAGATAAGTTATTTGTACAAAAGAGCAATGAAAATTAAGAGTGTGCATGATCCGGGCGGGCGGTTCCCGACCTAGAACTGGGAACCGGCCACTAAGGACCGGTTCCGAAAAATTGGAACCGGGATCCACTCATTTGTTGCATATGGATCCATGGAACCGGTTCACAATAATAATATTATCACTTGTGGTCAACTTTGTATCAAGCTCTCCGTAAGTCTAGGTACTCTATCTCCATGTCTTTTCAGGTATTTCCTAATGCCTTCCGGCGCATGTCTTCCTATCTTGATCACATCTCCATTCGCATTTCCTAATGACTTCCGGCGCATGTCTTCCTATCCTGATCACATCTCCAGTCGAGCATGCGAAGGCCCTCACTCCCTAACCTTATCTTCAACTAGAGCCACATCTACTTCAACATAAATGGTAAATGTTTGTACGCATATAGTTTGGTACCCAGAGCTCTTTCAGCACCTCACCAACTTGTGAAGCCATAACTACACAGTCAAAAGCCAAAATCCATAGACAAACCCAGATAAGCACACACTAATAGTGCAAACTTACTGATGTCAAAGTGATAAATGCAACTTTTCTCCTTTTTCTCGAGAGCAAAACGCTATTAAACACTTCTGGCCAGGGAAAAGAGAAAACTAAAAACACGACATCACCGTAACTTATGAGATGACAAAATGCAAAGAAGTCGAGCTGATTATAAACACAGTCAAAAGAACCTCAGCAAACCAATTAAGCAGTCGACCAACACCTTTTCCCAGCAAGTTGGCAACGTAGGTGCCGACGAGTGGGGCGAGGAGCCGAATAAAGAAAGGGATGGACGGAGCTGCTATCCTCGCGAACCCTAGACCTCCTGCTTCTTCGCGTGCTGGCTTTTGAGTTTTGCCCACTTTAAACATTTTAAATTCTGGACGTTTTCTTTTGCTCGGCCTTTTGAGTTTTGCCCACTTAATTAGTAATTTCAATTTTTTTTAATATTAAAAATTAATCGGTCCGCTCCGGGTGGGCGGGTGGACGGATCCGCCCATGGAACCGGGAACTGGACAGGTACCCACCAGTTCCCATAAATTGGAACCAGGAATCGGACCAGTTCCCTCAAGAACCACCAGTTCCGGGCGATTCCGGTCCGGTTCCAGGCGGTCCGGGTGGATCCCGGTTCTTTTACACACCCCTAATAAAAATAGGAAGTAAGATATGAATTGTAAAAGTTGGATCCCTTGGCTTCTGCGCATGTCCGGCCATATACTCACCTTTCTTTCTATGCTTTGCACATGGGACTTGCATCTGGGAATGGGAAGAGGGTAGGGAGAGAATGGCGTTTAATAAATAAATTATTTGCTCAAAAAGAGCAATGAAAATAGAAAAGGAATACATGAATTATCAAATTTTGATTCCTTGGCTTTCGCTCATGTCCTGCCATAATCACCTCCCCGTCTTTCGATGCTTAGCACATGAGGCCTGCAACCGCACATGGTGAAGAGGGTAGATAGAGAATAACTTCTGCAACTCCACATAAGGTCCGCTACCATTTCTTAACGGTTAAACCTTGTAATTAATTAAACTTATCAATTTGTCCATCTTTGGATAAAATATTTACCTCGTGGACGAGTTGTAGTTAGGTTGGCAAAACAGTAATCATATTTTAATATGACCCGCGCATTGAAACGTTCAATTTCCACGAAGTGACCTGTAATCGCTTTGATTTCCGCAGGAATCAAATTCTTGTGTTTTGGTCAATAAAATATTTTCAACTCAAAAATCCTCTCCTCTAAACCTAAAAGATGTTTCGGTCAAAGTCTTCTAAATTTGTCTGTCTCTCCTTGGGAAATTTCTGGGTCACGGCCAAAGCTCGATGGCCCTGCCCAAGCAGACTTGCCTTTGTCTAAAGAAATATAACTGGGAGAGACTCGTGTAGCTTGGAAAGTAGGTAATCTCTATAAGAACGCTGGTTTCATCCTTAAGGCCGAAGTAGCTCAACTCAAGGAGCACGCCAGTTTCACCAAACATGGCTTCAGTTATACTAGGAATCCTTCTTGTACTCGTTCCCCTTCCCCTTTCCGCCGAAGCTCAAACCCGCGGCAACTTGACCTTGGGCTCCTCGTTGACGGCAAATGACCAGAACTCTTCCTGGCTGTCACCGTCGGGCGAGTTTGCCTTCGGGTTCCGGAGAATGGGAACAGGAGCTCATTTGTTGGCTATATGGTTCGAGAAGATAGAGGACAAGACCATCGTCTGGTCGGCGAACGGCAATAATCTAGCGCCCGAAGGTTCGAAAGTCCAGTTGACCGGCAACGGCGGGCTGGTGCTTACCGACCCGAGAGAGAGAGATCTGTGGTCTTCTGGCCTGAACGGCACTGGCTTAGCGTATGCGGCCATGCTCAACACGGGGAACTTCATCCTAGCGAGCGCGAGCCACGTCAAGTTGTGGGATTCATTCAGCCAACCGACGGATACGATACTGCCAACGCAACAGTTAAATTTGGGAGCTACTCTAATAGCTTGCTATTCCGAAATGAATTACTCCACCGGGAGATTCCACTTCAAGCTAGGAGGGGACGGAAATCTCGTATTCTATGCCACGCCTCACCCGTGGGCTCCCACAGATGCTTACTGGGCCAGCGACACCGTCGATAGCGGCTTCCAGTTGATATTCAATCAAAGTGGTCAGGTCTACCTCACGGACAGGAGTGGAACAATACTCAACCGTATCACCATAGAACTAGTTCCAACCGGCGGATATTACCAAAGAGCGATCCTTGAATACGACGGGGTATTTATACAATATATCCACCCTAAGACGGCAAATTCAAGTTCTGGCCGGCTTATTGGCTAGTCGAGGGTCTCTGTCCCAGTCCCGCAAAATATATGCAGGAGCATCACCCAAGAGATTGGCAGTGGAGCTTGTGGCTTCAACAGCTACTGTATTCTTGGAGATGATCTGAGGCCCCGATGCCAATGCCCACCTGGATATACTCTGTTAGATTCAACGAATGAGATGAACGGATGCATACAGGACTTCGTACCACAGAGTTGTAACGGAAGTAGGCTCGAAACAGACCAGTTCGTTTTGCGTGAAATGCTCGCAACAAACTGGCCAATTTCCGTTTACGAGCAAACCTCGGAACAAACCGAGGACTGGTGCAAAGAGGCTTGCTTGGCCGATTGTTTTTGCGCAGCCGCCCTTTTCGGCGATGGATTTTGCTGGAAAAAGAAGAACCCTCTTTCCAATGGAAGGATGGGTCCATGGGAGAATATAAAAACTCTTATCAAGGTTAGGATAAATGACACGACTTCAAAATGCACAAAAAACGACCAGAAGAAAAACAAGAATACGACTCTGATGATCATTGAATCAGTGCTGTTGAGTTGCTCTGTCTTTGTGAACTTGCTTTTACTCATTACCTATTTAATATATAGAAGCTTCCGATCTAGGGATTTTAAGTTGTCACGACCACCCGATCAATCAAGTTACGTGCATGCGGACTTTCACTTATCGAGCTTCAAGAAGCAACATATGGATTCAAAGAAGAACTGGGTAGAGGTGCTTTTGGAACAGTGTACAAAGGTGCTCTTGGATCCGAGGATGCAGACTTTGTGGCAGTAAAAGTGTTGGCGACAAGGACTGGAGAAAGTGAGAAGGAGTTTGAAAGAGAAGTGAGTGCAATTGGCCAAACTAACCACAAGAACTTGGTGCTGTTGCTTGGATTCTGCAATGAAGGTCAACATCGACTACTAGTGTATGAATTCATGAGCAATGGCACTTTGGCAGATTTCCTATTTGGCGCTTCAAGGCCCAGTTGGTACAGAAGAACAGAAATTGCCTGCGATATAGCGCGGGGGCTCTCTTATTTGCACCAGGATTGCACCAGGCATATAATCCACTGCGACATCAAGCCGCAAAATATTCTTCTTGATGGCTCACTCACTGCAAAAGTCTCAGACTTGGGATTAGCTAAGCTCTTGATGGCGAACCAAACACGAACCACCACCGGAGTCGAGGAACTAGAGGTTATTTAGCGCTAATGGTTCAGAATATGCCTATTTCTAGCAAAGTCGATGTTTACAGCTTCGGCATTTTGTTGGTTGAGCTCATCTCGCGCGTAAAAAGAACTACAAGCCGGAAGCAGAAATTGAAGCTCAAATTGTGCTAGTTGACTGGGTGTATGATCGCTACCACAACGGGGCGTACTTAAGCTAGTGGAGAGCGATGAGGAGGCATTGAGTGACATAAAGAGGGTGAGAAGATTTGTGATGACAGCATTGTGGTGCATCCAGAAGACCCGGCTTTGAGGCCAACCATGAAGAAAATTACTCGATGTTGGAAGGAGCTGTTGAAGTCCCAATACCTCCAGTTCCAAGCTCTTTTATGAGTTCAATATGATTTTGCTTATTTAAGACCACTGTTGTTGTAATCATGAAAAGTACTCGTATTGTCTATAAGTGCTATTACACATACTGTCTTCACATGGATCTTGATTAAATAAGCTATATCATCAATCAAGTTTAACATTTCCTCGCATGTATCCAAGAGAGAATGGGTTGATGATCGTCGTAGAAGGGATTGCATGCGAGGCCGAATGCAACTATCAAAGCATTTTCATCGACATTTTGCTTCATGAAAATTGCATTTGACACGGTGGAAGAGTATTTTAAGTTGATCCAACCAAAACAGACCTTATTTGCTAAATTAGATGATGAGAAGCATATGAAACTTGCCGATCCTCAGGTCGTGGATTGTTGACCTGGAATCCCAATTTCAACAATTCTGCTGCTTTTTTATTCATATAGGAGGGATACTCACTTTCTTTCGGCAACCAACTTCTTCTAGACCAAAAAGATCCCAGTCCGCAAATCACGTAGTTAGAAGTATAATTTGAGGGTGGCTAGTGTTGGAGAAATCTTTCCAGAATATTTTGAAGCTGACAAAACATTTCTATCAGTCTAGTCTGGATACCGACAGTTTAAAGTCTGAAGACTTTGTATTCTCGAGACTCAAGACTCAAGACTCAAGACTCAAGACTATTCTCACTGACAGTCTTTCTAATCCAGTGACGAAGGAAATCCAAAGCCGAAGTATATGGTTGAGGATTCGATCATATCCTCTGGAAAAGATTCTTTGGTTGGATAATCATTTCGGATTCTTTAATTCTTATCTAAGATCGATTGAAGATCCAATGGTCGATGAAATATTTTTGGAATGTTCTATTCTTGGAAACCAAGATCCTGATTGTATGGGCGAACAGGATTGATGGGCTATCATCAGATTCCTTAAATTGCTCGGATGATCTTCTTAATTGATTCCGTCCAACGGGTAGATTGGAGGAATTCCTTTGGTAAGTGCCAGCGGCTATGATGGCACAAAGGAGTATAAAAAGGAAGTCGTTCTAGTTGTTTGAGTGTGTAATCGATAGAAAAATTCCAGAGTCTGAAGAACCTTGATTATTAGTCGATACAGTCTGAGCGAAATTGTATACACAGAGAGTGTTTGTACTTGGTGATACCTTGAGTGAGTGTGGTAGATCATCTACACCGAGAAATCAAGGAAGATCAACACTGTAACATCTCTTTGTTCATAGTGGAATCCAGCCAATTGGTGTCGGATGCGAAGAGTGGATGTAGGCTTGAATCAAGCCGAACCACTATAAACCGAGTGTTCAATTCTCTCTTTCCCTTACTCAGTCTCACGATTGATTTTTAATTATTGCAAATTCTTGAACTGTCTAAGTATTGTGCAATCTTCAAGAAAAATCTTTGTATACCTATTCACCCCCCTCTAGGTACTCATACTAGCAATATCAATTGGTATCAGAGCTCGTTTCTTACTTTGTTTGAAGTGTTTTACTTCAGAGTAAAAGATCCATGGCTAGTATGCTAGCACCAGGGCTGATGGAAGGGCAAAGCAATACCAGACCACCCTACTTCGATGGAAAGGATTACAACATCTGGAAGAACAAGATGAAAGCTTTCCTACGATCAAAGGATCCTCTGGAATGGGACGTTGTGGAAAGAGGAATCATTCATGCTGCTGCATCAATCTCTGAAAGAGGGAAAGACATTATTGAAACCAGCGGAATGTCTCAGGAAGAGATAAACAAGAGACAAGCACTCGATGCGAAAGCAATTTACTCTTTATTTTGTGCTTTATCTCCAACTGAATATAACAGAATATCTTCTTGTGTTACAGCAAAAGAAGTATGGGATAGATTACACATCACCTATGAAGGGACAGATCGAGTAAACGAGACTAGAATTAACATTCTCCTCGGTCAATATGAAGCTTTCAAAATGAAACCAGGAGAATCTATAACTCGACATGTTTAGTCGTTTTACGATATTGTCAATGGTCTTGAGAACCAAGGACAAAAAAATTTCTGATCCCATGAAGGTGAACAAGCTTCACGTGGACTCTCCAAGGATTGGAATCATATAAAGACTTCAATAAGAGAGACGCAAAGAATTATGCCTCTATCTGTCGACGAGCTGATTGGAACTCTTCAGTCTTATGAAGTGGAACGAATTAATGAGGACGAAGATCCAAGAGGTAAGAAATCTATTGCACTAAAATCAAATGATGACTCTCATGATGCAGATTCTGAAGATGATATGGATGATGAGGAGCTTGCCCTCATGATAAGAAGATTCAGAAAACTGAATAGAAAAGACAGAAGGTTCAACTCAAAGAAACAAAGTTTTCGAGACAAGCAGACCAAGTCTCGTTGATGATGAGGAACCAAACAAAGATGTAGTTTGCTTCGAATGTAAGAAGAAGGGACACATCAGACCCAACCGTCCTCTTCTGAAGAAGAAAAGAGGAAAAACTGAGAAGATTCGAAAGGCTCTCAAAGCCGAAACCTAGAGTGATACAGAATGTGAAGAGAGTGATAATGAATATGCCAACATATGTTTGATGGCACTTTCAGACTCAGACTCGATTCGGATTAGACTCGATGCTGAATTTGAGGTAAGTGATTATAAAATCCCTGTCAAAGTCTCTAAATACATTGATGAACTATGTTTTAGTCTTAAGACATCTCTCAAAAGATTTCCGAACTTAAGAAGGAAAACTCAGTTTTAAAACAAAAGGAAAACATTTTAGAAGAAAAAGTGAAAGTTTAAACTTGAATGTTTCTACTCTTAAAGAGAATGAAGATAAACTTTCAAAAGAAAATGCTTTCTTAAAAACTGATTTATCAAATATTTCAAAGAAATTTTCAATAGGGTCGAAAAAACTTGAAAAAGTTCTTTTTCAAATCAAAGACCTTACTTTAATAAGTCCGGTCTAGGTATGACAGCGTAAACAATCCCTTTGATTGATTTTCCAAAAGTAAAAGAAAGAATTAAGAAAAGACCGTCAAAAGAGGCTTACAAAAATCATTTCAAGAAAGTCTTTGTAAAGTCTATAGGTCGAAATGCTTTAAGGTGTTCAAAGCGTAATAGTAAAGATCATTTTGAAAAAGAGTGTCCTATGGTTTGGAAATCTGTTAAGAAAGTATGGCATAATAATGCTTATCCTACTAACATCAAAGGACCCAAGAAAATTTGGGTACCAAAGAAAACTTGAGATTCTCTTTTTTAAATGCAGGTCTCCGTCAAGAAAAAGATAAAATGGTATCTTGACAGCGGGTGTTCAAGACACATGACAGGAGACTCAAAGTGCTTCGTAAAGCTTGTTCAAGTAAACGGCGGAAATGTTTCATTTGGAGGAAACGGCAAGGGAAGCATCGTGGGATTTGGAACTGTGAAAATTGGAAATCTCACAATAAGCAATGTTTCTCTAGTAGAAGGACTCAACTATAACCTTCTCAGCATTAGCCAATTATGTGATACTGGTTTCAAGATCTCCTTTCAAGAAGGCATATGTTCTGGAATTAGTAAAGATTCGACTCAGTCTTTCATGGGTCAAAGGCATGGAAATATCTACCTCCTTGATGTAAAACCAAATGAAGCACAATGCCTAATCTCAATTCAAGATGAAGCAGTCTTATGGCACAGAAAGCTTGGCCATATCAACATGAAGCAATTAGCCAAAATCTCATCTAAGAAGCTTGTTCGAGGACTACCTAAATTGCCATACGAAAAGTCTGATTCATGCACTCCATGCATTCGGGAAAGGGTAAGAAATTCATTTAAGTCAATAAATCATGTCTCTACTAATCATGTACTACAAACTTGCTTCATATGGATCTCTTCGGACCAACAAGAACCCGAGCATTGGAGGTAAGAAGTATTGTCTAGTAATTGTAGACGATTACTTTCGCTTTACCTGGGTATATTTTCTTGCAAGTAAGTCAGAAACCTTTTCGTACTTTGAGAAGTTTGCTAAAAAGGTTCAAAATGAAAAAGGATGTGCTATTTCAAGTATAAGAACAGATCATGGAGGTGAATTTGAAAATCAAGATTTCACAAAATTATGTGATGAATCTGGTTTTAATCATGTATTCTCTTCTCCATACACTCCTCAGCAAAAATGGAGTTGTGGAAAGAAAGAATAGATCTCTTCAAGAAATGGCTAGAACACTTTTAATTGAAAGCAAAATTTCTTAACGATTTTGAGCTGAAGCTGTTTCAACAAATGCTATATCATCAATAGAGTCTTCCTAAGACCTATTTTAGAGAAAACCCCTATGAATTGTTCAAAGGTAAGAAGCCTATTGTTTCATACTTTCATGTGTTTGGTTTCAAATGCTTTATTTTGAAAAATGTAAATGATCGAGTTGGTAAGTTTGAAGAAAGATCGATGAAGGCATCTTCCTTGGATATTCTACATCAAGCAAAGCCTACAGAGTCTATAACAAGAAAAGCCAGTCTGTGGAGGAATCAATGAATGTCAAATTCTAAGACTCAACGCAAGATGAATCCAGTCAGACTCAATATGAAGAGTCTGAACCCGCTCTAGACCTTCCAATGTCTTCAACTCAAGAAGCATCTCAGACTCTGGAAGTCCAACATCAAGATGCTTATGAAGATTCAAATAAAGAAAGAGATCATCAACCAGACAAATCAACTAGTAACTGGAAGCATAAATCCAGTCATCCTAAAGATTTCATTATCGGCGAAATTAATGAAGGAATTCGTACCAGATCCAAAAGACGTGAGGAGTCTAGTGCTGTGGCTCTCATTTCTGAAATTGAACCAAAAAGCATAGAAGAAGCTTTATCTGATGAAAGCTGGATTGAAGCTATGCAAAAGGAGCTCAGACAGTTCAACATTAATGATATCTGGGAATTGACATCTAAACCAAAAGGTAAAACTGTTATTGGAGCCAAATGGGTGTTCAGAAACAAGATGAACGAAAAAGGAAAAGTCGTACGGAATAAAGCAAGACTCGTGGCCAAGGGATACACGCAAGAAGAAGGAATAGACTATGACGAGACTTACGCACCGCTTGCAAGGTTAGAAGCTATTCGTCTATTACTTGCGTTTGCTTGTTACAAAAATTTCAGGTTATTCCAAATGGACGTCAAAAGTGCTTTCCTAAATGGATTTATCCAAGAGGAAGTTTATGTGGAACAACCACCTGGATTTGAAGACCCAAAGAAGCCGACTCGCCTTCGACTAAAAAGGCTCGTATGGTCTAAAGCAAGCACCTCAAGCTTGGTACGACACTAAGTAAGTTCTTATTACAGAACGGCTTTGTTAAAGGTAAAGTAGATACTACTCTATTCATCAAAAAAGAAAACAAAAGCTTTTTACTCGTTCAAATATATGTTGATGACATTATTTTTGGATCCTCTAATGAAAGTCTATGCAAGAAATTTTCTAAGTCTATGCAGGATGAGTTTGAAATGAGTATGATGGGAGAATTAACATTCTTTCTTGGCCTTCAAATAAAGCAATTGAAGGAAGGAACTTTCATTTACCAAGAAAAATATGCTAATGATCTTGTCAAAAGATTTGGATTGGAAAATTGCAAGAAGACTGACATACCAATGTCAAGTTCCTTGAAGATAGACAAAGATGAAGAAGGGAAGAAAGTTGATCAAAAGCCATGTACAGAGCATCATCGGTTCACTTCTTTATCTAACTCGCTTCTAGACCCGACATTTTGTTGAGTGTTTGCATCTCGTGCTAGGTTTCAATCGATCCTAGAGAATCTCATCTCGTGCTGCAAAACGTATCATTAAATACGTTGCTTCATCTTCAAGCATGGGTCTTTGGTATCCTAAGAAGGGAGACTTTAATCTTCTGGGATATTCAGATGCAGATCTGGCCAGTTGCAGAGTTGATAGAAAGAGCACTTCTGGAACTTGTCAACTACTTGGAAACAGGACAGTGTCTTGGTTTTCGAGGAAGCAAAGCACTGTAGCTCTCTCAACGACAGAAGCAGAGTATGTAGCTCTTGGAAGCTGCTGTTCGCAAATTCTATGGATAAAACAATAGCTACAAGACTTTGGCATTGAAGACTCATGCACAGAAATCAGATGTGACAATACCAGTGCGATCAATCTCACCAAAAATCCAATCCTTCATTCAAGAGCAAAGCATATTGAGATTCGACATCACTTCATTAGAGATCACATTCAAAATGGAGAAATCTCGACTCAATTTGTTGATTCAAAGAGTCAACTAGCGGATATATTCACAAAGCCTTTGGAGAAAAATCAATTCGACTTTATCCGTTCAAGACTCAACATTTTGAAGCTTGAAGAAGTTAAAGTCTAGAGACTCACCAACTCTAAGACTCTAATCTCTCAGACTTTAAATCCTCAGCCTCAGACATTCACGGCTATAGACTGTAAGTTGCTATTTGATCTAAAAGGGATTAATTTTGGCAGTTATTGATTTTGAAAAAGAAGTGTTCGTACACTTTCCTTGTACCGATTGAACTTCCCTTTTCAAAACTGAGTTATATATATACAGTTTTTCTTCGCCCAATCTTCAAAACCCTAAAAGGCACTCTCCTCCCGATACTGTTTCTACTTCTTGTTCGTCGTCGAGAAAGTGGTAATTTTTTCTTGGGAAAGCAAGTGAAGGAATCTTCCAATAGACAAAGAAAGATGTCTTCTTCGAGGAAATCATCAAGAATTGCAAGCAGGGGAGCACAAAGAATGGAGAAGGGACCGACTCATTTCGATCTTACTGAGGAAGAAGACTTATCAAGTCAGCGACAAAGTCCGATTCGCTCTCCTCCACCTCATTCAACACCTCCTGCCCCACAAGGTACGAGTCAACATCTGGAAGAAGAGATAATCGAGGATGCAGACCCAGTAAGAGTCCAAAAACCCTCCTTTATCTATAAGCTTTATCGTGCGTTGAAAAGCACCGGTACTTCATTAAAATATATAGATGACTTCCTTAAGGACAAAAATTATGGAAATGAGTATCTTTTTCTGCGGAAAATGGAGGATTTGGGAGTTGCTCCGAAAGGAAGGGCAGAGGAGGTACTTGCGAACATTCCAAGTGACCCTCGTATGCCGGGACAAAATCTGATTGAAGGGAACGATGAGGACAGAATGTTCCTTGAATTCCAACCGAGAATGGGAGTGGCAGCAAAGGTAAAAGGAAATCGGATGGATTTGTTCAAATCCAAGGATCAGGAAAATGTGTATTTCAGGCTGTAGAAAAGAGGGGTGATAAACCCTAGAAGTGTTGATTTTGACTTCCTGGACGCCATCAACATGAACTTAAGAGAGAAGTTGAATTTGCTTCAACTTGAGACTTTTTGCTCTGATTCTACGGACGGGTATGCTCAACTGACCGCTTATTTCTATTTAAATCTTAGCTTTTTGGATGCGAATAGAATTTCATTCAGTGTACGAGACCAAGTCTACGTGGTAGATGTGAATATGTTGGCGGACATAGTTGGAGTTGAACGAGGACGTTATCTACCAATCAAAGTCTCACATGCTCGTACTACTCTGGAACTTGTCAAAGATAGGGACGTAGAGAAGAAAATTACCTATTCCAGGATGAATGCCATCAACATTGTGCTTCATAAGATTGTGATCAACTGTCTCAGACCAAAGTCTACGTCAAAGACTTCCGTGTCTCTTTCTGAAGCAAAGTTGATGTACGCGATCAACTCAGGACGGAAGTTCTCTCTCCCGCACACTATTCTCTTCCATATGTACAGAGCAATGTCGAAAGACAAAGGACAATTGCCTTATCCCGGTCCGGTGACCAAGATCTTCGTACACATGAATATTGAACCGCCACAAACATTTTGTGTTCGACCGTGTGATAAGATGGTGGTAGGTTTGAAGATGTTAACGAAGATGCGTCTCGCAAGAACTTTCCAAGGCAATGAAGAAATTCAGAGTGAAATCTCCAGTTCCGCAAAAGAGAAAAGGAAAGGAGGCCATTGGTGCCCCATCAAAAAAGAAGAAAAGAACTCTCATCCCGAGGATGAAGATGAAGATGAAGAGGATGAAGATCCCACTATCCAAGCACTGACAAGAACCAGACGTTCTGTGCCTCAACCGACAGAACTTCAGAAGAACAGAGAAGAAGAAGAGCAGGGAGAGAAGGAGAAAGAAGCTGAAGAAGAAGGAGAAGGAGGGAAAGAAAAGTCTGCTAATAAATCTGGAGAGAAGGGAAATCAAGAGCATGATCATCACTCTTCCCCTTTCGATGTCCTAGAGACAGGGGGAGTTGGCGAGCAAGAGAGGTCTACACCTCATGCTGCTGACAGTGAAGATCTAAGACAATCTCCAGAAGACCCAGAAGAAGTTCAGGTCTCTCAATTGCCTGAAGAAGGTCACGATACGTCAGAACCAAATCTGCAAGACTTTACAGAAGCGCCATCGTCTGCATACACACCATCTGAGAAAGCCAATGCTAGTACACAGACGGACGATTCTGCAGACTTTCGTCGTATCATTGATATTCTTCTGGAAATGCGTGGCCAGATATTTGCTCTGGACTGTGAAATCCAAGCCATGAAGAATGCTGGACAAGCATCTTCAGTCTCTCTGGAGGATAAATTCAAAGACCTCGCTCTCCAACTTCAAGCCAATGCTAAGGGAGAAGAGGTAGCTCAACTGAGGGAAGACCTGAAGAAGCTCGAAGGAGTAGTCCAGTCTATGGGGGATTTCCAGATCGTGCGCATTCCCAAGCAGACATGACTTCTTTCCCACCCTTTTTAATGATGACAAAAAGGGGGAGAACCAATTTGAACCAACATCTTTTAAATCTTTGACTTTTGTGGTTATGTTTATTTTTAAGTATGACTTGAGAACTTGAACTTGGGTGTGAATTTAAATTTGACTGAATTGGCTGTGGATTTTGATGCTTGACTGGTTGCATTTTTATCAAGTGTTGTTATATGGTATTACTCATGAAAGACTAACCAATTTTCTGTGGATGCAGAGTCTGGTTGCTTTATTAATCTTTTTGAGTTAGCCATATTGCTTGAGAAATGTTTTTGCAGTCAAAGTTGTTCAAATCTACAATAAAGTTTTGTCACCATAAAAAAGGGGGAGATTGTTGGAGAAATCTTTCCGAATATTTTGAAGCCGACAAAACATTTCTATCGCCTAGTCTCGGATATCGACAGTTTAAAGTCTGAAGACTTTGTATTCTCGAGACTCAAGACTCAAGACTCAAGACTCGAGACTCGAGACTCAAGACTCAAGACTCGAGACTCGAGACTCAAGACTCAAGACTCAAGACTCAAGACTCAAGACTATTCTCACTGACAGTCTTTCTAATCCAGTGACGAAGGAAATCCAAAGCCGAAGTATATGGTTGAGGATTCGATCCTATCCTCTGGAAAAGATTCTTTGGTTGGATAATCATTTTGGATTCTTTAATTCTTATCTAAGATCGATTGAAGATTCGATGGTCGACGAAATATTCTTGAAATGTTCTATTCTTGGAAACCAAGATCCTGATTGTATGGGCGAACAGGATTGATGGGCTATCATCAGATTCCTTAAATTGCTCGGATGATCTTCTTAATTGATTCCGTCCAACGGGTAGATTGGAGGAATTCCTTTGGTAAGTGCCAACGGCTATGATGGCATAAAGGAGTATAAAAAGGAAGTCGTTCTAGTTGTTTGAGTGTGTGATCGATAGAAAAATTCCAGAGTCTGAAGAACCTTGATTATTAGTCGATACAGTCTGAGCGAAATTGTATACACAGAGAGTGTTTGTACTTGGTGATACCTTGAGTGAGTGTGGTAGATCATCTACACCGAGAAATCAAGGAAGATCAACACTGTAACATCTCTTTGTTCATAGTGGAATCCAGCCAATTGGCTGTCAGTGCAGAAGAGTGGACGTAGGCTTGAATCAAGCCGAACCACTATAAACCGAGTGTTCAATTCTCTCTTTCCCTTACTCAGTCTCACGATTGATTTTTAATTATTGCAAATTCTTCAACTGTCTAAGTATTGTGCAATCTTCAAGAAAAATCTTTGTATACCTATTCACCCCCCTCTAGGTACTCATACTAGCAATATCACCTAGCAAGTTTAAAGTTTGAATAGGTGATACTACAAAATCTTGACAAATTAAAATAGAATAGAATGAGTCAAGATTATAGTTTGAATAAGGGTTAGATTCTGGAATGTAGTAGCACAGACTTTGAATCACCCAGCAAGTGTGCAATAAACAATAGCAATAAACAATAAGAGTTCAGATAAAAGAAAATTGTACACGAAATTTATAGTAGTTTAGCTTAGGTTAGGCCGATGTCCATTCTCCTACTTAACAGCCTACTGGCTAGATTCCACTAGATAACCAATGAATGGTTACGGTCAAGTTGTGCCGCTTATACCCAAGTGCTTCTATCCAAAGCTGGTGCTACTTATACTCAAGTTGATAGGACTCACTATTATACACCAAAACACACATTTAACACTGTCAACAAGTCTCAAATAATAATAAATTTAAGCTCACAAGATAAGCGTATGTGGTCAAAGTTTGCTCAGATTTGGAAGTCGTAGATTCAATGCTTTGTCTCTTATTGGCTCCTCGGCTCTAGTATGTGGTCGAAGTTTTCTTCTTTATTTACTATTTTGATTTTTTTTTAATTTTTAATTTTTTTTTATTTTGAGCGTTTTGCATGATGATCTATTGGGTCCCGCCTCACTTTCATGACAAACACATGAAAAAGGCGGTCAAGCGATCGTGATCTGTAAGCAAGCATGAGATAGTGTTTATACAGTTCGGCATGAGATCGTGTTCATACAGCATGCATGCTTCATGCAGGACACCGCTGCAAATTTCCACGTCCATACAAGCACCGAAACGTTCAATTTCCACGAAGTGACTTGCAATCGTTTTGATTTCCGCGGGAATCGAATCTTCGTGTTTTGGTCCAAAAAAACATTTTCAACTCCCAAAATCTCCTCTTCCGACGTTTCGGTCAAAGTCTTCTAAATTTATCTGTTTCTCCTTGGAAATTTCTGTGTCGCGGTCGAAGCTTAATGGCTCCGCCCAAGCAGACTTGCCTTTTTCAAAATTTTCACGTACGGAGAAACTAAGAAACACGGCTACTCCAGTCATGTTTCGTGCACGGCACTTTTCCAATATGATTAAAATTTATAAATCTTGTTGGTTATATCATGTAACTTGTTGGTCCAAATTTCAACCTAAGTAACATCAACATTGACACGCGAAACGCAATATGATACAACATAACACGTCGATAAGTCATTTCTAAAAAAAAAAGAATTTCGACATGTTAGGACACGTTATATATTAAATTTATATTTTTATACATACATAAGCTTGAAAGATTTCTTGGACATCTAATGATGGAATAGATATTTATTTGGACTTTTCTTCCCCTCAACTTCTCGAGCAAGCCTCGCGCGCCTCCTCCGTCACCATCTCCTTCGCTGCTCTCGCTTTCAATTTCATTTTCTCGGCAACTTCAGCTTCTTTCATTTCCTTGGGGCAGCTCGACTTCTTCATTTTCTTGTTGCTGTGTTCACCGAACCCCAATCAGCCACCACACGTCCTCTCCTCTACCGTTTCCTCCACTCACCGCCAGCCCAATCTTCATTGCAGCTTCACTTCTTCATTTTGTTTTACCGAAGCAGCCACGGTCGCTCCTCTCCACTACCTTTTGTCCCCCTCAGTCAACCCAGTAGAATTCTCCAAGTGAAGCCATTTGTTGACTCAGCAAGCCGCTCCACGCGTCCGTGCGTCCCTCATTCGTCCACCATCCCCTGTACGAAACGAGCTCCGCCGAGCCTTCTCCTCACTGCAGCCACGTTTACTCCGTCTCGCCTCACGCATCTTCAAGTGGCTTCGCTCCTTGCCGCGTCAACCCAAGTCCAGCGGCCATTTTGAGCTTTAGCCCGCGCAAGTTCAGCGAGCCCAGCAGCCCACATCTCAGCCTGTTAGTTGGGCTCGGTAGCCCGCAAGCCCACTCGAAGTCAGCCTGCGAATTCAGCCCGCAGGTTCAGTCAAGCCCAGCAGCCCGCAGTGTTTCAGCCCATTGAGCCAAGCCCACACGCCTGTAGCAAGCCCAACCCGCAACTTCAGCATCTCAGTCCACCCATCAGTTGTTGTGGGCTTTGTTAGGTCTTTTGGCCCGGTCCAAGCCCTGTTGACGCCGCCGAAAGTTCGGGTTACGGCTGCCATCGCGGTGAACCAGTTCTCGCATTAAATCGGTGAGTTTATGCACTAAACTCTACTTAGTAGGCTAATGACATTTAAGGGGTGTTTATATTTAATTAAGCTTAGATTAGTGTACTTATTAGTTTAGTCAATTAATTTAGGTTAGTTAGATAAGTAATGTAGGTGGTTAGAAATTGTAATTAGTTAGTTTATTATATGGCCTAGCAGTTAGAATGGTTAGGATAATTTAATTAGTTCAATACGTAGTTAGATTAGCAATTTTAAGCCTAAGTTTGCATTTATTGAATTAATGTGTATTTATTTAATTAATTTTGGTAATTAATTAATTATTAAATTGTTTTCCGGAAATTAGACCGGGATAATCGGTGACCGGAATTTTGTGCCGATTGCAATGGTGTGGTTAATTTCTGCAATCGAGTGTTCAATTGTGCGAATTCAGTAGAAACTATAATTTTGGGTATTTATTTTAAAATTAAGTAATTTCAATAATTAATTAGAAATTATTGGGGGCGTCGGTTTACAATGCCAAAAATGTTTTCAGACACGGTATAAATAGTGAGATTTTCTAAAGTAAAGATATGGAAATTTTAGCTCAAGCCGACCGTGTACCCACACACGATGATTTTATCAGGTATCATTAATGTATTGAAAATAGGCCTAGACATTATTTTTAATTGAGGAATTTAAGTGCGAAGAAGAATGTCCTTGGCATAATCGTGTGCCACTTAAGAGAATTCTTCATCCATTATGTGTCGGGTGAACGATGCTTTCAAGTGGAAAACCGTTTTGAGGTAGATGTTATCATGCTCGATGGGGCGAGATGACGCTTAGCTATGTGATGGATAAATCCACTATGTGACGGATAGATCCGCTGTATGTCAGATAGATCCGTTATGTGACGGATAGATCTGCTAGGTGATGAATAAATCCGCTATGTGATAGATTGATCCACTGTATGTCAGATAAATCCGCTATGTGATGGATAAATCTGCTAGGTGATGGATAAATCCACTATGTGATGGATAGATCCACTGTATGTTCGTTATGTGACGGAAAGATTCGCCGTATGTCAGTTAGATCTGCTGTGTGACAGTTAGGTCATGCTTGTGTGAGTGTAATCTCTTGAAATGCATGATTGACTAAGATGTGATTTAAGGCACTCCATCGAATCGAGTGTTATTGCTGCATATATGGTCGTGATATGAACTGTGCTGATATGTAGGAAGGAACTGAGATGAGGTAAGTTCTCTGCTCTAATTGTGTGATTGTGTGGTTAGGGCGCCTCTAGGCGTATTATCCTCTTTATCAGGGTTTAGAATATGAACTTGCTGAGATTTATATCTCACCCCGTCGTGGGCTTTAATTTTTCAGGATCGTAGAGTAGAGGACCTGGAGTCGAGCTAAGGAGATCTGAGGTGTGTGTCATATAGGACCGTTTCTTTGAGAGCTGGTCTTTTGAAGTCTTTTGGTTGTTGACTTTTGAACTTGACTCAGTTGGTTTATAAAAGCATGTTCTGTTTGTGAATTTGTTGTCCTGCTTTTCTATCCCGAGATGGTTACTGTCAGGGGATTTGTTTTCGCTTCGGCATGTGCAATAAAAAGAAAGGGTCGGCGACTCGTCCTGGGAAGTCACAATTATTTTATCGACCACCGAAGGATGGGCATGCGCTTGAGGATCGGGGCGTGACAAAACTAGTAATTCAAGAGTGAATATGATAAGTTACCAATATGGGTCTGGCTATAAGTTAAGTTATTAAGAAAGTAAGGAATTTGCCATTGGAAATATAACCTTGGTTATTAAGGGGGTGCATGATAAAAATTATTTCTGTTCCAGAAATGTTTTTTCTGTTCCAAACCAATTTCTGGAACAGAAACTTGTTTGATAACGCTTATCAAATTTTCTATTTCTGGAATAGATTTCTATTCCAGAAATAGAAATGGAGGAGAAATCAGAAATAGATATTTTCTATTTCTGATTTCTCCAACCCTAATTTCACTCCTCTCCCTCGTACGCGTCTTCTTTGCCTCCTCCTCCGCCTTTTCTCTGCCTCCTCCTCCTCCTCCGCCTTTGCCTCTCCTCCGCCTCTGCTTCGCCTCTCCGCCTCCGCCTCCGCCTCTCCTCCGCCCGCTTCCGCTTTCTCCGCTCCGCCCCGCTCCCCGCCTCCCGCCTTCGCCTCCGCTCTCCGCCTCTCCTCCGCCTCCGCTCCGCCTCCCGCCTCTCCTCCGCCTCTTCTCCGCCTCTTCTCCGCCTCTGTTCCGCCTCTCCTCCGCCTCTTCTCTTGCTCATCCACATCTGCTCGCGAATCCACCCCCTCGTTGCGACCTCCGCCTCTTATCTGCCTCTGTTCCGCCTCTACTCTGCCTCTCCTCCGCCTCTTCTCTTGCTCATCCACATCTGTTCGCGAATCCACCCCCTCGCCGCGACCCACTATCCCCGCTTGTTGTCCGAGCACCCCTCGGCAACAGATCTCCACCACCTCCGCCTCCGCCTCTCCTCCGCCTCTGCTCCGACTCTTCTCTGCCTCTCCTCTTGCTCATCAAACGAATTTCTATTTTTGAAATAGAAATTTTATTAAGTTATCAAACATATTTTTTTCCTCAGAAACTCATTTAGAAATAGAAATAGAAAAATTCATTTCTGTTCCAGAAACTATTTCTGGAACAAAAATGTTCTCATGCACCCCCTAACTTACCGTGGGAATAAGTAACTCACCAATGTAGGCCCGCTTTTAGCATAATAAGTCGCAACAATTTGAGAGATTTATTAACACCAATTCAATCGTCAAATTGTAAAACTCCCTCATTAAAGTTAGTAAGTAACAGTGAAATTAGCAACATGTCTACTCTCTCTTAAGGTAGTAAGTATCACGTAAAGTATGAAATTTGCCGAAGGTCTTACTTAACTTATTTAGGAGGTTGTCTTTGGAGATTACCAGTACAGTTAAGGACTACGAAAGTAGTAATTTTTCGAAGTAAGCTTGCTTTTAGCTTAACAAGTTACAACTGGTGAAATAATAAATTATCAACTTCTTTAGAGATTGACCACGTATCTGATGAACCCACTTGAAAATTTTTAAAGCACTTGAGAGTTCACTACTTGACGTAGGGGTGATAACATCATGATTCCACTAGAGAGTTACTAATTGCTTGACGGGCTCACTTGTAAAATTTTAAATCACCTGGTGATGTGCCACTATATACTAGATTCTAACGAGATAAAATATTCATTTTGTATGTTAAAGCTCTGGGTAATCTAGAGAAAGTTACTATTTGAGGATGATAACATCATTTTATCTTTGGTTAGTTACTAATTGACCGAAAGGGCCTCATTGTAAAACTCTAGAAAACTGTTTTGTATTTTCCTGATAATTTACCGGTTAATTGACAATTTCCCTTAAAAAATCTAAAACACTTGCTAATCTACTATCCTTGAGGCTGCAGTAGCTTGACTCAAGGAGCACCTCTAGTTTCCATCTCATATGGCTTCAGTGATGCTCCGAATCCTTCTGCTGCTTGCTACCCTTCCACTTTCCGCCAAAGCTCAGACCAACGGCAACCTCACCTTGGGCTCCTCGTTAACGGTGGATGACCAGAACTCTTCCTGGCTGTCTCCGTCAGGCGAGTTCACCTTCGGGTTCCGGAAAATGGGACAAGGGGCTCATTCGCTGGCAATATGGTTTGAGAAGATAGAGGACAAGACCATTGTCTGGTCGGCGAATGGTGATAATTTAGCGCCAGAAGGTTCGAAGATCCAGTTGACCATCGATTGCCGACTGGTGCTAGCCAACCCAAATGGAAGAGAGTTGTGGTCTCCTAGCCTGACTGTCGCTGGTGTAGCGCATGCGGCCATGTTTGACATGGAAAACTTTGTCCTAGTTAGCCAGAACTACGTCAACTTGTGGGAGACGTTCAGCCAATCAACCGACACGATGCTGCCTACGTAACAGTTAGATCAAGGGACTAAAGTTAACGCTCGCTACTCTGAAATGAATTACTCCACCGGGAGATTCCACTTCAAGCTAAAAAACGACGGAAATCTCGCATTCTGTGCCACTTCTGACCCGTGGCTTGCCTCAGATACTTACTGGGTAAGCAACACCAATGATAGCGGCTGCAGATTGATATTCAATCAAAGTGGTCAAGTCTACCTCACGGCTAGGAATGGAACACTGCTCAAACTTGTCACCTCAGACACAGTCCCGACCAATGAGTTTTACCAAAGAGCAATCCTAGAATACGATGGGGTCTTCGTGCAATATGTCCACTTGTTAAAATTTAAATGTGCGCGTTACGGAAGCATGGTTTTGGTATTAGTTATATTTTTTAGTTTGTGATGTGTGCAAGTGTATGGTATATTTTGTGAAGGATAAACAAGGGAAAATGTAGAATAATTTAAGGATATAAGACATGAGATATGGGAAAAATAGTTTCATTAGTTGAATATTTGATGGAGGTATGGTGGAGGATTCATCCCCACACAAGGTGGAGGGTTATCCCCTTACGCACTCTCGGTGGAGGGTTTTCCCTCACACCCACTCACATGATCAACATCCAAGCCTATTTATAGGCGTGAATCACCGACATTGAGTACAAAAATAATATAAAATTACAAGTTGGTTTTTTATCTCCGGTTTGTGCAGCTTCTTCCGCATCTTCTGGTCTCTTCTCCATTTTTCTGCTTTTTTCTATTCTCTCCAACTCCCAGCCACTTTTGTTGACTTTTCTTTCATGATTTCCCATGCACAAATTTCCCATAGAGCTTATTCTCTTGAAAACTCCAGCAACTACTATAATATTATTTTATTGTGTACCCCTCTTTTCTTGATCAACTTGGGCTTCTTCACGTGATCTTGCTGTCCACGTAGTACCAGAAGCTTCTTCAACATTTGAGAGTCTTCAAGCTTATTCTTCATTAAGCTAGTAGCTTCTAGATTTTATTGAAAATGGATCACTAATTTCCAACACTCCCCCTTGATCCATTTTCAGGATATTCCGAACTTATGTTATAAAGCTTCGGACGTACCTTGAAATTTCTCTTGAAATTTATCCCATGCCTTTTATTCCATCTTCATTTCATGATCCCTTGCATTCTCCTTTTGAAACACTTGCACTTGCCTCTGAATATGCATGTCTTTTCTTCAACGATGTCCCATATGTCTCGGGGCATCGAAATGTTCTTAGTTGTAGTTGTTAGCTCGGGTTCGGGCTCTGGCTCTCGTAGGCTCTGGCTCTAGCTCTGGCTCCGGCTTGATTCTGGCTCTGGCTCCGGCTCTGTTGGCTCTCGCTTGGGCTCTGGCCTTTGATTCTGGCTCTGGCTCCGGCTCTAGCTCTGTTGGCTCTCGCTTGGGCTCTGGCCTTTGATTCTAGCTCTGGCTCCGGCTCTGGCTCTGTTGGCTCTCGCTCGGGCTCTGGCCTTCTTAGTTGAGGATGGTGAGGACAAACACCCATAACCATCCGATGTGCCTATCTCTGGCTTCACAGTCTCTTACACTTGGCTCAGTTACAAACCTGGGCGAATCTGGCTCTGATACCATGTTAAAATTTAAATGTGCGCGTTACGGAAGCATGGTTTTGATATTAATTATAGTTTTTGGTTTGTGATGTGTGCAAGTGTATGATATATTTTGTGGAGGATGAACAAGAGAAAAGGTAGAATAATTTAAGGATATAAGACATGAGATATGGGGAAAATAGTTTCATTAGTTGAATATTTGATGGAGGTATGGTGGAGGATTCACCCCCACACAAGGTGGAGGGTTATCCGCTCACGCACTCTCGGTGGAGGGTTTTCCCTCACACCCACTCACATGATCAACATCCAAGCCTATTTATAGGCGTGAATCACCGACATTGAGTACAAAAATAATATAAAATTACAAGTTGGTTTTTTATCTCCGGTTTGTGCGGCTTCTTCCGCATCTTCTGGTCTCTTCTCCATTTTTCTGCTTTTTTCTATTCTCTCCGACTCCCAGCCACTTTTGTTGACTTTTCTTTCATGATTTCCCATGCACAAATTTCCCATGCACGTAGAGCTTATTCTCTTGAAAACTCCAGCAACTACTATAATATTATTTTATTGTGTGCCCCTTTTTTCTTGATCAACTTGGGCTTCTTCACGTGATCTTGCTGTCCACGTAGTACCAGAAGCTTCTTCAACATTTGAGAGTCTTCAAGTTTATTCTTCATTAAGATAGTAGCTTCTAGATTTTGTTGAAAATGGATCACCAATTTCCAACACCACCCTAAGGGGGCAAATTCAAGTTCTGCCTTGGCACTGGGCTGGTCGATGGTCTCTTCCCCGATCCCTCCAAATATATGCGAGAGCATCAGGCAAACTACGGGTTCTGGAGCTTGTGGCTTCAACAGCTACTGTGCTCTTGGAGACGACCAGAGGCTCCGATGCCACTGCCCACCCGGATATATTCCATTAGATTCAACAAACGAGATGAATGGATGTAGACAGGACTTCGTACTACAGAGTTGTGATGGAAGTAGGCCCGAAGCAGACCAGTTCGCTTTGCATGAAATGCTCCGTACAAACTGGCCAATGAATGATTACGAGCGTACTGCAGCACAAATCGAGGACAAGTGCAGAGAGGCTTGTTTGGCTGATTGTTTTTGCGCAGTTGCTATTTTTGGCGGCAGCGGAACTTAAGAAGATCCCTCTTTCCAATGGAAGGAAGGATCCTAGTGAGGTTGGAAAAGCTCTAATCAAGGTCAGGATAAATAACTCGACTTCAAAATCTATGAGAGATGGAAACAAGAATTCCACTCTGATTATCATCGGATCAGTGTTGTTGAGTAGCTCTGTCTTTGTGAACTTGCTTTTACTCCTCATCACCTATTTAATTTATAGAAGCTTCCGATCTAGGGATTCTAAGTTGTCACGACCAGTCCAGATCAACCAAGCCACAGGTATGCAGACTTTCACTTATCAGGAGCTTCAAGAAGCAACGGATGAATTCAAAGAAGAACTAGGTAGGGGTGCTTTTGGAACAGTGTACAAAGGTGTTCTTGGATCCGAGGATACAAACTTCGTGGCAGTAAAAGTGTTGGCGACAAGGACTGGAGAAAGCAAAAAGGAGTTTGAAAGAGAAGTGAGTGCAATTGGCCGAACTGACCACAAGAACTTAGTGCAGTTGCTTGGATACTGCAATGAAGGTCAACACCGACTACAGGTGTATGAATTCATGAGCAATGGCACTTTGGCGGATTTCCTATTTGGCGCTTCAAGGCCCAGCTGGTATAGAAGAATAGAAATTGCCTGTGATGTTGCACGGGGGCTCTCTTACTTGCACGTCCATTGCACCAGGCATATAATCCACTGTGACATCAAGCCACAAAATATTCTTCTTGACGGCTCTCTCACTGCAAAAATATCGGACTTCGGAATAGCCAAGCTCTTGATGGTGAACCAAACTCGAACCATCACTAGAGTCAGAGGAACCAGAGGTTATTTAGCGCCAGAATGGTTCAGGAATATGCCTATTTCAAGCAAGGTAGAAGTTTACAGCTTCGGCATTTTGTTGGTAGAGCTCATCTGCTGCAGAAAAAACTACAAGCCGGAAGCAGAAATTGAAGCTCAAATTGTGCTAGTTGACTAGGCATATGACTGCTGCCACGACCGGAGCGTACTTAAGCTAGTGGAGAGCGATGAGGAGGCATCGAGTAACATAAAGAGGGTGAGAAGATTTGTGATGATAGCATTGTGGTGCATCCAGGATGACCCGGCTTTGAGGCCAACCATGAAGAAAATCACTCAGATGTTGGAAGGAGATGTTGAAGTCTCAGTACCTCCAGTTTCAAGCTCTTTTATCAATTCAGTATGATTTTGCTTATTAAGACAACTGTTGCCGCTGTAATCATGAAAAGTACTCGTATTGTCTGTTAGTGCTATTACGCCGGATCAAACATTTTCATAATGTCTTCGCATGGATCCCGCTTATAAAAGCTAAATCATCAGTCAATCTTAACATTCCCTTGCATGTATCCAAGAGAGAACGGGTCGACGATTGTTGCAAAAGGGATTGCATGTGAGGCCGCATGCATTAATTGAGAGACTACGATGTTTGAGTGACCAAGTAACTATATATCAAATAATGCAGAACCAGTCGCCGAAAAATTTAAAGTCACAAGCATTATTCTGTTGAATCACCTAGGAATTCTATGTGGATCATATCCCTGCATGTCATGGTAAAAACTAATGTGGTTCCATCAAAGCATTTCATCGATGATTTTGCTTCACCAAAATGGCATTTGACATGGTGGAAGAGTATTTTAACTTGATCTAAGCAAAACAGACCTTATCTGCTAAATTAGATGATGAGAAGCGTATGAAACTTGCCAATCTTCAGGTCGTGGATCGGTGATCTGGAATCCCAATTTCAACAGTTCTACTGCTTTTTTATTCATACAGAATGGACACTCACTTCCTCTTGGCAACCAACTTCTTCTAGACCAAAGAAATCCCAGTCTGCAAATCACATAATTGGAAGCATAATCAAACGATCTTTCTTCTCGATGCATCTATTGAGAATAAGCAAGAAGCAACACTATGTAGACAATTTTTCTAAGCAATAAGTATTCATTTCCAAATGATAATTGGAGATATTGTATAAACAAAGCAGCGAGCTACAGTCAAAGCCATTCCATAGCGGGTCCAAACAGGACGGAACTGGAAAATACACCGAGACGAGATTGTTTGTCTCGGAGATCCAAATCTAACGATCGATCTGCACCAGCAGCTTAATGGGTTCGATTACATGTTTGTCTTTGTCAGCTATGGCATCTGCTGACGCTTTTGCTATCTTTTCCATGCCATATTCTCAATTCGATGGAACGGAGGATGTTATGGTCAAGGGTCTTCTGTCTTTCGGTTGTTTCGCTTTGGAAAAGTCTGCTTGCGACAATTTCATAGAAGTAGATGATTGCCCCCGTTCATGCACCTGGCGAAGCAGAAATTTGCTAGACAATTATGAGCTTATTCCCTTTGCATGCATGCATGAGGCCATTCCATTCAATGCATATACTTTCCTCCTTGTCCAATGTATGCTTAATTTAAGAGCTTGTGGCCCAATGTCATCTTCATGTGGTTAGGCCACGACTTGGTTCACTCTCCTTAGGATCTTTTATGATGCTACTTAGAAATAAAAATACTCCCCAAGGTGAATATTTGCTAATCACCATTTTAATGATGTATGAGTTCAAATGATATCTAATGCGGTAGCAAGATGGGTGAGAGTTGTTACACGACTTCGGGATTGAAAAAGCTCATCACCAAGGCCTACATGAAAACCACCAACCAAGTATATAGTGCTTCTTTGGCTCACCTTGAGGAAGAATCCACCTTCGAATAATACAAAGACCGGGAGTAATCCACTCTCCAAAGATATTTGCTCATAAAGAGGAAAATCTCAAAAATTCGTACACTCAAAATTCACTATTTTACATTTGAGAATTCGCCTTATTATATAGAGGGATAATTACATAGGAAATAGACTAAACATTAAACATGAGAAACTATCTAATTAATTAAAGACATAGGAATTAGAAAAGCACAATAATTACCTAGGATCTAGACAATGCATTAAAACATCTAGAGACTTGAACTTTGGCTCTTTGAAAACTAGAACACACTTTTAAGACTAGAAACTTGAACTTTGGCTCCTTGAAAACCACAACACACTTAAGACTTCCTAATGACACTTGACTAGATACAAAGTAATTAAAATAGACTATAAATTCGTTCGTCTCCTTGGGCAGTCTAATGGATATCTTTGAAGATCACCAAACAACAAAGGTAATTGTCCATTAGATAGTCTATTAGTAGTCTCGGATCAACAATAAACATGTGTGTCGATGTCTTAATAGCCGATCGACAACTATGAAATTGGCAACTTGTCCATTGAAGCGATAACTTTTCTACATAATTGACATCTTCCACTTGAATCAATTGATGAAGCCCAATGCTCACACCTCAATCTCCCCAAGTTATTGAAGATTTGTCCTCAATTTTGTCATTGCTTCATGTCCTCAATTACTCCGCTAGGAGATTCCACTTCATACCCCAACTGAGCCGGTCATCTCAAATGCTTACTAGATTAGCAACGCCCTAGGTACTGGCTACCAGTTGATATTCAATCAAAGTGGTCAGGTCTATGTCGTCATGCTAGGAATGAACGGTACTCGATATCGTCACCTCAGACACCATCCCCACCAGCGGATTTTACAAAAGAGCGATCCTTGAATATGGTGGGGTCTTCAGGCAGTATGTCCACCCTAAGAGGGCATATTCAAGTTCCAGTTGGGCAATGGGCTAGCCGACGGTCTCTTCCCTGGTCCCTTCAAATATATGCATGAGGATCACACAAGATACCGGTCCCGGAGTTTGTGGCTTCAACAGCTACTGTACTCATGGAGACGATCGGATTCAAAGGCCCTGATGCCACTGTGCACTAGGATATACTATGTTAGATTCGATGAATGAGATTAACGGATGTAGATAGGACTTCGTAACATAGAGTTGTGATGGAATTAGGCCTGAAAAGGACCAGTTTGCTTTGCGTGACATGTTTAATACAGACTGGCCACGGTATGATTACGAGCTTAGTGCGTCACAAACTGAGGACTGGTGCTGAGAGGCTTGCTTGGCTGATGGTTTTTGTGCAGTCACTGTTTTTCAAGATGGAAATTGCTGGAAAAAGAAGAAACGTCTTTTCAATGGTAGGATGGATCCAAGTGTGGATGGAAAAGCTCTGATCAAGGTCAGGATAGATAACTCGACTTTGACGTCTCCAGGAAACGGCCAGAAGAAGAACAAGAACTCAACTCTAGTAATCATCGGATTAGTGCTGTTGAGTAGTTCTATGTTTTTGAACTTGCTTTTACTCCTCTTTAGCTATTTAATTTATAAAAGCTTAAAATCTAGAGGTTCTAAATTTTCACAGCCAGTCCAGATCAACCAAGCCACAGGCATGCCAACTTTCACCTATCAGGTGCTTCAAGAAGCAACATGATGATTCAAAGAAGAATCTGGGCGGGGGTACTTTTGGAACAGTGTACAAAAGTGTTCAAGGGCTAGCTAGTGCAAAAGAATAGAAATTGCCTGTGGTGTTGCAAGGGGCCTCTCTTACTTGCATGAGGATTGCGCCAGGCATATAATCTACCGCAACATCAAGCCACAAAATATTCTTCTTGATGGCTCTCTCGCTGCAAAAATATCAAACTTCAGATTAGCTAAGCTCTTGATGGCAAACCAAACATGAATTGCCACTGGCGTCAGATGAACCAAAGGTTATTTAGCGCTAGAATTGTTCAGGAATAGACTATTTCTGCCAAAGTAGATGTTTACAGCTTCGGCATTTTTTGCTTGAGCTCATCTGCTGCAGAAAGAACTATAAGCCGGAAGCCAAAAGTGAAGCTCAAAGTGTATTGATCGACTAGGTGTATGACTGCTACCATGACAGGATTCTACTTGTGCTAGTGGAAAGTGACGAGGAGGCGTCAAGCGACATAAAGATGGTGAGAAGATTTGTGATGACGGCACTGTGATGCATCCAGGAAGACCCGGCTTTGAGGCCAACCATGAAGAAAATCACTCAAATGCTGGAAGGAGCTGTTGAAGTCTCAATCCCTCCAGATCCAAGCTCTTTTATTAGTTCCACATGATTTTGATTATTTAGACAACTGGTGTCTGTAATAATGAAAATTATCTGTATAGTCTGTTAGTGCTCCTACACCAGAATAGACATTGTCATAATATGTTCACATAAATCCAACTTAAATAAGCTAAATCTTCCCAAAGTTTGAAATTCATTCGCATGTTGGCAATTGTTGGCAAAATTGTTTTGAATCTCTTAGGAATTCTTCGTGAATCATATTCCATCATGTTGCAGGTAAAACTGATGTGACCCCATCAATGCATTTCCATCAACCGTTTTGCTTCATCAAAATTGCATTGGATGTAGTAAAAGAGTATCTTAACCTCATCGAAGCAAAACAGATCTTATCTGCTAAATTTGAATGGTGAGAAACCATATGAAACTTGCTGATCCTCAAGTCGAGGATCAGTACCCTGAACTCCTAATTTCAAAAGGTCTGCTGCTTTTCTATTCACTCAGATGGGACTTTCACTTCCTTTTGTCAATCAACTTCATATAGACCAAAGAAATCAGAGTCCGCAAATCACGTGGTTGGAAGCATAATCAAACGAACTTTCTTCTCGATTGATCTGTTGAGAAATTGCGCGAAGTGACAAAAGAAAGACAATACTCTAGGCATACATATACCTTTCCAAATGATCATTGGAGATCTTGTATAAGCCACTCAGCAAGCTACTGTTAATGCCATTGGACAATGGGTCCAAACTAGAGGAAACTGAAAAATATAGCAAGACAATGGAAAGACCCAGAAGATCCAAATCTAGCATCGATTTGCATCAGAAAATTGAAAGGTTCGATTTCATAGTTGTTTTTGTCAGCCATGGGGTCTGCCGGCTCGTTTGCTATCGTTCTAATGTCATTTTTATTCAACAAAACGTACGATATTTGGGTCAAGGTCTTCGTCTTTTGTTTGTTTCGCTTGGAATGGTCTGCTTGCGCCAATTTTATAGAAGTAGATGAATGCCCTTAATGCACCAGGTGAAGCAAAAAAAAAAAAAAAAAAATTATTCGGATATGATAAAAAGTTTAAGAGAAAGGGAGATTACTCCATGTTAAGGTTAGGCATAACACGGGTTTAGAAAGTTTTATAATGGAATTACATATCGCCCAGCAAAGGGAACTGTCAGTGGAGGGATTTTAACCCCAGCATGCTGCCCAAAGAGTTCAAATCTTACTAGCGGCGAAGTAGAAATTTATTGCACATAAACACTGTAAAAATACGAGGTGTCTCTTGTTACTTAAAAAAATCCCCAAGGTGGAAAAACGAGGTGAGGAAAATGATGTTGAAGGCTTCAATTTTCTTGCCAATTTGAACTCCCATGATGTAGCAAATACCACAATCCCCTTAATTGCGATGAAATGTAGGGAGAAGCATGACGGTTAGTTGCTAAGGGTTAACAAATTAAATCCCTAATTGTATGAAAATGTTTTGAAATATATAATAGGCAAATTTAAGTGTCAACAGTGAGGGTCCAAGCAACTGCCATGTCTATTCAGCGTAATTCAGAGTAAACCAAGCTCCATTCAAGTTCATCCATCTCTAATCTTCATCACCTTGACGTCCTAAGAGGTATCCGGTCTTGGTCTATTTACTGAGAATAGAATCAAAGTTTAAAGTTGAGTATGTTAGCTTTCCACACTCTGACGGGTGCCCACAAGATTTTTATTAAGTTATTGACTTGATACTCTATTGATCCTCTATAAGCTCTAAATGCTCTATATTTTTATGGTATTAGTGTATTACATATCCTAAAACTTATTATAAAAGTATAATAAAATCCTTAAACTTTTAAAAAAAAAGTACAATAAAATCTTAGGGTCTGTTCGTTTCGCGGAAAATGACTTTCGAGAAAATGTTTTTCGGATTTTCCGGTGTTCGTTTCACGGAAAATGAACTAGTCAAAGAAAATGTTTTCCATCATTAGAAAAAAAAAACAACATTTAAAGTAAGGAAAACGTTTTCCATGACTTCTTCCCTCCTACTTTTTTTTTTTTTTTGATCAATACATTTTCGTTTTATTTTTATGTTTTTTTTCTTAAATCGAGTTTTTAATTTCTTTTTTTTTTTCTCTTTCCTTTTCATCTACTTCTTTGGTGGTGGCCGGCGACTGGCCACGGCGGCATCTCACGACCGGCCGCAGTCGGCGACCTCGCCTATGACAGCCTGAATTTTCTGAATTGTTTTCGATTAAATAAATCGAGCTTTTCATCGACACGTCTACAGTGCTATTCTCTAAGTTGGCCACTCACAAGATAACTGGTCTATCTGGGGAAACAATTAAGGAATCTAAATGTAATGGACTTGAGAATTTGAACAGGAATTGACTACTCGACCGTATCAGTCTACAAGAGTCATTGCGGCACTGTCAGAATCGATCAAAGATCAGAGATATGTCGATTTGGCTGAGATATGTGATCAGAATGTGGGTGATTCCACTTGATCTCAAAATTTTCACCGATTGGTACTAAATTGATTTTTTGATGTTTTGGGTACCCTGTGTCCCTATTTGAAACCTTGAGATTTTCACGACAATCGAAAGTCGCCAATGTGTTGAAGATGCAATATGTAACTCGAGATAAATCGATCACGGGTCAATTGCACCAAAAATTCCTAAAAACTACCCGGTAGACTAGGTCATGCTAAAAGCGCGCCAAATTGAAATTAACTGCCTATTTGAACCCGATTTCAGAAATTGAAAGTTCTGTGGTGTCATGAGCAATATTAGGGACGTCAACTCATCCTCCGAGAAATTTTGAGAGATTCCGAGATTTTTATGGAAAACCATTTCTGACGCCGCAGAAAATTAACGGAAATTCAAATGGGCTAAATCAATGGAAATTGGAACTTCAAGCCGAAACTTCGAGTGTTAGGGACTTACAGAAAATTATATGGGATTTTCTTCAACGAAATTGGACGTCAATTTGGGAAATTTCATGAAGAAATTGAAGTCTAAATAGAGTGAAATTCGGATCAAGGTTTGGGGGCTGCATTTTGGACATTCAAATTGGATATTTTTTGTGGGAATAAGAGCAAGAAAGAATTGGGAGATATTAGGATATTTTTGTAGACTTAAAGGGGGGCAAGCTTTTAATTAGATGGATTAGTCTCCTTGACTTTGGCCTCTCTTCTTGCACACGCTACTTCTTCTCTCTCTCTTATCTATCCTCTTTCCCTCTCTCTCGTTGGACGCCTTCATCAACGGAAACTGAAGCCCTTCTTCATTTGATTTTTCTCTCCATCCCTTCTGCTCATTTCCTCTTCAAGCGGCCACCGAATTAGCTTCTGCCCACGCCTCCGTCAACGATGGTCTTCACCGGCTGCTGTTTCCCCCTTGCCACACGTCCACAAGCCAACACCCTTGGTCAACAATCAAACCATCCCCTCCCCTTTTGTTGACCGAAGCCTCCACGCCTCTACCATCCACGCGTCTTCCTTCGTCCATTCAGCCGCGCGAGCAACAATCCACCGAAGTAGCAATCTTCGGCCCAGTCGCGTGTCCTCAGCCCACGATCAACAGCCCGCACGTCTCCAGCAGCTCCGAATCCTCTCCATCTTTGCTTCGGTTTGCCAACGTTTGCTGCCAGCTTTTCATCCGCGCAACACCTCCATCGTCAGTCGACCGAAGTCCAGTTGCACGTGGTAGGTTTCGCTCGGTCAATTTTTCCCCAAACGAAGACTTCTTGCTCGAAGCCCCATCGAATTAGCGCCATCTCACGCTGCCACTTCATCCGCCAAAGCAGCCCAGCGTTCGGCCCAATCTTCAACAGCAATTCAGGCCTAGCAGTTCTTTTCTTGTTCAGCCCATCAACGGTCCAGTTCAGCCAGACTTGAAGCCCAATAGCAGCAAGCCCGTTCAGTCCAGTAACACCCTCAAGTCAGCCCAAGAATCAAGTCCAGCCCAGTTTCGGGCCCGGTCCAATTCAATAGCATATCTCAGATTTGGACTGAGATTTGTTGGGCCCGTTTTAAGCCCTGTCCGAGAGTTCATCGACACCGCCGGAAATTAAGATTTCGGCCGCCGTCGCATCATCGTCGCGGTGAACCGGTTTTCGCGATACACCGGTGAGTTTATTCTCTAAACTCTTCTTAGTAGGCTTTGATGCTAAGTGGTGTTTAGATTTATTTAATTAGGAATTAAGTGGTTAGTTAGATTAAATTAATGATTTAATTATTTAATTGAGCATGTTAGGTGGTTAGCATGGTTTAGTTATGGCCTAATTAAATTGTATTATTTATCTAGAAGGGTTCGGAAATTTTCCGGGTCCGTATTGATATTTAATTTAATAATTTTGGCCTAGGTTAGTATTTTTAGAAATTAAATTGAATTAATTATTTAACTTTTGAAATTAATTATTTATTAATTATTTTTCCGGAAATTAGGCGGGATAGTTGGTGGCCGAATTTCGTGTCGATTGCAATTGTGTGGTTAATTTCCGCAATTGAGTGTTAAATTATGCAAATTGAGTGAATATTGGATTTTTTGGTATTTAATTCCAAAATTGTGAATTTTCAATATTTACTTAGAAAATCCCGGTGTCGAACTTTAACACCAAAAATGGTTTTATATACTATATAAAAAATAGTTGGATTTTAAAAAAGGAAGAATGTCAATTTTTCTGGGTCAAGTTAATCAGGTACCTACACACGACTATTTTCATGCGTATTTCTAATATGAAGAAAAAAGGCTAGGTTCACCATTTTAATTGAAGCATTTGAGTGCAATGCACGGTGCCCTGAGCCATATTTGAGTGATCGTGTGATGATGATGAGAAATCGTCCCGGACTGTTAAGCTGGACATTATCCCTATTTGGGATACCCCTTGACAAAGGGAAGCCGGTCGCATTAGATTCTGGACCCTATGCTCTTTCGGGAAAGTCATTTACAAAGTGACATGCTGTGCTCAATGGGGTGAGACGAAGCCTGGCAATGCCAGAAGACCACCAAACTGAGAGTAGGCTGTGCTATATACCGAAATCAAAACTAGGAACGCTTGATGAATTGAGTATTGTGTTCCAATTAATTGAGCTTGAGTGATGCTCTAATTTGTGATATAAACTGTGCTGACCTGCAAGGTGGAACTAAGACGAGGTAAGTCTCCTTGATTGTGTGATTGCATGCTTAGGATGCTTCTTAGCGTCTTTCCCTCCTAGCAGAAGTTTAGAGCTTAGACTTGCTGAGACATTGTCTCATTGGTTATTGAATAACTATTTTAGGGTCATCAAGTGGAAGACTTGGAGCAAAAAGGAGGTGATCTGAAGCATAGGTCGAATAGGACCGCTTCTTGTGGAGAACAGTCTTTTGTAGTCTTTTGACCATAGACTCTTGTTCTTAACTTAGCATATGTTTATAAAGGCATGTTTGTTTGTGAAATTATTGTTCTCCTTTTCTATCCCGAGATGGTTACTGTCAGGGGATTCTTTTTCGCTTCCGCATGTGCAATAAAATAAAAGGGTCGGCGACTAGTCTTGGGAAGTCACAAAATTTTATCGACCAGAGAGGGATGGGTACGTGCTCGGGGTTCGAGGCGTGACATCGCCAGCCTCGCCCCAGGCCGGCGAGGCTCCACCTAGCCCGATCTAGCGAAGCCGAGATGGGGCCTCGCCAGATCAGGCAAGGCGGAGCTCTCGCTGGCTTGGGTGGAGCTCGCGGCTCGCCAGATCCGGCGAGCTGGGCGGGGCTCAGGCCTCGCCCAAGCTCGCCGCGAGCTTCGCCAGGCTCTGGCGAGCCGAGAGCTCGCCGAATCTGGTGGCAGAGCTCAGGCTCCTGATTTAGGCAAGCCCGAGCTCCGCTGCCAGATCTGGTGAGCTTGCGGCTCGCCAAAGCCCGGTGAAGCTCGCGGCGAGCTCGGGCGAGATAGGCCGAGCCTCAAGCTTGCCGGATCTTGCCACCGGGTCTTGGTCGGCCGCCGGGCAACCGGCCATCGTCAAGCAAGAAGGAGGCAGCGGTGGTGGAAGGAGGAGGAAGAAGGAGGAGGAAGGAGGTGGCGGTGGAGGAAGAAGGAGGAAGGAGGAAGAGGGAAGGAAAAGAAAAATAAATAAAAAAGAAAAAGAAAAAATAGTAAAAATTTCGATTTTTTAAAAATATAAATAATTAAAAATTCATTTTTTTAAAAAAAGTATAAAAAAATAAAATTAATTTTTTGGTCAACTAAATATATTAAAATTCAATTTTTGATAATTTTTCCCAAACAATTAAATGAGCTAATGAGCGGTGGAAAATATTTTCCACTCAAATTTTAGGTTTTGACCGAACACCAGAAAATAGAGTCATTTTCCTGGAAAATGACTTATAGGAAAATGTTTTCCGGAAACATGATATTTTTCGCAAAACGAATGGACACTTAAACTTTTCAAATCGGTTCACTCAAGTTTTTACATTAACTCCGTCCCGTTTGGTTATCGAAAAAACTTATTCGATTTTTTTTTAACCATTTTTTTAAAAGAAATGTGTTGATGAGGTTGCCACTTTAGATATTACAAAAATAAACAATATAAAAAAGAAAAAGAATTGATTTCAAGATTTTAAAAAAATAAAAATTTGAAATAAAAATTTGGAAAAAAAGAAGAATCAAACATAGGAGAAGCTGCTGGCGGTTCAAGGGCCACCCATGCATCAGCGAGGGGCCAACATCCCACACCAGACTTACGTAAGCTAGTGCGACCCTTGCTACCACCTTCGCATTTTGAAAATAAAAATAAAAATAAAGTAAGCGTGTGGGAGACAAGTGAGCCACCCTCATCACTCGTCAACGGGGACCTTCCCACTAGCTACTCTCTCTCCTCCGACAATTACGACCACAACCCTTGCTCAGATCTACGACAAATGATGACCCTGGCACAGATTTGAGACAATGATCATAGCCCACATCGTCAAAGAAGAAGATCGAAGGAGAAAGCGGTGTTTGGCCGCGAGGTGGTGAACCTCTAGTGAATGGCGGATTTGAGCAAGAATAGAGATCTCTTTAACAGAGTTAAAAATCAGCATCGGCTATGGCTGTGAAACGAAGTAGCTGAATGCAAAAATTGATGCAGTCAATTCTGGAGCATGATTTTCTCTTTAAGTTTTCTTCTTCTTTTTCCCTAATTTTATTTTTCTAAAGTTTTGAAAACAATTGATTATAGTTTAATTGCAACATCCAACATTTAGCTTTAAATATCTTTAAAAAATTTTCTTCTAAATTGGCTGGCGTGACATCCGTATCAACACATTTCCTTTTGAATAACAGTGAAAAAACTATATCAACTTTTTTCGATGGTCAAATTTAACAGAGTTAAAAGAGCGATTTAATATACGCAAATTTGATGTATGCAAATTTCTGCAGAATATATGCCAAATTTTGTCCATCAATCATTAATGTAGTCATTCCTCTCCAAGCTGCACAAGACTCTGTTGGACGCAAATTGTGCAACCCCAAGATCTCCATAATCAGAACAAGAACATGCATAATTGAGTAGAAAGATTAACGCACCTGCTTTGGGATTTATCGAACATAAAGCGGAAGCATAAAAGGATTACCCACATATATCAAGGGGATCCACGCATCAAGTCATTCTCCTCTATTGCCCTCCGTATCACTGGCTCAATGAGGCGGCCCCCCTCACGTTTAGCATTAGGTAAACGCCCCTTAGGTGAGGATACATGTGAGAATTAGGGTTAGAGGAGAGACTTGAGCACTATTTATAGAGTTTCCAGCCATGTCCTCTCATTACGGGCCAAGTTCAACTCGGCCCACACTAGCCAGCCCCATATTAGACTAATTAAGAAACCTTCTATCTCACCTTAGACCAGCCATGTTTTACGGTAACCGTAAAAACAGTAAATTATAATATCAATTAATTTAGTCCACATTAGGAAAACTCTTACATTCTCCCACTTGGACTATATTAATTGAAATCGTACCGTATGTGTGCACATTTGGTCCAGAGATAATTCTTAATAGTCAATCCTATTCCATAAAGTCTTAAACACCGAATCATGGCGGTAACTGCATATATATACACAGAGCCTTCCATGGTCACGAGTGCTCTCAACTTTATTGATATGGATTCAATATGGTAGTATGGCAAATGGATAACATCTCTCATAGAGATCCCATTTGTCAATCACCATTCTCTTACCTTAAGTGTCACAAAAAACTTGTGTCACTAGAGAATGCTTTATGGTTCCAATGAACCCACATATGTCTTGTCCTTATGGTTAACCATCCTTTATGTATCACAAGACATATGCACAAGGCTAATAACCGGATGCCCGGATGCCCCTAGCCTTCACTCAAGGTCTATACAATCCCTTGAGACTTTATCAATATGTATTCAACATAATAACAACACATTCAAAATATTTTATTGAATGCAAAAGTTGATACATATCAAACCGTTACTAAGTGTAACGAACCACAGATGTGAACTTTATCAGAGTAAAGCCAAAATAGCTCCCACTAAACAACAGTATCTGAAGATACTCCTAGGCCCATGTTAATAATATGTTACTAAAATATACATGGCCGTAGGCCTTTAGTTTGTGGATCTGCAACCACATTATCTGTGAAAATATGTTATATCATAAGTCACCTTTATGTACCGTTTCTTTATGGTCAAAAATATCTGACCACCATATATTTAGACCCCTTGAGACCTCTGTAGTAAATAAATAATACTACAAATTTGTTATCTCAATACAACCGTATGGGTCTATCCATCAAGTTAAAACGATCAATTCCGTCATGAGGTTTTGGAGCCTAATAGCCCAAGTAACAACCTAAAAGAATGTTACTAACACTGCATACATAGTAGAAGATAACAAAGAACTTTATTTACTGCACTTCCTACTAACATAAATCTGTATTCCGTTATTGATTGCATGTCATCAGAACAGCCAGCAAAGTTTACATCTAAATACTCTACTAACTGCAAGAATTGAACATGTCTATAAATTATCATATAATCTCTTGTCTTCTTTAAGTATCTTAAAACCTTCTTGACAGCAACCCAGTGATCATGTCCTGGATTTGACCGATATCTGCCTAGAAGTCCCATCATAAAGACAACATTTAGTCTAGTGCAAATTCGAGCATACGTTATACTTTTAAGTGCACTGACACAAGGTACACCATTTAATTAGATTTTCTCAATACCTAAATAAGGACAATGTGATAGATTTAGTCCATCACCCTTAACAACATGAGCAATTCCTGGCTTGCAATAATGTATATTGAATATTTCCAATATACAATCAGCAAATGTCCTCCGAGAAAATCTAATATAATATGGCAAAAACAATCCTTATAGACCCTCAGTACAAAGGATATAAGATGTCTCAAGGTCACAATTTGTAAGCAAAACATGAGAAAAAATAAATTTCCTCCCACTGACCTTGCAGTATTTTGAATTACTTTGTTCCCAATTGAACAAAATAACAACACTATGAAACTTTAATAATATTGTCTGGAAACTTGCTTAAGACCATGAATTAGAACTTTTCAGTCTACACACAAGTTTAATTGAATCTCGCTGCAAAATCATCCAAACTTGCACAATATAGATTTTGTATCTATTTGGCGTAACTTTATATCAAAATAAATTATTAATGCCACGTTCACTCGAAAGAACATTTAAAGAAATAATTATTTCTTCACTATAAACAATCCACCCCTCTTTCAGAGTTAAAATGTTAGTTATAAATTTGGCTTTAAATTTCACAATCTTTGTTTGAAATTCTTTTAGTTTTGTACGCCAATTTGCAACTAATAAACTTGTGATCTTTAGACAAGTCAGTAAGTTTCCAAACATGTTTCATAGATTGTATATCGCCTTTTATTGCATCTAATCACATACTTAATTGAGAATAAGAAACGATATTTATAAATATGTCATTACATCAACCATATAGTGGATATTGTAATCATGCTCTCACAAATAGACTATATAGTCTGATGGTATAACTAATCGTCTTTCATTAACAAATCTCCTTAATAAAGCTGCAACCACTTCATTCTGCACTTGAGAGGTTTAAGAAATTTCATTATAAACTATATCAAGAATAGTACATTGAACCTCAACAAGTTTAGTCTATGATACATGAGATTCCATAATTATCTATATAGGTAAAGACAAAAACACAGTAACCTCCATCATACTATTATCTTTAATAATCTGAGAGCAGCTATCCTCTACAATTACGTCAATATTTAGAAACTTTAGAGTATGTGATTCCATAATTCTTATACCTTCTTTAGGGTCATAAAATCAATACCCCTTTTGTATATGAAAAAATTGCTTTTATAATATCAGCCCACAAAAGACCAGATAAATTAGTCTTACTAATCATACTCATCACTATGTTCAATATGGTGCATTTATGCCTTTCGCCCAAATCTTTTTGTTAGAATTTTCAGGTATAGTAATTAAACTACCACCCCAGAATCTACCAAGTATTTGACAAATGACCGTTTAAGCTATTTCGCATTGTCATACTTGCCAAAATACTCATTGCCATTGTTAAACCTAACAACCTTTTTAATCATATACGAGATGTATATGTCATTAGGATTTAAACACAATTTTTGCAGATGTGTCCTAATTTCAATATCAGACAAGACATAATTTCAAGCAACTAAGGCTTCATTCATCTTATAGTAGTGCAGTCCGTAGGCAAACCTCTTTTCAAGTGTTCCAGAATAGAACGCTTCATGGACAATAAGCAAATTCAATTGCTCTTTTCTCAAGCAACAAATCATATGTCCACAACTTAAAATTTGAAGCAGTAAAGAACCTCAATGATGACGGAATTACCATTTACAGAAAAGGTGACTGAAAAACAAGCAGTATATAATTAGCATCATGTGAGCATTGTGTAACTTGACGTACAAGTACACATCCAGAGAGTTACATGCAAAATCACATAATCACCTTTGGGCAGAATACATGACATGCAATTGTACACTCTCCACATGATAAGGGTTATGAGAATATGTTCCAATTCTTTGTGAATTCATCACCTTTGGGAATATGAATCACTAGAATCAGTCACTCCTCCACCACCACACTATCATGTATCCCTCCATGAACTAATACACAATCACCTCCTTTGGGAGTATGATTACGCATTAGACAAGGAGACATCCCAATCATCATACGAGACCGAAATTTCTCAAACACAATCAAGCGTGCCACTTTGGCGGTCACTACTCAATTGAATCATTGAAATTCTCTCATATCAGGGATATAAGCTTTACTCCTCACATACACCATATATATGTGATTTTAACTTTAGTGATAGGGGCATCATATCACCAAAATCACATATCATGCTAATTTATATATATTGATCACAGTAACACAAGAAACTTCTCATAACAGAGAATAAAACATCTCTTATGCACCCCAATTACATATTACCAGAACAACATAAAAAGAATGCTGATCTATAATATCTCTCACAAATTAACATCAATAGTAATACAGGGTGCACCAAATCGACAAGCTTGACAGCTGATCTATTATTACTCATGAATTCATAAGGCAAAAATAACTCCAAGGCCAACAACTGATTTATTAATCAATTTTAGGTAACAAATATCATTACTTCACCCAGTGGCCTATTAATTGAGTCAAACCAGAGAACCGAATATCTAAAATTTAACAGTAGATACTATTGCTCTGCATAAATGTTGTCATACTCCTTAACCATAAAAAATATTCAACTTCATAGACATTAACAAGTGACGGATGAGTTCATGTACAATATGCAGTAACTTAATTGACATGCATTACCCACATTCAACAGATGTATTAATCAGTACATCAGTTTGGTCACGAGTCCTTTCAAAAATTACCAGTGTGTAAAGGAGTATACTTGAGTAACAAAAGTTTCATAATCTTTATTGTTTCTCATCAATTCAATACATAGCTCAAATACAATCTCATATGAATTATATCTCATTAAGCCGATTTCAGTTCACAATAAAATTTGATTTTTATTGATGAATAACACCTTTTTATTATGTGATAACATACTAGTAACCCATCACCTGTATTTCCAAAATCACAGAAAATACAAGAAAAATACGCAAAAATACACTAAAAATACACGTATTTAGGGTTCCATATGCAATTTCACATCAATAAAACTATCAAACATATAAAATAAATATACCACGAGATAGGAAATCACCATACGAGTCCAACGCCACCAGCCACGCGCCGATCGGAAACTCCACGCGCCTACACGCGCCGCCTGAGCGCATGGCGTGTGGAGATCACGCGCGGCGCGCGTTCGACGCCCAGGCGGCGCGTGGCCGCGCGTGGGGGCGCGTGCGGCCTCCTCCGGTGACGCGCCGCCGACCATCTTGCTCATCTCATCGAGCCCAATCCGAATTTGTGATTTAATTTTATTTTTATTGAACAAAAAGTCTCGAAAATCACAAATTATGGCAAAATCCGTACTAATTAGGGCTAATTCGTACAAATTAGGGCAAAAGCTTTATGCATTCAAGTTCTAGGGTTATGGTTGCTCTGATACCACATGTTGGACGCAAATTGTGCAACCCCAGGATCTCCATAACCAAAATAAGAATATGCATAATTGAGTAGAAAGATTAACGCACCTGCTTTGGGATTCATCGAACATAAAGTGGAAGCATAAAAGGATTACCCACATATATCAAGGGGATCAACGCATCAAGTCCTTCTCCTCTATTGCTCTCCGTATCACTGGCTTAATGAGGCGGCCCCCCTCACGTTTAGCGTTAGGTAAACGCCCCTTAGGTGAGGATACATGTGAGAATTAGGGTTAGAGGAGAGACTTGAGCACTATTTATAGAGTTTCCAGCCAGGCCCTCTCATTACGGGTCAGGCTCAACTCGGCCCACACTAGCTAGCCCCATATTAGACTAATTAAGAAACCTTCTATCTCACTTTAGACTAGCCCTGTTTTACGGTAACCGTAAAAACAGTAAATTACAATATCAATTAATTTAGTCCACATTAGGAAAACTCTTACAGACTCAATTGCAGTCTAAGCAGCAAGCATTAGATCACCCCCCAACGACACGGTTCACAATCGCATGGAGTACGCCGCTCACATCGAAAACATTCCTCGCCTCGCTTACCTCCTCGGGCAAAGCACAATCCAGCGGCGTGCTTCAGAGTACGAGGAAGGAGGAGGAGAAGGAGGAGAAGGAGGAGGTAATTGTCTGCACGGGGAGAACCTCCATCACACGAAACAAAGCAGCAGATTTCTCGTGGATAGACGTTGCCATCTCCTGCATTTCTATATTTCCCAGCGGAAGATGACAATGGAGGGAGAGCACCGGACAGTGTGGCGAGCGTGTGCTGACGAGTCAGTTGTCGGGGTCGTGTTAGGTGCGTTGCACTGCTGTGTACGTTTCGCGGGTCGCAAGGGGGGGATTGATTAGGAGTGTTGTTTTTTTCTTGTGAAGTCCATTAGCGATCTGATTAAAGTCAAAATTAGACGGTTCACAATCAGATCCGCTTGATGCGGGACACCACAGCAAAATTTCCACATACGTACGAGCATTGAAACATTCAATTTCCATGAAGGGATCTGTGATCGCTTCGATTTCCACAGGAATCGAATCCTTTGTATTTCGGTCCCAAAAAAAAAAAAAACAATTTCCACTCCCAAAATCTCCTCCTCTAGACCTAAAAGATGTTTCGGTCAAAGTCTTCTAAATTTTTCTGTTTCTCCTTGGGAAATTTTAGGGTCACGACCGAAGATTAATGGATCCGCCCAAGCGGACTCGCCTTTTTCTAAATTTTCACGTAACTGTGGACTTCTTAATCAACTGATGTGGTAATGCACTAACAATGGTAGCAATTTACCATTAATAAATGCAATGATAAGTCATTAACTTTTTTAGAAATTTATTACTCAAAACAAAAATTTAGTGGTGAAATTTATAACTTTCATATAAAGTAATAACTTACCATATAGGTCCGCTTATAAGGTAGTAATACCAATTTCAAGTGGAAGGCAAGTTGTCCGATTATTTAGAAATTGACCATTTAAAACTAAATCGTAGCAGTGAAATTAATAAGTTACCACATAAGTCCTTACAAGTTACAAGAGTAAATTTCTAATAAAGTGGCAAATTTTCTGTTGGAAAGAAAATCACAAAGAAATTACTCAAATCTCTCTCGAACTTTGCAATAGTATATATTTGCCCCTGAACTTTAAAATTGTTACTCCATTCTGTTAGCGCGTGCAAAGCACATGCCTTTTAAGGGGTAAAAGTTTATTGTATTCTTGTTTATGGCAATAGCTTTTTCACCATTGTTTTATGTGGAAATATAAAGAAAATGGAGAAAAATATATCTACAAAAAAAATGATAGATGAATCAATTATTATTTTTTTAAAATGACTACTGATTCGATATATCATTTTCTTTTATGAGTCGAGGGCATCATTTCCTTTTTTAAATTTTATAAGTATTTTTATTAATTAATCAATATTTAGAAAAGCTCCGCGATTGAAATCGGTAACTTAATAATGTATCGATGAAACAAAATTTTAGTGTTGCTTGCGAAATTAGTGGCCTGCTTTTAGCTTAGTGGAGTTTACCAACGTGATATAAGGGCCATCTTCTTCCATCCCTTTTATCTCATAAAGTCTCCTGTAAGACGACGTTCGGTCAAAGTCTTCCAAATTTGTGCCTTCCTCGAAAAGTGTCCGGGTCCCTGGCAAGCTTATGGAGCAAAGTCGCATTATTGTAAAGTTGACAAGTTCTTTCGGTATTAATTTCTATATAAAAAAAGAAGAAGTGAAAAACAAAGAAAATAGAGAAAATATAAATTTGCTAAAACATTATAATCCGAAAAAAAAAATCAATATCAATGATACTATCATAAATTATTTTTTATTTAAATTTTGATGACAATATTAATGGAACTAATAAGATACTTTAAGAAAAAAGAAACAAGATAAAGTAAAAAGGCAAAAAGGCCTCAATACCGAAAAACAAAAGAAAGACCAAATTGCGAAAATTGGATGCTCATCATACACTTCTAAATGGTCTATTAATACAATATAAATATATATATATATATTAACGAATATCACCTTATATTTTGATCAATCATTTCCTCTTATTACGATGGAGCTTTTATAAAACTTCGTGACCATATGGTAAAGTCATTATTCTAGATAGATATATGTGTTTTATTTTTGGTCAAAGATAGTTGATAGATATACGGGTTGACATGGGCAAAGGCTGTCCGCCGTGAACGACGGGACGTACGGGAGAGACTCCGGTAGCTTGGAAAGTAGGCAGTCTCTATAAGAACGTTCGTTTCATCCTTAAGGCCGAAGTAGCTCAACTTAAGGAGCACGCCTGTTTCATCAAACATGGCTTCAGTTATACTAGGAATCCTTCTAGTACTCGTTCCACTTTCCCTTTCCGCCGAAGCTCAGATCTACGGCAACTTGACCTTGGGCTCCTTGTTGACGGCGAACGACCAGAACTCTTCCTGGCTGTCGCCGTCGGGCGAGTTTGCCTTCGGGTTCCGGAGAATGGGAACAGGAGCTCATTTGTTGGCTATATGGTTCGAGAAGATAGAGGACAAGACCATCGTCTGGTCGGCGAATGGCGATAATCTAGCGCCCGAAGGTTCGAAAGTCCAGTTGACCGCCAACGGCGGGTTGGTGCTTACCGACCCAAGAGAGAGAGAGCTGTGGTCTTCTGGCCTGAACGGCAATGGCTTAGCGTATGCGGCCATGCTCGACATGGGGAACTTCATCCTAGCAAGCGCGAACCACGTCAACTTGTGGGATTCGTTCAGCCAACCAACGGATACAATATTGCCTACGCAGCAGTTAGATCTTGGGGCTAATGTTAAAGCTCGCTATTCCGAAATGAATTACTCCACCGGGAGATTCCTCTTCGCACTGCAAACCGACGGAAATCTCGTGCTATATGCCACTCCTACCCCGCTGGTAGTCTCAGATGCATACTGGGCCACCAACACCATCACCGCTGGCCGTATGGGCTTCCGGTTGATATTCAATCAAAGTGGTCAGGTCTACCTCATGGACAGGAATGGAACAATACTCAACACCATCACCGCAGAACTAGTTCCAACAAGCGGATATTACCAAAGAGCGATCCTTGAATACGATGGGGTATTTAGGCAATATATCCACCCTAAGACGGCAAATTCAAGTTCTGGCCGGCTTATTGGCTGGTCGAGGGTCTCTGCCCCAGTCCCACAAAATTTATGCACGAGCATCACCCAACAGATTGGCAGTGGAGCTTGTGGCTTCAACAGCTACTGTACTCTTGGAGATGATCTGAGGCCTCGATGCCAATGCCCACCTGGATATACTCTGTTAGATTCAACGAATGAGATGAACGGATGCATACAGGCCTTCGCACCACAGAATTGTAACGGAAGTAGGCGTGAAACAGACCAATTCGATTTGCTTGAAATGCCCAATACAACCGGCGGTCCGATTCGATTACGGCGTAGCGTGGCACAAACCGAGGAATGGTGCAGAGAGGCTTGCTTGGCTGATTGTTTTTGTGCAGTCGCCATTTTCGGCGATGGAATTTGCTGGAAAAAGAAGATCCCTCTTTCAAATGGAAGGAAGGATTCATCGGAGGCTGGAACTAAAGCTCTGATCAAGGTCAGGATACATAACAGGACTTCAAAATCTCTTTAGCAAAGGCACGGATGACGAGTTCCAGTACTCTTCTATAATTATATTCTTTGTCACACGTTATTTCTTGAGTATACTTAGCTATGGCATTGTCGCTCCTGCTGGCCTTTTCGTTCTGTAATAGTTACTTGGTGCATCTTATGGGCGTTTGGTTGGAACGTTGATTGGTTCTCATTCCAATCTTAACCATGGTCTTTTTGCTTGTCTTTGGTGCTGCTTCTTTTCTTGGTGAATCTATGAGGATGACAGTTTCTCTATGTGTAATCCTTTTGGAACTGACGAACAATCTGCTGTTGCTACCCTTGATGGTGGTTCTTCTTATTTCAAAGACCGTAGCTGATGCTTTCAACGGCAACATCTATGACCTTATCATGAAAGCAAAGGGCTTTCCTTACCTTGAGACCTATGCCGAGCCATATATGAGACAATTAACAGTTGGTGATGTAGCGAGTGGGCCCCTTCAGCTGTTTCATGGCATCGAGAAGGTCGCTAATGTGGTACATGTGTTGCGAACTACAAGGCACAACGGTTTTCCTGTAATTGATGAACCTCCACATTCAGAGTCCCCCTTTCTGTATGGTTTAATTCTCCGTGCTCATCTGATGGAGCTTTTAAAGAAGAAAGCTTTTTTGTCTCATCCAGTTCCGACGGATACGATACTGCCAACGCAACAGTTAGATTTGGGGGTTGTTGTTAGAGCTCGCTATTCCGAAATGAATTACTCCGCTGGGAGATTCCTCTTCGGACCGCAACTCGATGGAAATCTCGTGCTCTATGCTACTCGAATCGGCTTCCGGTTGATATTCAATCAGAGTGGTCGGGTGTACCTCACTGCTAGGAATGGAGCAGTACTCCATAACGTTACCTCAGACGAAGTTCCAACCAGCGGATTTTACCAAAGAGCGATCCTCGAGTATGACAGGGTCTTCAGGCAATATGTCCACCCTAAGACAGCAAATTCGAGTTCTGACAGGGCAATGGGCTGGTCCATAGTCTCTTCCCCGATCCCTCCAAATATATGCACGAGCATGCATCGACGTACCGTGCTTGGAGTTTGTGGCTTCAACAGCCTACGTACTCTTGGAGCGATGCGATTCGGAGGCCCCGATGCCTTTGCCCACCTGGATATACTCCGTTAGATTCGATGAACGAGATGAACGGATGCAGACAGGACTTCTCACCACAGAGTTGTGACGAAAGTAAGCCTGAAACAGATCAGTTTGTTTTGCTTGACAGCCCCAATACAAACTGGCCGTGCAATGATTATGAGGTTCGCAAACCGAAAACAGAGGACTTGTGCCGAGAGGCTTGCTTGGCTGATTGTTCTTGTGCAGTTGCTGTTTTCGGGGGCGAAACATGCTGGAGAAAGAGGATCCCTCTTTTAAATGGTAGGATGGATCCTAGTGTGGGTTATAAAGCTCTGATCAAGGTCCGGAAAAATAACTGGATGACATCTACAATAAACTTGGGCTTCTCGTTAACGGCGGATGACTGGAACTCTTCCTGGCCATCCCCATCAGGCGAGTTTGCCTTCGGGTTTCGGAAAATGGGACGAGGAGCTCATTTGTTGGCGATATGGTTCAAGAAGATAAAGGACAAGACCATCGTCTGGTCAGCGAATGGCGATAATCTAGCACCAGAAGGTTCAAAAATCGAGTTGACTGCCAATGGCCAACTGGTGCTCGCCGACCCAAATGGAACAGAATTGTGGTCTCCTAGCCCGACTGACGCTGGTGTAGCGCATGCGGCCATGCTTGACACGAGAAACTTTGTCCTAGTTAGCCAGAACTACGTCAACTTGTGGGAGACGTTCAGCCAACCAATCGACACGATGCTGCCAACGCAACAGTTAGATCAAGGCACTAAAGTTAGCGCTCGCTACTCTGAAATGAATTACTCCACCGGGAGATTCCACTTCAAGCTAGGAGACGATGGAAATCTTGCATTCTATGCCAGTCCTAAACCGTGGGATGCCTCAGATACTTTCTGGGTCAGCAACACCGTTGGTAGCGGCCTCAGATTGATATTCAATCAAAGTGGTCAGGTCTATTGGAATTGTTCAGCTGTTGTTTTCTGTCATGTTTTCCTCTGTTTTCCTCTGTTTTTTTTTAATTAAAAAACAGCTAAGTTCATTTAGTTATGCATTTAGTGTTTTTTTGCTATTTTCTAGGAAGTTAATAGCACGTTTGTGTGCAGTTATGTGTTGCACATACGTGAGCAGTTTCTGCTTTGTATTTAGTGGTTGTACTCAGACAGTTTTTTTCTTTAAGCACAAGACGTATGAAGTGCTATGCTTTTTTTTTTTAATCTTTTCTCTCTCGAACAACAGAAATTTTTCTGTTTTGATTGTTGCTTTATGAGCTTTAACATTGGTATCAGAGCATTTGTGGGATCTTAAGGGACTGTGAAGTAAGGGTAAGTGAGTGAAGATTGCTTCCAATCTGCAAAGAAGAAGCTGATGGAGGCAGGATCGAGTGGATTCTCTGCAATGGCTGCTCCAGTCTTTACTGGGGAAAATTATCAGGCTTGGGCTGTAAAGATGACGGCATTCTTGGAGGGTCATGATTTATGGGAGGCTGTGGAGAATGATTATGAGGTTGCTCCACTTATAGACAATCCGACCTTGAATCAAATAAAGTACCATAAAGAGAGAATCATAAGGAAGGCTAAGGCAAAGTCTTGCCTGTATGCTGCTGTTTCACCCACTATCTTCACAAGGATCATGAGATATGATTCTGCAAAGGCAATATGTGATTTCTTAAAGGATGAATACGGGGGAGATGAGAAGATAAGAGGCATGAATGTGCTGAATCTCTCGAGGGAGTTTGAGAGACAGCAGATGAATGATTCAAAGTCAATGAAGGAGTACTTTGATAGGTTGGTTGGGATAGCTAAAAAAATCAGAGTTTTAGGGACTGACTTGAAGGATGAAGGGCTTGTTCAGAAGATCCTGGTGTCTCTTCCAGAGAAGTTGGAAGCCACCATAGCTTCTCTGGAAAATACAAGAGACTTAGCTGATATAAAGCTTGCAGAATTGTTAAATCCTCTGCAGGCACAGGAGCATAGAAGACTGATGAGAAGAGAAGAGTTTGTAGAGGGTTTGCTGCAAGCTAAAATGAAGTCAAATGATTGAGGTAGAGGGAAGAAATGGATTCAGTCCAGAGAAAATGCCGGTGACTCCAAGTTTGTAGCAAAAGAAGGAAATTCTAGTGGGTCTAGCAAATGGAAGATGAACAAAAAGCCTTGTCAATATTGTGGTGGAACTAATCATCAGTTTTTTAGATGTTGAAGAAAGTCTAATGCTAGATGCAGAAGATGTCACAAGTTGGGTCACATGGAAGCCATCTACAAAGAAAAAAATTACCAGCAAGCAGGAAAGGCACAGGTAGCAATGAATGAAACTGAGGAAGAGCACTTGTTTGTAGCTTTTTTTTTTCTGAATCTTCTGTTGGGAATGATGCATGGCTGGTGGATAGTGGCTGTACCAATCATATGATTGGCAATTCAAAGCTGTTTAGGAGTCTAGACAGGTCAATCAAGTCCGAAGTCAGAATTGGCAACGGACAGTATATCGAAGTGCAAGGGAAAGGGTACAGTGGCTATTGAAGGAAATCAGAAGATGAAGCTGATCAGTGATGTTCTTTTTGTGCCAAACATTGACCAGAATCTGTTAAGTGTTGGTCAATTAGTTGAGAAGGGCTATAAAGTGAAGTTCGAAGGGAAGGAATGTCTTATTAATAATGCAGATAGCAAAGAAGTGCTAAGAATCCCAATGAAGGACAGGAGTTTCATGTTCAAGCCACAAGAGATGCAACAAATGGCTTTAAAGTGCAAAGAAGAAAATGCAGAGATTTGGCATAAAAGACTTGGGCATGTTCACAGGAAGAGCATGTCGTTTATGCAGAGAAATAGCTTGGCAGATGACTTGCCAAGTTTGAAGGAGGAATTTCCACAGTGCAGAATTTGTCTTCTTGGCAAGCAAGCTAGATTTCCTTTCAAATGAGGAGACTGGAGAGCATGTGAGAAGCTGCAATTAGTCCACACAGATTTATGTGGACCTATGTTTGAGTCTTCTCTCAATGGTAGCAGGTATTGCATTATCTTCACTGATGATATGACTAGGATGAGTTGGATTTATTTTCTGCAAGCCAAGTCTGAAGTTGCTGATGTGTTTGTGAAGTTTAAAGCCTTAGTTGAGAATCCGAGTGGGAAGAAAATTAAAATGCTCAGGTCTAATAATGGTTCTGAATATACTGCTCAGAAGTTTAAGTTGAATTGTGAGCAAGCAGGAATTGTGCAGCAGTTCACTGCTTCCTATTCACCTCAACAGAATGGGGTCAGTGAGAGGAAAAACAGAAGCATTATGGAGATGGCCAGATGTATGATGCGGGAGAAGATGTTGCCTAAGAAGTTATGGGCTGAAGCAGCTAATACTGCAGTGTCCCTATTGAACAGATTACCCACAAAGACCTTAGAGAGGTCAACACCTTTTGAAGTCTGGTATGGTGTTAAACCTTCTGTGAAAAATTTGAAGGTTTTCGGGTGTTTGTGTTACACTCATGTTCCTGAGGTCAAGAGGGACAAGCTGGATAAGAAAGCAAAGCTTGGAATCTTCATCGGGTACAGTCTCCAATCAAAGGCTTAAAGAATTTTTCGCCCTATGACAGGGAAGGTGACTGTAAGCAGAGATGTTGTTTTTTTAGAGGAAGATGAGTGGAATTGGATGGAAGGAAAGAGTGCAGAACAGCATCAGTTCGAAAAACAACTTGCAACAGATGTAGAGGTTGATGAAGTTATAGATGGATTGAAAGACAGTATGGATGATTTACCAGTGAGAGGCACAAGGTCACTTGCTGAAATCTATGAAAGAAGCAATGCGGCAATGCTCGAACCATCTAACTTTGTGGAAGCTAAGGAGGATCAGAGGTGGATTGCAGCAATGCAGGAGGAGATTGCAATGATCCAGAAAAATCACACATGGGAGCTTGTTGACAGATCATCTGATAAGAATGTGATTGGGGTTAAGTGGGTGTTTAGAACAAAACTTAATCCTGATGGTTCTATCAATAAACACAAAGCTAGACTGGTGGTGAAAGGCTATGCACAAATATAGGGAGTAGACTATTCTGAAACATTTGCTCCTGTTGCACGACTTGATACAATAAGGCTATTGTTAGCTATTGCAGCAGAGAAGGGGTGGCCTATATTTCAGTTAGATGTCAAGTTTGCATTCTTGAATGAAGAGCTTGAGGAGGAGATTTTTGTTGAACAACCTGAAGGCTTCAGTATCAAAGGCCAAGAAGAGAGTGTATACAGGTTGAGGAAAGCTCTATATGGACTGAAGCTGGCTCCAAGAGCTTGGTATGGGAAGATAGATCGATATTTGCAAGATTTTGGGTTTGTAAAAAGTTTAAGTGAGTTCACTCTTTATGTCAAGAAGGTGAATCACAGTGTTGTAATTCTGTCACTCTATGTAGATGATCTATTAATGACGGGGAATGATATGGAATTGATAGAGAAGGTGAACCAAGATCTATTTGCAGTTTTTGAGACGTCAGACTTGGGAAAGATGGCTTATTTTTTGGGTCTAGAAGTCAAACAGGCTTCATATGAGATCTTCATCTGTCAGAAAAAATACATGAAGGAAATTCTAAAGAAGTTTCAAATGGAAGATTGTCGAAGTGTAAGCACTCCTATGGCTGCTAAAGAGAAGCTGCAGAAGAATGATGGAACTGATGCGATGTAGATGCTTCTATGTATAGAAGTCGATTGGGTGTCTCATGTATCTTACAAGAACCCGGACCAGATATTTTATTTGTTGTGAGTGTTTTATCCAGGTTTATGAGTAGTCCTAGTCGGTTACATTTGATTACAACAAAAAAGTTTTTGAGATATCTCAAAGGAACATTGTTCTTTGGTGTGAAGTTTAAGAAATTTTAAAAGTTTAATTTACAAGGATTTTCTGATAGTGATTGGGCTGGTTCAGTGGATGACATGAAAAGTACATTTGGATATTGTTTCAGTTTTGGTTTTGCTTGTTTCTCTAAATGTTCTAAAAAGCAAGAGATTGTAACTCAGTCTACTGTAGAGGCTGAGTTTATAACAGCTACTGCAGTTGCAAATCAAGCTTTGTGGCTAAAGAAGATAATGAAGGATTTGTGGTTGAATTCCAGTAATTGCTCTGAAGTTAATGTGGATAATCAGGTTGCTTTAGCAATATCTCAAAATCCAGTTTTTCATGGCAAAACCAAGCATTTCAAAGTCAAATTTTTCTTTCTGCTTGAGGTGCAACAAAGTGGCGAACTTAAGTTGGTCTATTGTAGATCTGAAAATCAGCTTGCAGATATGTTCACAAAACCACTTCAGACTGGAAGATTTGAGCTATTAAGAGAGAAAATAGGAATCTGCAGCAACAACTGATCCAAGGAGGAGTTTGTTGGAATTGTTCAGCTTCTGTTTTCTGTCATGTTTTCCTCTGTTTTCCTCTGTTTTTTTTATTAAAAAACAGCCAAGTTCATTTAGTTATGCATTTAGTGTTTTTGTTATTTTCTAGGAAGTTAATAGTACATTTGTGTGCAGTTATGTGTTGCACGTACGTGAGTAGTTTTTGCTTTGTATTTAGTGGTTGTACTTAGATAGTTTTTTCCTTTAAGCACAAGACGTATGAAGTGCTATGCTCTGTTTTTTTTTTTTTTTTATCTTTTCTCTCTCTCAAGCAATAGAATTTTTTCTGTTTTGATTGTTGCTTTATGAGCTTTAACAAGGTCTACCTCACGGCTATGAATGGAACGGTGCTCAAATCGCTCACCTCAAGCACATTCCTGACCAGCGAATTTTACCAAAGAGCAATCCTCGAATACAATGGAGTCTTTAGACAATATGTCTACCCTAAGACGGAAAATTCAAGTTCTGCCTGGTCGATGGTCTCTTCCCCGATCCCTCCTGTCGCGACCTAATTTTTCGGGTGCACCACCTAAAACTAGGTTAATGGATTACTAAGTCTTTAAGCTTGGTCGGGCTTTCCCAAGCTCATACCAAATGATTTTCAATCAGGAGTCGCCATTAATCTATTTTTGGTGGGTCGATTAGAAACCCAAGTAAAGTAACGGGAGATTTACTTTACTCCTACGAACCAGAGATTCATGAGTTCGAGGACTTGATTACACTAGACTATCCTAGTGCCCGTTCGGTACCTTTCTATTTCATTAAAAAAAATGTTTGGCAAGTAATTTGGATTGATTTTAAATCTATCATTTTAACATGTGAGGTGATCATACGTGTGTGCATACCACCAATTTAACACTCAAGAAAGCAATTTAATATTGCAAAACATACCTAGAAGCAACGAAAGTATCTGCATTGTTAAATTAGAATTCACATCAGCAGCCCTAGATATGATTTCTAATTAACACACAATTTCAATTTTTGTTTTCACTTTATTTAATGAAAATCATGACTTATGCAATGCATGTTAATAATCTAATATGACATGGCAGCATGACCTAAACTATATGACATGAAGAAATGCAATAATTAAATGCAATCTAAATGACCTAATTCTAATGACATGCAATGCAATGCAATGACATATAAAATTATTTAAACTAAGATGACATGCCGCATATAATTTAGCACGCGAGTTATATGTCATGCAACATTTATTAAATGATTTATTCTAATGACGAGGAAGTTCTAATGAACCTAATAAAAACTAAATGACGCGCATTTGATATTTCAATTTAAAAATGCGAAAATGATCTAGCTAGATTAAAATTCTATCTAATTTAAACTAAGGATTAAGTCACATTAAATCCTAATTTAAAATAAGATATTATCTTAATCTAACATGTAATTGATCTAATATGCAATGACATGCGAAGCAAGCCTTAATTCTACATGACATATGCATGATATTTTTTTTATCTTTTATTTAAAATTCAAAATTTAAAATTACCTCGTAATTAAACATGCAATTAAAATCCTAAATGAATGCATTTTTTTTTGTTTTTATATTTTTTTCTAAATTCGGAATAAAATCCCTATTCTAGATATGCAAGATAACAAGAAATATTTTAAAACAAATTGAATCTTAATTCAAACATTTTTTAGATATTTTTTAGTGGTTTTCAAAAACAAGCAATTATCAACTAAACATTAAATTTAAACTAATCAAAGCATCCAATCAAATAAAGAATTACAATGATCAAAAAAATAACATGTCATCTCACAGTCAAATTAGCAATTATTATAATCCCGAATGTCACGACAGGAAGATCGAATAACTAAAAATCTGATCCGAATTCTTACGGATCAAAGTAATAGTTAAATTGATTCAACAATTAATATGCTATCGACAAAACCCCAATAATTAATACAATTAAAAAAATGTCCCGATATCTTACGGGTCAAATTAATAATTACAATAATCTTAGGGAATACCCCTATGGATAATGCCCGTAAGATATTTTGAAATAAGCATCGACATCCAATATTACAATGTAAATGAATTAAAGAAAGCTATCAAATAAAGCACAATAAATAAACGAAAATAATAATAATACTAATAATAATAAACTAATCTACCTAATTGGATTTCCTTTTTTTTTTTTTTTGTTTTTCTTTTCCGTGCACCGCTCGTGGATCTCCAAGGGAATTGACGAATCGGCTCGGCAAAGGAGGCTCGGCCAAGGTGAACCGGCGACGGCAAAGAACACGAGAGTGGAGCTAGGGAAGCTCGGGTCCGGACGAGCGAGGGCCGGCGTTAGGTGGATCGGCGTCGGTGCTCGGCGGTGCGGGCGCGGCAGGCTTGGGCGTCGCGGGTCGCAATAGGCTACAACAGAGAGCAGATCGGCTCGACGGTACGGCTAATTTGGGGCTCCGGTGAAGGTAAACCTGCAACAAAACAGGAGATCGCTCGGGCAGTAGCTGATGGCGCACCGAGGACAGCAGCAGACTCGGATCCAGGGGTAGCGTTTCGTCGCTTGAGCGGCAGGTCGTTGCGGATCGACACGGCAGGGCGGCGCCGGGGTGGCACGGATCTAAATCTGGCGGTGGCTGAGCTCGAGGCGGGAGCGGCGTCGGCAAAGGGAGTCGCAGACGACTGGGCTGGCGTCACGGGTTGCGCGGCGAGGCTCGGCGTCGTGGTGGCGCGAGTCGTCGGGGCTCGTGGACGGAGACCGGCGGCTACGTCGGCGCGGGGAAGGTGTCTCGGCTGTAGCATGGCTCGGGCCTGCTCGCGGAGGGTGGAGCGTCGGGGCTTCGGGTCGTCGGGGCAGGGGCGTTGACCAAGGTGGAGGCCCGCGACAGATCGGCGACCGGCTCAGTGTCGGGACTGGTCGTGACCGCAGGGAGCGGCTCAGCGTCAAGTCATCACTGGAGATGCGGCGCCGGCGCGGCGGTGGCGATGACTCGGTGGGCGGCCAGCCAACGGGGAGGAAGCGTTGAAGAAGATGATGAATAGTGCTAGGATTTCTCTCTTTTTCTTTTTTTTGTTTTTTTTTCTCTCTCCTGTTGCACATCCCTTCCTCTCTGCCCCTCTCTCACGTCACTCTTCTGTTCTTCTCTCTGTACTTTCTGCACTCTCCTTTTCACTTTCGAAGCCAGCCGAAGAAAGCTGAAAAAATTTCTCTTTTCCTTTGACTTTTCTTCATCCTCTTTTCTTTTTTTTCTTTTTCTGACGAAGAGCACCTCTTTTATAGAGCAAGAACAAATCCATTTGTTCTACCAACGAAGATTTCATATATTGACTCAGTGATTGAAACTAATCCAAAATTTTTTGTGAAGATTTTCTAGATAATTCACTCAAGATAAAGCTCCATTAACCAACTTTAAAATCTTTCGAAATCTCTATCCGCAACAAAATATTTTAGAATATTCCTTATCCTCCTTAATATTCCCAACTTTAAGATTACATTGTGATTTTTTTAATTTCCAAAAATCATCATAATATCGCATCAAATCTTAAATTTTCACAAGATAATTAATTAAACATAACGACGGGCTTGGGTTAATTTTCTTCATGGGCTTAGTCCAGCCTGTTAACTTAAAACCCAAAACCACTAATTTAACCCATCCACCACCGGTCCAAAAGAAATGCAAATAAAAAATAAATGCACCTACGACTAAATGCTATGCAATTAATTAATTAATTAATATTTTTTTAGGGGTTAAAATTAATTCCTAATTTCTTAATGCAATAAATGACTAAATGGGTAGCTAAAATTTAGGTGTCAACACCTCCAAATATATGCACAAACATCACGCAAAATATTGGTTCTAGAGCATGTGGCTTCAATAGCTACTGTGCTCTTAGAGATGATCACGTTGATCATACGCCCCAGTGCCTCTGCCCACTCGGATATACTCCATTAGATTCAGCAAATGAGATGAGCGGATGTAGACAGGACTTCGTACCCCAGAGTTGTGATGGAAGTAGACCAGAAACATACCAGTTCACTTTCCAGGAAATGCTCAATATAAATTGGCCACTGTCTGATTACGAGCGTAGCACAGCACAAACCGAGGACAGTTGCAGAGAGGCTTGCTTGGTTGATTGTTTTTGTGCAGTTGCTATTTTCGGCGGTGGAACTTGCTGGAAAAAGAAGATCCCTCTTTCCAATGGAAGGATGGATCAAAGTGATACTAGTCAGGGTGGAAAAGCTCTGATCAAGGTCAGGAAAGATAACTCGACTTCAAAATCTGTGGGAAATGGAAACAAGAATTCGACTCTAATTATCATCGAATCGGTGCTGTTGAGTAGCTCTGTGTTTGTGAACTTGCTTCTACTCATCTTTGCCTATTTAATACATAGAAGCTTCCGATCTAGGGATTCTAAGTTGTCACAACTAGTCCAGATCAAACAAGTTACAGGCATGCGAACTTTCACTTATCAGGAGCTTCAAGAAGCAACATATGGATTCAAAGAAGAAGTGGGTAGGGGTGCCTTTGGAACAGTAAAAGTGTTGGCTACAAGGACCGGAGAAAGCGAGAAGGAGTTTGAAAGAGAAGTGAGTGTAATTGGCCAAACTAACCACAAGAACTTGGTGTAGTTGCTTGGATTCTGTAATGAAGGTCAACATCGACTATTGGTGTATGAATTCATGAGTAACGGCACTTTGGCATATTTTCTTTTCGGCTCTTCAAGGCCCAGTTGGTATAAAAGAATAGAAATTGCCTGTGGTGTTGCGCAAGGCCTCGCTTACTTGCATGACAATTGCACCAAGCACATAATCCACTGCGACATCAAGCTGCAGAATATTCTTCTTGATGGCTCCCTCACTGCAAAAATATCAGATTTCGGATTAGCTAAGCTCTTGATGGCGAACCAAAGACGAACCACCACTGGAGTTAGAGGAAGCATAGGTTATTTAGCGCCAGAATGGTTCAAGAATATGCCTATTTCTAACAAAGTAGATGTTTACAGCTTTGGCATTTTATTGGTTGAGCTCATCTATTGCAGAAAGAACTATGAGCCGGAAGCCGAAATTGAAGCTCAAATTGTAATGGTTGACTGGGTTTACGACTGCTACCATGACGGGAGCGTGCTTCAGCTAGTGGAGAGCGATGAGGAGGCGTCAAGGGACATAAAGATGGTGAAAAGATTTGTGATAACAGCATTGTGGTGCATTCAGGAAGACCCGGCTTTGAGGCCAACCGTGAAGAAAACTACTCAGATGTTGGAAGGAGCTGTTAAAGTCCCACTACCACCAGTTCCAAGCTCTTTTACCACCAGTTCCAAGAGAGAACATGTTGACGATCGTCAGCAGAAAGGATTGCATGCGAGGCCGCATGCAACTTTGAAGAGAGATTTATATTGTTGAATGATCAAGTAACTATACGAAATGATGCAGAACCAGTCACTGGTATATTTAAAGTCACGGGCATTCTTGTGTTGAATCTCGTAGGAATTCTACGTGGATCATATTCCTGTATGTCACGAAAAAAACTAATGCGGCTCCATCAAAGCGTTTTCCAATCGATGATTTTGCTTCATAGAAATTGCATTTGACGCAGTAGAACAGCGTTTCAACCTGACCCAAGCAAAGTAGATCTTCTCTGCTAAATTAGACTATGAGAACCGTATGAAAGTTGCCGGTCCTCAAGGCGTGCATCGGGTGCCCGGAAATCCCAATTTCAATAGCTCTTCTGCTTTTTTATTCATACAGAAGGGGACTCTCACTTCCTTCGGGCGACCAACTTGTCATAGCCCAAAAAATCACAGTCCGCAAATCACGTAGTTGGAAGCATAATCGGACGAATTTTCTCTCAATTTTTCCATTTGAGAACTTGCGGGAAGCAACACAAGGCAGACAATTTTCTAAGCATACATATTCCCTTCTAAAATGATCGTTGGAGATCTTGTATATATAAACAACTCGGCTACGGTCATGCCATTTAATAACGGGTCCAAACAGGACGGAACTGGACAAGGGAGAGATCTCGAAGATCCAAATCCAATAATCAATCTGCACCGGAGAAGTGTTAAAGGGATCGATTTCATAGTTGTCTTAGTCAGCCACGGCATCTGCCAGCTCGTTCACCATCATTTTCATGTCATAGTCTACGGACGATGTTTTGGTCAAGGGCTTCATCTTTCGTTTATTTCGCTCCGGAAAAAGTCTGCTTGCGCCAATTTCATAGAAGTAGGTGAATGCCCCTGTTCATGCAGCTGGCGAAGCAGAAAGTCATTAGACAATTATGAGCTTGTTCCCTCTGCAAGCATGCATGCATGAGGCCATTCCATTCAAAGAATATACTTCCTCCTTGTCCAATGCACGATCAATATAAGAGCATGCGGCCCAATATCATATTCATGTGGCCGGCCCCGGTTAAATTATCTGGAGTTAGGGTTTGGCGTTGCTGCTTGGTTCGGCCACAACTTGGTTCATTCTCCTTAGGATTTTTTATGATGCAAATTAGAACTAAAAACAATCCCCAAGGTGAATATTTGTAAACTTCTGTGTTGATGATGTATTAGTGAAAATGATATCAAAGGCTTCAATGTTCTCCTGAAGTCGAGTCTCCCATGATGTAGCAAAAATTACAATCCCCTTTATTTGCGATGAAATGTAGTGAGAAGCATGAATTTTGTTAAATAATGCAAATTCATCTAAGTATCAACCGATTAAATCCCTAATTATAGGCATCAACAATGAGTCCCCAAGCAAAAACTATGTCTATCTAGCATGAGTAAACCAAGCTCTGTTTAAATCCATCCATCTCTAATCTTCATCAGCTTGATGTCCTAGAAGGTTTTCATTTGTGGTTCGTTTACCACATACAGAGCACTAAATCGAAATTTAAAGTCAAGTATTTACCTTACTTCTCTCCGGTGGGCATCCATAAGATTTTTTTAAAGATGGTGACTTGACACTTCATCGATCTTCTATAAGCTCTAAATGCTCTATATTTTTAGAGGATACATCTACCGAAAGTTCTAAACTTATTACAAAAGCGCAATTGGGCCATAATGTAAACCAAATAGCTTTTAGATGTGCTACATTTTGCATACTGTTGTTAAGTCCATGAGAATAGGATAGTCATGTCACCGCAACATCCATTTAATCAAACATACAGGAGTTTCGAAACCTAGAACTGCTACAAGCAAACTTTAGTAGAATATCTGCCGAATTACGTTCATTCATCATTACTGTAGCCATTCCTCTCCATGTTGCACAAAGACCTATCTCATTCTAAGCATTGAATCACCACAACGCCACAGACCGCAGTCCGCAACTATTAATTGATTAGAGTTTAATTGCAACATCCAACATTTAGCTTTAATATCTTTTAATGTTTTTCTTCTAAATTAGCTGACATGACATCCATATCAACGCATTTCCTTTTGAACAACAATGAAAAAATTATATCAACTTTTTTCGATAGTCAGAGTTAACAGACCAATTTAATGTACACAAATTTGATGTATGCAAATTTCTGCAGAATATATGCTGAATTTTGTCCATCGATCATTAATGCAGTCATTCCTCTGTAAGCTGCACAAGACTCAATTGCAGTCTACGCAGCAAGCATTAGGTCATCCCAATGACACGGTTCACAATCGTGGGGAGTACGCCGCTCACGTCGAGAACATTCCTCTCCTCGCCTACCTCCGCCGGCAAAGCACAATCCAGCCGCGTGCTTCAGAGCACGAGGAAGAAGAAGGAGAAGGAGGAGGTAATTGTCTGCACGGGGAGAACCTCCATCGCACGAAACAAAGCAGCAGATTTCTCGTGGATAGATTAGGAGTGTTGTCTTTTTCTTGTGAAGTCCATTAGCGATCTGATTAGAGTCAAAATTAGCGGTGATTAGGGAGTGGGGTGGCGGGGGGAAAAGTATTTTAGACGCTTTTCTTTTGCTTCTTTATTTACTATTTTGAATTTTTTTTTAATATTTTGAGCGTTTTGCATGATGATCTACTGGGTCCCGCTTCACTTTCGTGACAAACACATGAAAAAGGCGGTCAAGCGATCGTGATCCGTAAGCAAACATGAGCTTGCGTTTATACAGTTCGGCATGAGATCGTGTTCATACAGCATGCATGCTTCACGCGGGACACCGCTGCAAATTTCCACGTCTGTACACGCACCGAAACGTTCAGTTCCCACGAAGTGACCTGCAGTCGCTTTGATTTCCGCGGGAATCGAATCTTCGTGTTTCGGTCAAAAAAACATTTTCAACTCCCAAAATCTCCTCCTCCCTAAAAGACGTTTCGGTCAATTTAAAGTCTTCTAAATTTGTCTGTTTCTCCTTGAGAACTTTCTGGGTCGCGGCCGAAGCTTAGTGGCTCCGCCCAAGCAGACTTGCCTTTTTCAAAATTTCCACGTACGGAGAAACTAAGAAACACGCCTACTCCAGTCATGTTTCATGCACGGCACTTTTCCAATATTATTAAAATTTGGTTATATCATGTAACTTGTTGGTCAAAGTTCCAACCTAAGTAGTACCAACACGCGATATAGACACGCAATATGACACGTCGATAAGTTATTTTTAAAAAAATAAAGAATTTCGACATATTATGACACGTTATATATTAAATTTATATTATTATATATACATAATAAATTATCATTTTTATGATTATTTTAATCAAATTAATTTAATTCAAATTCACAAATAAATAAATAATAATAGAAGTCTAGAATGAATTTATACTAAAAATATTAGTCCACCATCAATTAATATTATTCATTACTTCAATTTGACAAATTTAACTCAATTCAGACAATTCATAAAACTTGGAGAGAGGAAAAAAACAAGCTATTCACATTTTGGACTTACATGTTAGACTTGTCGGTAGAAAATAGAAAAAAAAAACTTGGAAAGTAAGAGTTAAAAGAGAAAAAAAAAAACTAGATTTTTCTTCTTTCCCCATTTATTATTTTTATTATTATTTTTTATATTTCGGATATATACATTTAGAAATCATTTATTGAAAATTTTTAAAACTGACCCCATGTATCAAAATCATGTGTCAAAAATTCACGTGTTGGAATTCAAACTCAATCAGTGAATTCCAAATTTTATTGATAAAATCACGTAACTAGGGACTTCTTAGTCAACTGATATGGTAATGCACTAACAATGGTGGCAATTTATCATCAATAAATGCAATGATAAGTTATTAACTCTTTTTTAGGAATTTATTATTCAAAACAAAACTTTAATGGTGAAATTTATAACTTTCATATAAATTAATAACTTACCATATAGTTCCGCTTATAAGGTAGTAATACCCCTTTCAAGTGGAACGCAAGTTGTCCAATTATTTAGAAATTGACCATTTAAAACTAAATCATAGCAGTGAAATTAGTAAGTTACCACGTAAGTCCTTACAAGTTACAAGTTAGTAAATTTCTAATAAAGTGGCAAATTTTCTGTTGGTAAGAAAATCATGAAGAAATTACTCAAATCTCTCTCGAACTTTGCAATGATATATATTTGCCCTTAAACTTTAAAATTGTTACTCCATTCTGTTAGCATGTGCAAGGCACATTCCTTTTAAGGGGTAAAAGTTGATTGTCATCTTGTTTATGGCAATAGCTTTTTCACCATTGTTTTATGTGAAAATATAAAGAAAATGGAGAAAAATATAAATACAAAATAAAATATAGATGAATCAATTATATATATATATATATTAAAATGACTACATATTCGATATATCATTTTCTTTTATGAGTCGAGAACATCATTTTCTTTTTAAATTTTATAAGTATTTTTATTAATTAATCAATATTTAGAAAAAGCTCCACGAAATTGGTAACTTAATATTGTATTGATGAAACCAAATTTTACTGTTGAAATTAACAAATTACTTGCGAAATTAGTGGGCCTGCTTTTAGCTTAGTGGAGTTTACCAACGTGATATAAGGGCCATCTTCTTCCATCCCTTTCATCTCATAAAGTCTCCTGTACGACGACCTTTGGTCAAAGTCTTCCAAATTTGTGCCTTCCTCGAAAAGTGTCCGGGTCCCTGGCAAGCTTATGGAGCAGAGTCGCCTTATTCTAAATTTGACAAGTTCTTTTAGTATTAATTTCTATTAAAAAAAAGTGAAAAACAAAGAAAATAGAGAAAATATAAATTTGCTAAAACATTATAAACCGAAAAAAAAAAAATCAATATCAATGATACTATCATAAATTATTTTTATTTAAATGTTGATGAAAATATTAATGGAACTAATAAAATACTTTTAGAACAAGGAAACAAGATAAAGTAAAAAGGAAAAAAAGGCCTCAATAACGAAAAACAAAAGAAAGATCAAATTGCTAAAATTGGATTCTCATCATACACTTCTAAATGGTCTATTAATAAAAAAGAAAAAGAAAAGGTTGCTTAATAAAATATTTACGAATATCACCTTATATTTTGATCAATCATTTCCTTTTATTACAGATGGAGCTTTTATAAAACTTCAGACCATATGGTAAAATCATTATTCTAGATAGATATATGTGTTTTGTTTTTGGTCAAAGATAGTGTAGATATACGTGTTGACATGGGCAAAGGCTGTGCACAACTTTGCTTCAAACTTGCCGTGGAGAAAAAGGAGGGAGACTCTGGTAGCTTGGAAAGTTGGGAATTTCTATAAGAACGTTGGTTTCATCCTTAAGGCCGAAGTAGCTCAACTCAAGGAGCACGCCTGTTTCATCAAACATGGCTTCAGTTATACTAGGAATCCTTCTAGTACTCGCTCCACTTCCCCTTTCCACCGAAGCTCAGACCCGCGGCAACTTGACCTTGGGCTCCTCGTTGACAGCGAACGACCGGAACTCTTCCTGGCTGTTGCCGTTGGGCGAGTTCGCCTTTGGGTTTTGGAGAATGGGAAGAGGAGCTCATTTGTTGGCTATATGGTTCGAGAAGATAGAGGACAAGACCATCGTCTGGTCGGCGAATCGCGATAATCTAGCACCCGAAGGTTCGAAAGTGCAGTTGACCGCCAACGGCGGGCTGGTCCTTACCGACCCGAGAGAGAGAGAGCTGTGGTCTTCTGGCCTGAACGGCACTGGCTTAGCGTATGCGGCCATGCTCGACACGGGGAACTTCATCCTAGCGAGCGCGAGCCACGTCAAGTTGTGGGATTCGTTCAGCCGACCGACGGATACGATACTGCCTACGCAACGGTTAAATCTTGGGACTAAAGTCAACGCTCGCTACTCCAAAATGAATTACTCCGCCGGGAGATTCCACTTCATGCTAGGAGGCGATGGAAATCTCGCATTCTATGCCACTCCTGACCCGTGGGATGCCTCAGATATCTACTGGGAGAGCAACACCGCAGGTAGCGGCTTCCAGTTGATATTCAATCAAAGTGGTCAGATCTACCTCACGGCTAGTAATGGAACAATACTCAACCGTATCACCGAAGAACCAGTTCCAGCCAGCGGATATTACCAAAGAGCGATCCTTGAATACGACGGGGTATTCATACAATATATCCACCCTAAGACGGCAAATTCAAGTTCTGGCCAGCTTTTTGGCTGGTCGAGGGTCTCTGTCCCTGTCCCGCAAAATATGTGCAGGAGCGTCACCCAAGAGTTTGGCAGTGGAGCTTGTGGCTATAACAGCTACTGTACTCTTGGAGAGGATCTGAGGCCCCGATGCCAATGCGCACCTGGATATACTCCGTTAGATTCAACGAATGAGATGAACGGATGCATACCGGATTGTTGAACCTTGCGGAAACGTGGTTCAAATATAACTTTCACTATTACAATAATTTCTCACACCACATACAATACTCAGACAACTCTACACAATTTCTCTCACTTATGTGCATACATAGCACTCTCTACTCAACACACTCTCAAGACCCCTACACACACCCACACACCGCCTTGGACTTCTTACTCACACACTCTTAGTTGGACACACAAATGAGGAGCAAGTTGCTCCTATTTATAGGATGGAAAGTTGGTGACTTCCCTAGCTTTCTACACTATTCTAGAAATATTATTATTATAGCCTGACAACTAGATTTCTATGGAGAAGTCTAGAAGTGGCGCAGCTTATGGATTTTGCTAGAAGATTCTAGAGAAGGGAGAGTTCTAGAGAAATCTGGAGGAGTGAGATATGGAGAACTCTAGAGAAAGTTCTAGAGAACTCCAGGAGAGAGAGAGAGAGGCGGTGATCTTCAACACTCCCCCTCACCGACTACTCTCTCTCGATATAGTAGCCGTGCTGAAATTGCTTTTGGACTCTTCAACTGTCTTCCTCCATTCAGCATATTGCGAAGCTTCCTCAGATGTGGATGGCTCTATGGCTTCATCTTCAATTGCTTCTCTTGCTGCGACTTTCCATTGAGTCTTGTGATTCTTGAATTTTTGTAATGCCAATTCATTATGTCCTTTAGTCTCCTTTTCCTTCTTACTCAATTCGGTCTTCGTATTCAGCATATCTCCTCTAAGAATTTTGAGATTGGAACTCACCTGATCAACCCTCTCATTTATGGCTTTCATTTCGTGCTTCAACCGATTCAGTCCCATCCGAAGCACTTCAATGTAGACCTCTTGATCCTTTTTCTCATAAACTTTCTTCCCCTCGATTTTATTCCACCAATTCTTACGCGGGATGTAAGGTGTAGATGGCCTCCTTTCCTCAAAGAAACCTTTCTTCTTCTCCTTCATGTGTTTGATATCTCTCTCAGTATGACCAATTGGGAACATCATAGCGGGCTTGAGATCCTGAAGCTTCTGCAGCTTCTTGAACTCACATCGGAACTTCTCTAGCTCCCTTTCTTTTGCCTTGAGCTCTCGATCCTTCTGTCTCAGCATCTCATCTCTTTTCTTCAACATATTCTCCATCTTTGCCTTCTCAACTTTCAGCTTCTTTATCATATCTTGCATCTCATGCAATTTCTTTTCACGACTACTTGTTGGCATTGTTAGTTGCTTCTTCGAGTTCTCCCTTGGCTTGCTCTTATTCGGGGTCGTGATGGAACTTGTCGAATTATTCAACTCAACTATACAAGCTGTTGCAAGCTCTTCTCGTTCCTTCACTGCAACAGGCGCTTGAAAGTCCCATTCTTCTTCACTTTCAATCTCCTTCTTGCAAGAAGTGACGACATTTCCTTCTTCTCGCCTGTACCAACAGAATCTGGCAATATGTCCTACCTTGCCACAAACGTAGCACCGTTTGCTACGCCTTTTGTTGCTCTTATTTTCACCATCATCATCATCATCGCAATCTTGACGAGCTCCCCCTGACTGATAACCCTTCTCTTCTAGTTGCCTTCTCCAATCTCCATGACTTTTCCACGGTTTGCCATCTCTTGCACTTGCTCTATTTCTATTTTGGCCCTTGAACCCTCTTTTATTACTAAAGAGGGCACTTTCATCCTCCTTAATTGAGACCTTAGGGATTTGTTTATCTAAGGCCTCTTGATTGGCCAATATATTTTCCAACTCTGTTAGAGTTGGCTCATTTGCCCATCCACGGGTGGCCGTAACAATACCATTATATTCCGGCCTTAACCCGTGAATTATTATTCTTTTCATTCTTGTCTCAGAGATGGCATTCTGAGGATCTAATTTTGAAATTTCTTCACAAATAGATTTAACTTTAGAAAAGTATTGACTTACCGTCATACTTGGTTGCGAGATTGAGAGGAGCTCGTTCTCTAGGCATTGTAACTTGGCATCGTTTGTCCTCGCAAACAGCGTCACCAAGTTATCCCAGGCCTCCTTCGGGGTCTTCGCACTCTTTATGTGTTGCAATAATTCATCATCAACAGTCACGGCAAGAACGTAGAGAGCCTTACCTGACTTGACGTTCCACTTTCTTAAATCACTATCATTTGTGGGTGGTGTGGTGTTGTTGCCGCCAACAATATCCCATAAATCTTGTCCAAGCAAATAGTACCGCATGCGGGTACTCCAATTATTATAATTAAAGTCATTGAGCTTCTCCATCCCGTTCACCGGACTCGAGAAATCCGCCATTGTGACTTGAATATAATGCCCCGCACTATACTAAGTAAGCCTGGTCCCAGACCAACCGACTTCACAATCCCAGATTATGCACTGGCAGAACTCCGACGTCCTTCACTTCTTTGCTCCTTGGCTCGACGATCCCTGATCGCCTTGCTCACTTACAATGGTCCCCGACCACTGTCTTCGCACGGCCTCCGACGACCTGCTCTGATACCACTTGTTGAACCTTGCGGAAACGTGGTTCAAATATAACTTTCACTATTACAATAATTTCTCACACCACATACAATACTCAGACAACTCTACACAATTTCTCTCACTTATGTGCATACATAGCACTCTCTACTCAACACACTCTCAAGACCCCTACACACACCCACACACCGCCTTGGACTTCTTACTCACACACTCTTAGTTGGACACACAAATGAGGAGCAAGTTGCTCCTATTTATAGGATGGAAAGTTGGTGACTTCCCTAGCTTTCTACACTATTCTAGAAATATTATTATTATAGCCTGACAACTAGATTTCTATGGAGAAGTCTAGAAGTGGCGCAGCTTATGGATTTTGCTAGAAGATTCTAGAGAAGGGAGAGTTCTAGAGAAATCTGGAGGAGTGAGATATGGAGAACTCTAGAGAAAGTTCTAGAGAACTCCAGGAGAGAGAGAGAGAGAGGCGGTGATCTTCAACACGGACTTCGTACCACAAAGTTGTAACGGAAGTAGGCCCGAAACAGACCAGTTCGTTATGCGTGAAATGCTCGCAACAAACTGGCCAAATTCCGTTTACGAGTATAGCAGGGGACAAACTGAGGACTGGTGCAGAGAGGCTTGCTTGGCCGATTGTTTTTGCGCAGCCGCCGTTTTAAGCATTGGATATTGCTGGAAAAAGAAGAACCCTCTTTCCAATGGAAGGATGGGTCCATGGGAGACTGGAAAAACTCTGATCAAGGTCAGGATACATGACACGACTTCAAAATGCACAGAAAAACGACCAAGAAAAACAAGAATACGACTCGATGATCATCGGATCAGTGCTTTGTTGAGTAGCTCTGTCTTTGTGAACTTGCTTTTACTCCTCATTACCTATTTATTATATAGAAGCTTCCGATCTAGGGATTCTAAGTTGTCACGACCAGTCCAGATCAATCAAGTTACAGGCACGCGTACTTTCACCTATCAGGAGCTTCAAGAAGCAACATATGGATTCAAAGAAGAACTAGGTAGGGGTGCTTTTGGAACAGTATACAAAGGTGCTCTTGGATCCGAGGATGCAGACTTTGTGGCAGTAAAAGTGTTGGCGACAAGGACTGGAGAAAGCGAGAAGGAGTTTGAAAGAGAAGTGAGTGCAATTGGCCAAACTAACCACAAGAACTTGGTGCAGTTGCTTGGATTCTGCAATGAAGGTCAACATCGACTACTGGTGTATGAATTCATGAACAATGGCACTTTGGCGGATTTCCTATTTGGCGCTTCAAAGCCCAACTGGTACAGAAGAACAGAAATTGCCTGCGATGTTGCGCGGGGGCTCTCTTATTTGCACCAGGATTGCACCAAGCATATAATCCACTGCGACATCAAGCCGCAAAATATTCTTCTTGATGGCTCTCTCACTGCAAAAATCTCAGACTTAGGATTAGCTAAGCTCTTGATGGCGAACCAAACACGAACCACCACTGGAGTCAGAGGAACCAGAGGTTATTTAGCGCCAGAATGGTTCAGGAATATGCCTATTTCTAGCAAAGTAGATGTTTACAGCTTCGGCATTTTGTTGGTTGAGCTCATCTGCTGCAGAAAGAACTACAAGCCGGAAGCCGAAATTGAAGCTCAAATTGTGCTAGTTGACTGGGTGTATGATTGCTACCACGACGGGAGTGTACTTAAGCTAGTGGAGAGCGATGAGGAGGCATCGAGTGACATAAAGAGGGTGAGAAGATTTGTGATGACAGCATTGTGGTGCATCCAGGAAGACCCGGCTTTGAGGCCAACCATGAAGAAAATTACTCAAATGTTGGAAGGAGCTGTTGAAGTCCCAGTACCTCCAGTTCCAAGCTCTTTTATGAGTTCAATATGATTTTGCTTATTTAACACCACTGTTGTCTGTAATCATGAAAAGTACTCGTATTGTCTATAAGTGCTATTGCGCATACTGTCTTCACATGGATCCCGATTAAATAAGCTATATCATCAGTCAAGTTTAACATTTCCTCACATGTATCCAAGAGAGAACGGGTTGATGATCGTCGCAGAAGGGATTGCATGCGAGGCCGAATGCAACTATCAAAGCATTTTCATCGACATTTTGCTTCATGAAAATTGCATTTGACACGGTGGAAGAATTTTTTAACTTGATCTAACCAAAACAGACCTTATTTGCTAAATTAGATGATGAGAAGCATATGAAACTTGCCGATCCTCAGGTCGTAAATCGTTGACCTGGAATCCCAATTTCAACAGTTCTGCTGCTTTTTTATTCATACAGGAGGGATACTCACTTTCTTTCGGCAACCAACTTCTTCTAGACCAAAAAGATCCCAGTCCGCAAATCACGTAATTGGAAGTATAATCTGAGGGTGGCTAGCAGGTTTAAAGTTTGAATAGGTGATACTACAAAATCTTGACAAATTAAAACAGAAAAGAATGAGTCAAGATTAAAGTTTGAATAAGAGTCAGATTCTGGAATGCAGTAGCACAGACTTTGAATCACCCAGTAAGTGTGCAATAAACAATAGCAATAAACAATAAGAGTTCAGAGAAAAGAAAATTGTACATGAAATTTATAGTGATTTAGCTTAAATTAGGCCTACGTCCATTCTCTTACGTTAACAGCCTACTTGCTAGATTCCACTAGATAACCAATTGTGCTGCTTATACCCAAGCGCTTCTATCCAAAGCTAGTGTTGCTTATACTCAAGTCGATAGGACTCACTATTATACACCAAAACACACACTTAACACTGTCAACAAGTCTCAAGTAATAATAAATTTAAGTTCACAAGATAAGCGTATGTGGTCAAAGTTCGCTCAGGTTTCGGAATTGTAGATTCAATGCTTTGTCTCTTACTGGCTCCTCGGCTCTAGTATGTGGTTGAAGTTTGCTTCTTTATTTACTATTTTGAATTTTTTTATATTTTGAGCGTTTTGCATGATGATCTAGTGGGTCCCGCTTCACTTTCATGAGAAACACATGAAAAAGGCGGTCAACCGATCGTGATCCGTAAGCAAGCATGAGATAGTGTTTATACAGTTTGGCATGAAATCGTGTTCATACAGCATGCATGCTTCATGCGGGACACCGCTGCAAATTTCCACGTCCGTACACGCACCGAAACGTTCAATTTCCACGAAGTGACCTGCAGTCGCTTTGATTTCCACGAGAATTGAATCTTCGTGTTTTGGTCAAAAAAACATTTTCAACTCCCAAAATCTCCTCCTCCCTAAGAGACGTTTCGGTCACGGCCGAAGCTTAATGGCTCGCCCAAGCAGACTTGCCTTTTTCAAAATTTCCACGTACGGAGAAACTAAGAAACTCGCCTACTCCAGTTATGTTTCGTGCATGGCACTTTTCCACTATGATTAGAATTTGGTTATATCATGTAACATGTTGGTCAAAGTTCCAATCTAAGTAGCATTGACATGCGCATGCAACACGCGATACAACACGACATAACACGTTGACGAGTTATTTAAAAAAAAAATAGAGAATTCCGACATATTATGATACATTATATATTAAATTCATATTATATATATATATATAAAATAAATTATCATTTTTATGATTATTTCAATCAAATTAATTTAATTCAAATTCACAAATAAATAAATAATAATAGAAGCCTAGAATGAATTTATACTAAAACTATTAGTCCACCATCAATTAATATTATTTATTACTTCAATTTGACAAATTTAACTCAATTACGATAATTCATAAAACTTGGAGAGAGGAAAAAACAAGCCATGCACATTCTCGACTTATGTCTCGGACTTGTCGGAAGAAAATAGAAAAAAACTTGGAAAGTGAATTGTATCACGGAAACTAAGAGTCAAAAGAGAAAAAAAGAAAACTAGAATTTTCTTCTTTCCCCATTTATTATTTTTATTATTTTTCGGATATATACATTTATAAATCATTTATTGAAAATTTTTAAAATTGACCGAGTGTATCGGAATCATGTATCAAAAATTCATATGTCAGAATTCTAACTCAAGTGTTGGGAAAGTTGACTAAGTGATAGATTTTCCGACATACGTTAACCGAGTGTCTAGGAGTGTCCGAGAGCATTAGACACGTGTGAAGTGTCCGACACCACATGAAAGCTCTCGGAGAGTGTCGATGCTTCATAACTTCCAACCAAGTGATGGTGATTTACAGAGAATGTTAGCAATTCGCCAACATTAAATGGAAGAGTTGATTATCACCTTTCTTAGAAATTATTGTTGGAGGAAACTTCCTTGAGTGTTTTGAAGCTGACAAAACGTTTCCATCAGTCTAATTTGAAGACTTGCAGACTTTTCTATCAAAGTCTGAAGACCTCCGGACTGCCAGACTCAAGACTCAAAGTCTATCATCATTGACAGTTTCTAAACCGTTGAAAAAGACTTATCTAGAACTGAATGTTTCATTAAGGATTTGACTTTATCGATTGGAGAAGATCTCTTGGCTGGATATAGTATGACGGAATCCATTATTCAAATCAAGATTGATTTAGGGATTTTGGATCCGTTGATTGGCGAAGTATATTTGGAAGGTTCTACTTATGGAAACCTAGATCCTGATTGTATGGGCGAGCAGGATTGATGGGCTATCGTCATGTTCTTTAAATAGCTCGAAGATTTTCCTAATTGATTCTATCCAATGGGTAAATTGGAAGAATTCCTTTGGTAAGTGCCAACGGGTATCTTCCTTTGGTAAGTGCCAACGGGTATGATGGCATAAAGGAGTATATAAGGAAAACGTTCCAGTTATTCGAGTATGTGTGCGATAAAAGAATTTCAAAGTCTAAAGCTCCTTGTTCTTAGTCTATTCATTTATTGAGCGAAATCTTGTACGCAAAAGAGAGTCTATATCTTTGAGAAACCTTGAGGAGGTGTAGTAGAGTCTCTACACTGTGGAATCAAGGAAGAGCTTTACTGTAACAACTCTTTTGTTCATAGTGAAATCCAGCTGGTGGGTTGTCAGTGCGGAAGAGTGGACGTAGGCTTGGATTAAGCCGAACCACTATAAACTCTGTGTTCTAATTCTCTTCCCTACACTCTTTTACTTTAATCGTAACTTATTTAGTTGACAAGAAACAAATTTCCTTTTCATAATCTATTATTGAATAGTGCTGCACAATTATCTTTGAAATTTGTTTTTACACCTATTCACCCCCTATAGGTATTCATACTAGTATTCACAATTATCACTCAAAGTTAAAAACTTAGTAGTGAAACTAGTAATTTAAGAGTGAATATGATAAATTACCAATATGGGTCTCGCTATAAGTTAAGTTTCTAACGAATTTGCCATTGGAAATATAACCTTGGCTATTAACTGACCATGGGAATAAGTAACTCACCAACGTAGGCCCGCTTTTGGCTTAATAAGTCGCAACAATTTGAGAGATTTGTTGACACCAATTCAATCTTGAATTGTAAAACTCCCTCATTAAAGTTAGTAAGTAGCAGTGAAATTAGCAACATGTCTACTCTCTCTTAAGGTAGTAAGTATCACGTAAAGTACGAGCGGAAAGTCTTACTTAACTTATTTAGGAGGTTGTCTTTGGAGATTACCAGTACAGTAAAGGACTATAGTAATTTTCAAAGTAAGCTTGCTTTTAGCTTAACAAGTTACAACCGGTGACATAATAAATTATCAACTTCTTCAGAGATTGACCACGTATCTAATGAACCCACTTGAAAAATTTTAAAGCACTCGAGAGATCACTACTTGACGTAAGGGTGATAACATCATGATTCCACTAGAGAGTTACTAATTGCTTGACGGGCTCACTTGTAAAATTTTAAATCACTTGGTGATCTGCCACTATATACCAGATTCTAACAAGATAGAATCTTCATTTTGTATGTTAAAGCACTGGGTAATCTAGATAAAGTTACTATTTGAGGATGATAACATCATTTTATCTTTGGTTACTTACTAATTGACCGACAGGGCCTCATTGCAAAACTCTAGAAAACTGTTTTGTGTTTTCCTGATAATTTACCGGTTAATTGACACTTTCCCTTAAAAAATCTAAAACACTTGCTAATCTATTGCTAGATGTCAAGGTGCTGGATTTATAATCTTGTTGACAGGTGACAAGAGACGCTCTCGAATTCTATAAAGAGCGCTGGTTTTCATCCTTGAGCCTGCAGTAGCTTGACTCAAGGAGCACCTCCAGTTTCCATCTCATATGGCTTCAGTGATGCTCCGAATCCTTCTGCTGCTTTTTACGCTTCCACTTTCTGCCAAATTTCAAATCAACGGCAACCTCACCTTAGGCTCCTCATTAACGGCGGATGACCAGAACTCTTCCTGGCTGTCTCCGTTGGGTGAGTTTGTTAAGAATAGCAAGAACAGAAGCTCTACTGATGCTGTTACTGATATCAGTAAGAACAGGGGAACTAAGATATACAAGAGCAATGAAGAGAAAACATATGAAGAAGAGGAAGTAGAGAATATAAATGCTGTTGAGAAGAATGAGAAGAAAATGGGCTACTGTTAGTATCAAAGAAAGAAAAGAAGAAAAAGATAAGAGTGATAATCTGTAAAGTGAGCTAGAGTGATAATTTGTAAAGTGAGCTAGAAGCTCTATATTGGGATACCCTGTTTCGAACACTCTGTATAATGCTACAAGTCTTGGCAAGTCTTGGTAGTTAGTCTGGTATACTTCAGTTCTGGAAGTTAGTTTTTTGCTTCAGTTAGTTTTCATTTCTTCAACTGTTCAATACCTATAAAACAGTTTACAAAGATAGCCATTGGATATAAAAAGGCTAACTCTTGTGATTGTAAAAATAGAAAGAAGTTTTCCATCTCAAGATCTCTCTACTGTTCTTTCATCCCAAGATTTCCTATTTCTTCTTTGTGCATAAACTTCTTCATGTATTAGAGCCTCTGCATCCTGAAGAAATCATCTTGATGCTGCACAAAATAGTTAAATCTACATCAGGTCGAAGTTAGATTTGAAGCTTCAGTGATCTCTGAAGATATATGTATCTTCCAACAAGATTTGTGAGTTGGTACTTTTCATCCACATCTAAATCTTCATCAGCAATATACTTGTAGCGGCATACTGCAAAACTAGTAGAATTCGTGTCTGCAACTAGAGTTGATCAAAGATCAGGAAGAATAGAATGGCAGCAAGAAGTTTGAGATATTCATTTCCTATTCATGTTAATATCTCGAATTTTGTTACTATCAAATTAGCTGAGGATAATTTCCTTCTATGGCAAGCTCAATTCTATAGATTCTTAAGGAGCCAAGATATGTTTGGTTTTGTGAATGGGGAAATTCCACCACCTGCTAAGACATTGCAGGTTGAAGAAGGAGGTCAAACTTCTAAGGTTCCTAATCCTAATTATAATGACTGGATAAAAACAGATCGGCTTGTATCTTCTTGGATTAGTGGTGCTATATCAGAAAATATACTCAGCTTGATAATTGGCTTAAATACTACTTATGAAGTTTGGCAAACTCTGCTAAATCGGTTTACACAAAAGTTAGTAGCTAAGGAGTTCGAGTTAAGAGGAAAACTGCGGGCTTGCTAGAAACGTGAACGAACATTATCAGCATACCTCAGGGAGTACAAGTCAATATGTGATCAATTGAATGCCATAGGAAAACTAGTTGATAAAATCACAAAACTATTTGGAGTTCTGGAAGGCCTGGGATCTGAGTATGAAAGTTTTAAAACTACAATCTATTGCTTAAAGCCCCAACCAGAATATGATGAAGTAATTTCACACTTAGAAAGATTCGAAGCCAGGTTACAGAATTACTCTTTAAATCAGTTCAGTCCTAACCTAGCTTACTATGGCCAGAGGAAAACTGAAACTATACATAAAGAAGAGGCTGACAGAGAATATATACAACATAATACTATCCTTAGAGTATCAAGAACAAATAATCGTGGAGGAAGAAATTATGAAAGAGGAAGAACATATAATGCCAGATACAGGAACTTTGGTTATCCTGGAAGAAACATGAGTTACAGAAATAATAACTCAAACCATGAACAAGAAAATCAGCAGTTCAAACAACTCAATACCTCCTCTGGCTTGGGTCCTGTTCAAGGATTTAGATCATACAATGTATTAGCACAAAGGTATTATGATACCAGGTCATATCCTGCATCAAATTCAACTCTTCACAAAAAGGTGCAGGTGGAGAAAGCAGCAGAACACACTCGACTTGAGTGTCAAATTTGTAAGAGGCCTGGTCATGATGCCTTACATTGTTGGTATTGGTTTGATAACTCCTATCAAGATGAGGAGATACCAACAGCACTAGTAGCACTACATATTGAGGAGGCAAATGATCAAGAATGGTATCCAGACACTGGAGTAACAACCCATATTACCTCTAATGCTGGTATACTTCATAGTCTTTCTAAAAATAACAATGTTGATACAGTCATGATAGGCAATGGTATGTGTTTACCTGTCAAATACATTGGTAATGCAATACTGAATACTACAATTGATGCCTTGCCTCTAAATGATGTGCTGATTGTTCCTGAGATTAAGAAAAATCTTCTATCATTGTCAAAGTTAACTGATGATTACTCCTGTTCCTTTATCTTTAACAAAACTGGTGTGTATATCAAGGACAGCACCACCAACACAACTATGAGGCTAGGAAGGAAGATTAGAGGGTTGTACAGAGTAGACCCTCATGCTGCAGAAGTCTACTTCACTCAAAGACAAAGAATTGTTGCAGAAAGTATCTGGCATCAACAACTGGCTCACACAAATCAGAATATCTTGAAGCATTTGAGGAATCAAAATCTGATTCAGTACAACAAAGAATCACAGTCTGTATGTAGAAGTTACCAAATAGCTAAGAGTACTGCTCTACCTTTTCCATTATCAAATTCTACAGCTACAAAACCTCTAGAACAAATTCACTGTGATATCTGGGGGCCTTCTCCAGTTAAATCTTTTCAGAGTTTCAAGTACTATGTCATTTTTGTTGACAATTTCTCTCGGTTCAGTTAGATATATCCATTAAAGCTGAAGTCAGATTTCTATAGTATTTTTCTCATGTTTCAAAAGTTAGTAGAAAATCAGCATAGCTGTAAAATTAAGACTTTCCAGTGTGATGGTGGAGGAGAGTTTAATAGCCAAAAATTCAGAACTCACTTACAAAACTGTGGCATTCAACAGCATATCTCCTGTCCTTATGCACCTGAGCAAAATGGAATACCTGAAAGGAAACATCGACATATAGTTGAACTTGGTTTGGCTATGCTATACCGTGCAAAAATTCCATTAAAGTTTTGGGTAGATGCATTTGTAATAGCCAACTACATTGTTAACATTCTTCCTACTAAAAAATTATAGATGCAGTCTCCATTCAACAAATTATATCAGCATAAGCCAAGATATGACCATCTCAGAACCTTTGGCTGTGCTTGCTATCCCTGTCTTCAACCATATGCACAGCACAAGCTTGATCCACGATCTCTAACCTGTGTCTTTCTAGGATACAGTGATCACTATAAGGGATATCGATGTCTTGTCCCTACTACTTGTCATGTCTACATTAGTCGACATGTAGTATTTGATGAGAATTTCTTCCCTTTCTCTCAGAAATCAACAACAGTTTATCCCTCATACACATACTTGTATAAGTTATGGACAGAAGAAGAGCAATTCCTAGCTCCCTCCACTACAGATCACATAAAACATTCAACTTCTCAGTATACAGGTTGGGAACAAGAATCCATAGCTGAGCAAACAAATGGAATGCTCTCACCTGAATGCATAGAACAAGCAGTTTTTGTTTCTCCAGCTGAATTCCCTATGGATCAAATGTCCACCACCACTCAGAATAGTCCACAACAAGTTGAAATACCTATTCCCATAACTGAGACAACAGATGGACCAGATATGGAACAACACACTTCAAATAATCAGACACATTCACAAGGTACATTACCTACTCACCCTATGCAGACTAGGTCTAAGTCTGGCATTATCAAGACCAATCCTCGATATGCATGTCTTGCTATATATGAAGTACCTACTAAACCAAAAACAATCAAATCAGCCTTAGCACATAAAGGCTGGTATAAAGCAATGACAGAAACTTTATCATTATAAAACATGGGAATTAATTCCTCGAACTGGTCAAATGAATGTCATTGACTATAAGTGGGTATTTAAAACAAAGCTTGCAGCTGATGGTAGCCTTGATAGACTTAAGGCTCGACTGGTTGCTAAAGGATTTCATCAGGAAGAAGGCATTGACTTTACAGAAACCTTTAGTCCAGTAATCAAACATGCTACAATTCGTATAGTTCTATCTGTAGCCATGATGAAACACTGGCCAATCCATCAACTAGATGTCAAAAATGCATTCTTACATGGTACATTGAATGAGATAGTTTACATGGAGTAGTCTTCTGGTTTTCAAAATCCCAAGAAACCTCATCATGTATGTCTCCTCAGGAAGTCTCTCTATGGACTTCGACAAGCTTCTCGAGCCTGGTTTGACAAGTTCAACAACTTTTTGCTTGAATATGGGTTCTTTTGCAGCTCAACTAACCCATCCTTATTCATCTATCATACTAATACAGACACCATTCTTCAGTTACTTTCCAACCTTATCCATTCTCTAAGTCTTCACTTCTATATGAAAGACCTTGGCCCACTACATTACTTTCTTGGCATTGAAGTTAAAAATACTTTTGACCACCTGTTTCTTTGCCAGACTAAATATGCCAGTGATCTTCTTACTTGAGCTCATATGCTTGAGTGCAAACCAATTACCACCCCTGTATCACTAAAACCAACTGTTCTAATAAATGATTTTGCTGCCCTTTCCAATCCTGTCGAGTATCGAAGCTTAGTAGGTGGCCTTCAATATCTAACTTTAACAAGACCTGACATTGCATATGCTACAAATTAGCTGTGTCAGAAATTACAAAAACCCACTATTGCAGACTTACATAAACTCAAGAGAGTTTTGAGATATCTCAAAGGCACTATAAGTCTTGGAGTCTTCATTCACTCTCGAAGCTCTCTCCACCTGTATGGGTTCTCAGATGCAGACTGGGCAGGATGTGTTGAAACAAGAAGATCAACAACAGGTTTTTGTACATACCTTGGCTCCAATCTCATATCTTGGGCAGCAAAGAAACAATCCACAGTCAGTCGATCCTCTACAGAAGCTGAGTATCGTGCTCTTGCTTTTGCATCTGCTGAACTTACCTGGATCAGCTTTGTCCTTCGTGATATAGGATGCTCATTGACTCGTCCAACACAACTCTTTTGTGACAATAAATCAGCCATTTCTCTTACTATCAATCCTACCTTACATGCTCGCACCAAACACATTTAGGTAGACTTTCATTTTGTTAGGGAAAAAGTCTCCTTAGGGTCACTACAAGTGAAATATGTCCAAGTAACTATCAACTTGCTAATATATTCACAAAATCTCTCTCTCGTATTACACACTATCAGCTACGAATCAAATTAGGAATTGGTTTCTCACCCATTCCCAATTTGAGGGGGGATGTTAAGAACAGCAAGAACAAAAGCTCTAATGATGCTGTTACTGATATTAGTAAGAACAGGGGAAGTAAGATATACAAGAGCAACGAAGAGAAAACATATGAAGAAGAGGAAGTAGAGAATATAAATGCTGCTGAGAAGAATGAGAAGAAAAGGGGCTACTGTTAGTATCAAAGAAAGAAAAGAAGACAAAGATAAGAGTGATAATATGTAAAGTGAGCTAGAAGCACTATATTGGGATACCCTGTTTCGAGCACTCTGTATAATGCTGCAAGTCTTGGCAAGTCTCGGTAGTTAGTTTGGTATACTTCAGTTCTGGAAGTTCGTTTTTTGCTTCAATTAGTTAGTTTTCATTTCTTCAACTGTTCAATACCTGTAAAACAGTTTCCAGAGATAGCCATTGGATATAAAAGGCTAACTCTCATGATTGTAAAAAAGAAAAGAAAAGAATAGAAAGACGTTTCCATCTCAAGATCTCTCTCTGTTCTTTCATCCCAAGATTTCCTATTTCTTCCTTGCGCATAAACTTCTTCGAGTTCACCTTCGGTTCCGGAAAATGGGACAAGGGGCTCATTTGCTGGCAATATGGTTTGAGAAGATAGAGGACAAGACCATTGTTTGGTCGGTGAATGGTGATAATTTAGCACTAGAAGGCTCAAAGATCCAGTTGACCACCAACGGCCGACTGGTGCTAGTTGACCCAAATGGAAGAGAGTTGTGGTCTCCTAGCGCAACTGTCGCTGGTGTAGCGCATGCGGCCATGCTTGACACGGGAAACTTTGTCCTAGTTAGCCAGAACTACGTCAACTTGTGGGAGACGTTCAGCCAACCGACCGACACGAGACTGCCTACGCAACAGTTAGATCAAGGTACTAAAGTTAACGCTCACTACTCTCCACTGGGAGATTCCACTTCAAGCTAGGAGATGACGTAAATCTTGCATTCTATGCCACTTCTGACCCGTGGCTTGCCTCAGATACTTACTGGGTCAGCAACACCAAAGATAGCGGCTTCAGATTGATATTCAATCAAAGTGGTCAGGTCTACCTTACGGCTAGGAATGGAACACTGCTCAAACTTTTCACCTCAGACATAGTCCCGACCAATGAGTTTTACCGAAGAGCAATCCTTGAATACGATGGGTTCTTCAGGCAATATGCCCCCCTAGGGGGCAAATTCAAGTTCTGCCTTGGCACTAGGCTGGTCGATGGTCTCTTCCCCAATCCCTCCAAATATATGCCAGAGCATCAGGCAAACTACGGGTTCTAGAGCTTGTGAATTCAATAGCTATTGTGCTCTTGGAGACGACCAGAGGCCCCGATGCCACTGCCCACCCGGATATACTCCATTAGATTCAACAAACGAGATGAATGAATGCAGGGAGGACTTCGTACCGCAGAGTTGTGATGGAAGTAGGCCGGAAACAAACCAGTTTGCTTTGAATGAAATGCTCCGTACAAACTGGCCAAGGAATGCTTACGAGCGTACTGCAACACAAACCAAGGACAGTTGCAGAGAGGCTTGTTTAGCTGATTATTTTTGCGCAGTTGCTATTTTTGGCGACATCGGAACTTGCTACAAAAATAATCTAATGGAAGGATGGATCCTAGTGAGGATGGAAAAGCTCTGATCAAGGTCAGGATAAATAACTCGACTTCAAAATCTACAAGAGATGGAAACAAGAATTCCACTATGATTATCATCGGATTGGTGCTGTTGAGTAGCTCTATGTTTGTGAACTTGCTTCTACTCCTCATCACTTATTTAATTTATAGAAGCTTCCGATCTAGGGATTCTAAGTTGTCACGACCAGTCCGATCAACCAAGCCACAGTATGCGACTTTCACTTATCGAGCTTCAAGAAGCAACAGATGAATTCAAAGAAGAACTAGGTAGGGGTGCTTTTGGAACAAGGTGTACAAAGGTGTTCTTGGATCCGAGGATACAAACTTCGTGGCGAGAAAAGTGCTCGGCAACAAGGACCGGAGAAAGGGAAAAGGAGTTTGAAAGAGAAGTGAGTGCAATTGGCCAGACTAACCACAAGAACTTAGTGCGGTTGCTTGGATTCTGCAATGAAGGTCAACATCGACTACTGGTGTATGAATTCATGAGCAACGGCACTTTGGCAAATTTTATGTTTGGCATTTCAAAGCCCAGAGTAGAAATTGCCTGTGGTGTTGCACAGGGGCTCTCTTAAGATGATTGCACTAGGCATATAATCCATTGCGACATCAAGCCCGAAAATATTCTTCTTGATGGCTCTCTCACTGCAAAAGTATCAGGAATAGCTAAGCTCTTAATGGCAAACCAAACACGAACCATCACTGGAGTCAAAGGGACCAGAGGTTATTTAGCGCCAGAATGGTTCAAGAATATACCTATTTCTAGCAAGGTAGACGTTTACAGCTTCGGCATTTTGTTGGTTGAGCTCATCTGCTGTAGAAAGAACTATGAGCCGAGAGCCGAAATTGAAGCTCAAATTGTATTGGTCGACTAGGTGTATGATTGTTACCTCAATGGGAATGTACTTTCGCTCGTGGAGAGTGATGAGGAAGCATCAAACGACATGAGGAGGGTGAGAAGATTTGTGATGACGACATTGTGGTGCATCCAAGAAAACCCGGCTTTGAGGCCAACCATGAAGAAAATCACTCAGATGTTGGAAGGAGCTGTTGAAGTCCCAGTACCTCCAGTTTCAAGCTCCTTTATCAGTTCAATATGATTTTTATTTTTTTTTTCTGTTTAATGTTGTTGACTTGATAATTCATTGGTCATTCATAAGCTCCAAATGCTCTATTTTTTTTTTTTTTTATATCATAAGTATAATGAAAGTCCTAAACTTATTGTAGAAGTGCAATCGAGTCATAATGTTAACCAAATTACTTTTAGATGCAGTAAGTTTTGCCTGATGTTGTTAAGGTCATGAAAACAATATCGTTACGTCACTCCATTTAGTCAAACATACAGGAATTTCAAAACCTGAAACTACTATAAGCAAACTTTAGTAGAATATCTACAGAATTATGTTCATTCATCATTGTTGCAACCATTTCTTTCCAAGTTGCACAAAGACCCGTCTCATTCTAAGCATTGAATCACCACAATGCCATGGACCACGGTTTGCATCCATTGAGTGCATGCCTGATGCAGGACGACCAAGCAAATTTCCTGGTACGTCCAAGCATATCTATGATTATGATTGAAACATTCAATTTCCACAAGGTAACTTAGTAATCGGTTCGAATTCGTAGGTACTGAATCAACTACGAGCCCTGCCTTCTTCTCCATAACTCATAAGGTCTCCAACTTAACGTGTATGACGTTTGGTCAAAGTCTTCCAAATTCTTGCTGTTCCTCGAAAAATATGAGGGTCCCCGCAAGCTTGTGGGGTAGGCTCGCCGTCTTCTAAATTTGAAAGTTTTCTTTCACCATTGATTTCTATAGAAAAAGGGGGAAAAAGAAACTTAAATTGATAAAGATATAACCATCAGAAAAAATTAATATCAACGATACTATTATAAGATAAATTTTTGTAAACTTTGTTGGGTGTTGGTTTGCAAAACAAACAAAAATGCTTTTCTTATTTGTCCCACATAGAAAAGTTAGGATGAGATAGGCCACTTAATGTTTGAGCTTTTCTAGTTTGCTTAGAAACAAGGTTAGGGAGTGGGCTATACCTCATAATACCCGCATGCGGATGCACAAATAATTACGTGATTATTAAGTGCACTTGACTTGCTTGCGTGCTTTGCAATATGATTAGCTAATCCCCTATCTTTCTATTTTATTCCATATGATTATCTTGTTAATCAAAACGTAGTATTTATTTTTTTAGCTTTTTTTTCGAAATTAAAAATTTTGGAATTTTTTTATTAAAAATAGTAATATTTTTTATTTATTTTTTATTCCGAATTTTTATATATTTTCAAATTGTCGTTTGGAAAACATACTAGTTCAATTAGCAACCTTTCTCGACTCGTCTTTTGCAATCTTACTAGTTCATTTTGTAACTTTTCCCAAAGGTATGTCTTTGTTCAATAAGATCAACATAAATATATTAGGTTTTCAGAAAACGGTTTGCTAATATTTTTTTTTTCAAGTCTTCTTTCCAAAAACTACAATTATCTTTTGGAATTGTTTTTCTCAAAAGATTTGGGAAAAATATTAGAATTGCTATATAATATTCTTATCGAGACTTTATTGTATTCTAGAGGAAATTTGCTGATGACCATTAACAACTTTATGGGAAAAAATAAATCCTTAAAAAAGTGATATCATGTCTCAAAATCCCACTTTATTGTTCAACCCAATTTCAAAGTTGATTTTCCAACAAACTTTGTTGAATATAAAAATATAACTAATAAGATACTTTAAGAACGCGTTTGGTGACCATTCTTATCGAGAACAATTTCTGAACAAAATAATACATTTGGTAATTGCACAAAATTTCTGATTCTTGAATAAAAAAAGAATAGATATGCATTTGGTAACTACATAAAATTTCTATTCCAAATCTTTTTCAATTACCCTTTTAGATGAGTGTAAATTTGATATTGAATTCTCATGGATCACTCACCAATATAATTGTCTTCTTATAAGTGAAGAAATCATATTATATTTTATTATATTTCCAATTTAACAAGAATTTGAACTTATAATTCTATTCCATTCTAAAATTCTATCAAATCATAGAAATTGTATTGATTAATTATATTTATACTAAGTAAAAAATATTAACTAATTAAATGTTTATTAAATAGTAAATAATAAACTATAGTATAAACTATATATATAAATACTAAATAATAAATTAAAATACAATTAAATATGTATTCTATATATAGCAAAATTTCAATTCCTACTTCAAATCATTTTTTATTTTTTAGATAAATTTTTTATTTTTTCCTATATTTATTTATTTTTTTCTTATTTTCCTTTCTTTCTCCCCTTCTTAAAGGTGGCCGGTCGCTAGCCTTAGGATGATCGGCGACCAGCCAAACAAGGGCCAGTGACCTCATCGAAGCATTACTGGCCCTTAGCGAGGCCGTGTCTTATTGGTCGAGCCTTGGCTGGGCGAGCGACCTTGCCCAAATTTGGTGAGGCCAAACTCGTCTAGTCGTCGTCGGGGCTTGACCTCACGGGACCACTGCAAGGTTGGCCTCACCTTGGCCGAACTACATCGACCTCTCGATGCCTTAGTGAGGTCGAGCCTTGTCGATGGTTGGGTTGAGCCTCACCCAGCTAGGTGAGGCTCGCTAGTGGTCGGGGGAGGCCCAAACGAGGCCTACTTGGCCACTGATAAGGCTTGGCCTTAGGCAAGGCTTGCCGGTGGTTGGGGAGGCTTGGGCGAGGCCCGCCTCATCGGTGGCTAGGTAAGCCTCCGGCGAGCTTGCTGACAACCAGCGATGGACGGCAAGGGGTGGCGGCAGTGGCAAACGACAATGGTGGCGGTGGTAGCACTTGAAGAACAAGAGAGATGGAAGAAGAGCAAGAAGAAAGAAGACGAAAAAGAAAAAATAGGTTGACTTGATTATAGAATTGTTCCGAGAACAAAAATCAACTTTTTTTTTTTTTTAAATTCTTGATTCTACTCCAAATCTGTTCCCTGGAATAAAATTTTTACCAAATGCGATTCTGTTCCAAAACTACTCATGGAAATAAAAGAATAGAAATAAACATTGTTTGGCAAGTTAACAATCATGCCCTAAGAAAAAGAAGCAAACAAGTAATACTATTATAAGACTAGATATATGCATTGATATGGGCAAAATATGTCCACAAATTTGGTTCAAACAAGTCGTGGGAAAGACTCCAGGAGCATACAAAGTATAAAATCAATAAAGAATGCTGGTTTCATTCATAAGGCTGAAGTAGCTCCACTCACGGAGCACGCAAGTTTCATCTAACATGGCTTAAGTGATGTTAAGATTCCTTATAGTACTTGTTTTATAAGTTACCCGTAGAGTAAGGAACTTACCAACTTCAAGTAGAATATAATTTACCACTCAAAATGAAAACTTAGCCATGAAATTAGTACCATAATAGTGAAATTAGTAACTTCAAGTTCATTGACCATTTCAGAACTATATCGTTCTCTTGTTGGTAAGTAAATAGTTCAACTTGATAAAAAAGTTGCCACTCAACTTTTACTGGAAACTCGTAACAGTGAACAAGTTTGGTGAATTCTTATCATGGTAAAAACATCTATCTACAATATCACTTTTAAATACATGTTTCCACTTGCACATGGCACTTTGTACATGTTTTGCATCAACAACGGCATGAAAATTCACAAGAGGAAATGCCATTGCCAGTGGAAGTAAGCAATGATGTTACAGCTCATTTGGATACTGTAAGGATTTGGTTCAATAAGAGTGGGGAGTGATTGCTAGGGTTAGAGGGCTTGGACTAGGAATGACTCCTGATGGCTTCCAGAATAGCAAAGGGGACATGAGTGAACCACGCGGAACATACAAAGAACGATTTATAATATATATGTGAAAACTAGAATTAACTCAGGGAGGCGCTTTTAGATGTAGCGGCAATTTGGAACTTTGAGGTTAAACCTGCTTAAGTATAGGCACTACGAGGAAGGGTGACCTCTTGAAAAGGTACTCACTTGTATGCCAAATGACAAAATCGTGAGGCGCAACATAAGACGGGCCAAAATAGATAATTCCTCAAGTGAGTTAAATCCAATGTGTCACAAACTATGTAGCACAGACACTCTCCGGAAGCATTCGTGTCGTGTCCAACACTCCGACACGTGTTCGACACACTCCAACACGTCCCGACACGCGGTCAACGAGTGTGAAAAAATCCGACACGTGCTCAACTCTTTTCGACACGCCCCAACACGCAAGTCTAGAATTCCAACACGTGATTCCGACACGCACGGGGTCAATTTTAAAAATTTCTAATACTTGAGGGGTCAAAATATAAATATACACAAAAGAAGTAATAAAATTGCTATAAATATACATGCACGAGGTCTTTTTTTTTCAGTTTTGTTTTTTTATAATTGTTTTAGTTTTTATAAAAATCTTTTACTATGAAAGAAGTAATTAAAAATGCTATATATGATAAATAAATAAATTTAAAGATATCATTTCAGCATTTTTCTTTAAACAATGTTTTTTTCCTCTAAGTTTTATGTATTATTGTAACAAATTAACATAATGAATGATATTATTTAATATTTTTCATGTAAATTAATTCTAGGCTATTTTTATTATTATTTATTTATGTATTTATATATAAAAATAGTTAATATGGAACGTGTTAGAACGTGTCGAAATTCTTTATTTTTAAGAAATGACGTATCGGCGTATCATGTCGTGTCGTGTCACGTCATGTCGTGTCACGTGTCGGTGTTACATAGGTCACAGATACAATCGCCAAGCAAATGCCAAATTGTTAAAAGCTTAAGAATCAGTTTTACATGTTGCTAGGGATGCACAACAAAAAATGATTGATCAATCAATTATATTTAAAAAAATGACTAAATTCAATGATTCATTTTTTTCGTGAGTTGAGGGCATCATTTTCTTTTTTAAATTTTATAAATAATTTTTATTGATTAAGTATGAAATCTAGTAAAGTTCAATACTAAGCTTGTCAACCTATTTAGGAAGTTGCCATCGGCATCAAAATTTTATTGGTGAAATTAAGAAATTACTAGTGAAATTAGTGGCTTACTTTTGGCTCAGTGGAATTTACCAGCATGATATGGAATTTATCAACTTTGAGTGAAATAGCAAATCATCAAATTTTCAAACTTAACAGATGGACCACTTGTAAAACATTAGAAGACTTGATAAAAATCATTATTTTATATAATATGTCATATAATGTCGACATGGACAACCCGAGTGTGATAGATTTGGTTTGAAATGTCACGACCTCTTTTTTTGGGGCGCCTACTTACGCGTGAGTGCATGCGGAGGCTAATGGCTCGATTAAGTCTATTAGATTTAGTTCTCCCAAGCCCACCAATTCACTACTTTTGGTATAGGTTTTTAACCTATAAGTTAATTTCAAAAAGGAGTCACCACTAATCGATTTGGGATGAGTTGATTATAGACCAAGCAAAATACTGCGAGAAATATTTCACTCTTGCACAACTAGAGAAACTAGGATCGATGACTTGATTACATCGTTAATCACTAATGTGTTTCTCGTACCTAATCTTGTTTAAATCCTAAGATTTTTGGATTTTCAAGGATTTTTCCATGCATTTGTGGAGAAAAACATATTTTTGGTCCTTTTCTATTTTTTTAACATAAAAAGTATTTTTAGATTTGTCTGATTTTTTTAAAATATAAATCATTTTCACTTTTTATGAGTTTTGGAGTAAAATATTTTTGGATTTTTTCTGATTTCTGAAAAATAAATTATTTTTTATTATTTTTTGATTTTTTGATTTTTATTATTAAGATAATAATATATTATTAAAACGACTTGGGTCGATTCTCGGGTTGGGACCGACCCGACTCGCCACACACCGGTTGAGATGGGCCTGAGCCGCGAGCCCAGCCTAGAATAATCCTTTTTTTTTTTTAAAAAAAAATCGAAGTCCAAACAAGTCAAGGCCGACCACCTCGACTGCATGATGCCAACGTTACTGGGATGCCTCGACTAGACGAGACGCTGCACGAAGAAACTGACGTGGACGAACAACCGCCCAAACGGTAGCTAGATGGAGGTCAGACAAGGCCGGAGCTCGCGATGGCTGGACGGCCGCAAGCTCCAGCTTAGCGTGCCCAAAACAAGGCAAAGACAGAGGTCGAGATGGAGCTTACGATCTGGCTTGGGGACGGCACGACGGTGGTCCGTTGGTGCGAAGGTTGCCGAAGGCTCCCCTTTGCTCTCACCGGCTCTCAAAACTCGCCCTCACTCAGATCTCTCTGTTCAGATCTCACTCGCTTTCGGGCCTCCCCTGATGTCTCTCAAGGGAAGTCGTCTGAGCTCGCTCCTTCCGTGGGTCTTTGGCCTTCCCCCCGATGCCCTATTTATAGGCAAAGGGGGGCCGGTCGACGGAGGCTTCGGCCGCCGGTCCTTGGTGCGTCGACCGCCTTGGTGGGCCGAATCGGCGTCTCCTCAGTTGCCCACTACTCCTCTCTCTTCCCTGTAGGCCGTCCTCGAGCGCATCGTCGTTGCTGCTCGTGAATTGCAGGCGGAGGGGGGAAGGAGGAAGGAAGAAGAAGAAAGGAAAGGGGCTGGGCCAAAGAAAAGAAAAAGGGCCTCAGGCCCGTGCGGGGAAGAACAAGAAGGAGGGGCTGGGCTTTCACGCCCAGCTCCATAAGAACACTTTTCTTTTCTTTTTCCTTTTCCTTTTTTTTAAATAAATTATCTGAATAGAAGTGAGAAAAAGGAAATAAAGCTTAATGGATGCAAATAAAAATTAAGACCTAATTGACGCGAAAATCATTTTTATTAGGGCCAAATTTGTCCCTAATTTTTTATGCAATTTAATCATAAATATTTAGCCAAAATTTAGATGTCAATAGTGGAGAACAAGTAGTCACTTGACCTTCAATGACGGGACGTATGGGATAGGCTCGAGCAAAATAGAAATTTCTGTTAGCGTACACCGGTTTCAATTTAAAGGCTGATGTAGCTCCGCTCAAGGAGTGTGCATACTTCATCTAACATGGCTTCTGTAGTACTAGGAATTGTCCTAGTACTTGTTCTACTTCTGCTTTTCGCCAAAGCTCAGACTGCCTGCAATGTTACCTCGGGCTCCTCATTGACGGTGAATGATAGGAACACTTCCTAGCATCCATGCTTGGTCGGGCCACGACTCAATTCGTTCTCCTTAGGATTTTGATGATGCTACTAAGAAATAAAAATAATCCTGAGGTGGATATTTTTAAATCACTGTGCTAATGATGTGTGTATTGAAATGAAAAAACAAGGTGAGGAAAACGATGTCAAAAGCTTCAATGTTATCCTCAAGTCGAATCTCCCATGATGTAACAAAAAGCACAATCTTCTTGAGTGCAATAGATGTAGTGAGAGGCATGGATGTTGTTAGATAATGCAAATTCACATATCTTTTCTAAGGATTAACAAATCAGATCCCTAATTTCATGAAACGTTATGAAAAATTTGATAGCTGAAAATTTAGGTATCGACAATGAGTCGCCAAAAAAAAAAAAAATTATGTCTATCCAGCACAATCCATGACCAAACCAAGCTCTTTCCAAGTTCATCCATCTCTAGTCTTCATCCCCTTTCTATCCTAAAAGGCATTTGGTTGTGGTCTGTTTATCACATAACAAGCACTTAATCAAAGTTTAAAGTCGAGTATGCTAGCTTGCCTTACCCTGATGGGTGTCCATAAGATTTTTTTATTAAGTTATTGATTTGATACTTCATTGATCCTGTATAAGTTTTAAATGCTTTATATTTTTTTTGGAACAAGTGCATCAAAAATCCTAAAAGTTATTGTAAAAGTGTAATCAAGTAATGTAACTTTCCACAAATGCGATCAAATTTTAAAACTTTTCAAATTAGTTCAATCAAATTCCTCTATTAACTCCATCTAATTTTGTTAATGAAAAAAAAAAAGCTGACATGGTTTTCTTTTTTATTGCTTTTCTAAAAAAGAGGCGCTGCTGAGGTTGCTATGTTAGCCATTTCAGAAAAAGAAAATTAAAAAAAAAAAAAATTGAAAGGAAAGTTGGCTTGAGACATCTGCTGGTGATGCCCAAAATAGCTGGCGCAAGCTCTCATGTTCACTTCTCTAATTCTATCAAAAGCCATTCTATTGCTCGTTTTGTCTTTTGGCATTGAAATAATCGACTGCCAATTTAAATAGAGTACGATACCATCATTCAGTGATCGTGGACATATCTCTAGTCCTTTCTTTACTTGAAACATTAATTTTTTTTTCTTTTTGGTTAGAAAAGTTGACGATAAATTTAAGAAAAAAAGATAAATAATTTGGTGATAGTCTTGAATGTAATGTGAGAATAAAGTCTGTTTTAGACCACAAAAAAATCAAATATCAAATAATTATGAATTGTTGTGATGTCTACTCGTTTAAGAATTTGTCACTTACAACAAGCTGTTATTCTTATAGTAGTCTGTTATGGTAACAAAACTCTATTAAAAACACCGATGACTTCCTTCTTTTTGGCAAATAGGGCCATTTTTCAGATTACATTACCTTCTTTGGCTTCACGAACTTGACTTTCTCGCCCTCCCCTGTTCCATTCTTATATTAATCGATTATCTTTCTTGTGTTCATCATTGTGAAAGGGATTTTGGTGTGCCAGATGTTTACGTCGCTTCCTAGCTCAGCTTTGCACCAGGGATGCTTTCCTCTCCGTTTAGCTCAACTTCTGCGTATACAGCTACTTGACATTTGGTGGCTTCCTAGTTTCACTCAAAAATCAGAATAGATCAGGGTGAGGGATCACAATTGATTTTTCTTCTCGTCTCTTGCGGGCATTTGTTGTGATACTTTCATGTGACAGGGTGCGTATTTACTGTAATAGCACCCTGCTCTAGTTGAACATGTTCTTTTATGTATTTATTTTAATCTTGACGCTCTTTTATTGCAGAGATCGCCTGTCGTGGGCATATTAACAAGGCATGATTTTATGCCTGAGCACGTGTTGGCATTGCACCCGACCCTCATCAGGAGGAGATGGAAGAGATTAAGACTACAGTTTCCCCGTCTATTAAAACTAAGCATTCAGGAATTTACTCAGGAAAATTCCTACAGGCCAGGTTTTGGGTGAAGCCACTCACTATAAGGTCAGGCCCTGATCGAACCCTACAGACCCCGGAAAATTAGCCCTTCGCCTTACTAATTGAGCACTGTGGAAAGCGGCAAGTTGTAATTTATTTGCCGTACGAATGTATCGACAAGAAATTTTGGGTGGCATTATCATTGCGGAACGGGAATACTTCTGCTGTGACTGAGATGCTAAAGATGTGGAGGAGTCTTGTCAGTAAGATCAAAAATGTGCAGAAAACTGTAGATAAACCTCTTACTCAGTAACCACCGGCTGGTGACGTGGATGGTAGATCACTGGCCCTCCCCAATGGAGGCCAAGGTTCGAAGCCCCTATGAAGCAGGGAGGCTGAAGCACTATGTGGTGACTTAAGCATGACGTCGGGGTGGTGGTTCCCTGTTAGCGTCACCGGGGGGTTTACGGCGCACCGTCGGTGCAAGCTGGTTCCTCCTGTTTCCAAAAAAAAAAAAAAACTCTTACTCAGTAATTTATATACAAGAACACTCCCTCTGTGTACTGATCACTTACACTAAATGCGAAACCAAATTACTTCTAAATGTGGTAAGTTTCGCGTGATGTCATTGAGTCCCACGAGAATACGACATCGCATTGTGACCTCCATTTAACCAAACATATCAGTTTCGAAACCTGGAAATCTCATATGCAAATTTTTGTAGGGTATCTAGAGGATTATGTACATTCATCATTGCTGTTATCATTCTTCTCTAAGTTGGCACAAGACGGCACGATGCCACCGATAGCATTGATCAGGCACATGCTTGATGCGAATTTCTCCGTACATTCGAGCATATTCAATTTCCACGGAGCGACTTGTAGTCGATTTGAATTCATAGGGATTGAACCAGCACCTTCTACTTCCATCCCTTTCGCCTCATAAAGTCTCCAACTAAATGTGTACGGCGACGTCGTTTGGTCAAAGTCTTCCAAATTTATGCGTTCCTTGTAAGGTATCTGCAGGGTTCCTTGTTGACCGCGAACGACAGGAACACTTCCTGGCGTTCTTGCTTGGTTAGGCCGCGACTCAATTCATTCTCCTTAGGATTTTGATGATGCTACTGAGAAATAAAAATAATCCCGAGATGGATATTTTTAAATCAGTGTTAATGATGTGTGATTGGAAATGAAAAAAACAAGGTGAGGAAAATGATGTCAAAAGCTTCAATATTCTCATCAAGTCGATTATCCCACGATGTAACAAAAAGCACAATCTTTTTTATTGCAATAGATGTAGTGAGAGGCATGAATGTCATTAGATAATGCAAATTCACATATCTTTTGCTAAGGATTAAAAAATAAAATCCCTAATTTTATGAAACGTTATGAAAAATTGACAATGAATCCCCAAAGAAAAATCATGTCTATCCAGCCCAATCCATGAGTAAACCACGCTCCCTTCAAGTTCATCCATCTCCAATCTTCATCACCCAAGCCACAGGCACATAGACTGTCGCGACCAATTTTTCTGGTTTGAACGATTTAAAGTTTGGCTAATGAATTGTTAAGTCTAGACTTAACTCGGGCTCTCCCAAGCCCATACCAATTCACTACTTAGATTTAAATTTTTAACATGCATATAGATTTTATCTAGGAGTCGCCACTAATCTATTTTGGTGGGTCGATTAGAAACCCAAGTAAAATAATGGGAGATTTACTTTACTCCTACGAATAAGAAATTTAGGTAAGGGGACTTGATTACGCTAGATTTCTCTAACGCCCTTTTGGTACCATTTCTTTTATTTTGAAAAAATAATAATTTGCAAGCAGCTTTGATTAATTTTAAATCTATTTCCCTAACATGTGAGGTGATTATGCGGTTGGACAAACCACCAATTTAACACCAAGTAAAACAATAAATACATTGCAGGACTTACCTCATAGCAACAAAAGCATCTGCATTGTTAGATTAGAATTCACATCAACAATCCTAGATATGATTTCTAATTAACACGCAGTTTCCTTTTTTTTTTCTTTTGTTTTCGGTTATCTAATGAAAACCATGCAATATACAATGCAATATAACTAAATGACCTAATTCTAATGACATGCAATTTTTAATTAAATGGACCTAATAATTTCTAAATGATGTGCATTTCATGAACATAATCCTGTATAACATTTACATGACATTTTTTATTTTTCTAAAAATGCAATCTATCCTAGAGAATGGAACCAATTTATTCTAAGACATTTTTTTTTTGTATTTTTCATGAAATTCGGAATTAGGAAGAATGTGAAAATTATCTAACTAGATTAAGATTCTATTCAATTTGCATTAGGAATTAGGTTAGGCCAAATCCTAATTTAAACTAAAATATTATCTTAACCGATATAATCCTAAAGTGCAATTTATTTAAGAAGATACCTAAACTTATAATAAATTAAGAAAACATATTATCTAAAATTGAATTAAGTGCCATTTTACCCTAATATGCAATGACGTGCAAAATATACCCTAACTCTACATGACATATGCATCATGATTTTTTGTTGTTTTTCCTTTTTTTCCTTTTTTAATTTCGAAATTAATAATTGCCAAATAATCAAACATGCAATTTAAACTAGTGAAACAAAAATCTAACATCCTAAATTTATGTTTTTTCGTATTTTTATTTAAGAAATTCGAAATAAATAAATTTCCTATTCTAGACATGCAAAATAACCTAAAACAAGTAATATCCTAACATGCATCTAATCTAACTCAAATATTTTTTCCTTTTACGGAGCAAACAAATAAGGCATCAAGAACAACATGGCACCAAATCAAGCAAGACATCATCCACGTCCATTTAATTTTGGAAAATAAATTGACGAATCGTATCTCGTGTATGAAATCAGATTGACCAATTTTTAAATAAAATCACAAATCGTATCTCGAGTGTGAGATCGAATTGGTGATTTTTCCGTACGATTGCGGGTCGTATTTCGAGCGTGAAATCGGACCATCAATCATATGTATGTTGCGAAATTAGGAAGATTTCCCAATTTAAAAGGCTAATCGATATTTTGTGGATGTGATGGCATCATTCAAATATTCAAAGGAGATAATCCCACAAATTAGGCAATAAGGATATATGAAAATCAAATTAAAAGAGATTCTTACCTAATATTTGGCGTCACGTGAACCACGTTGTCAAGTTCGGTCGAACGACGGATGGTGGGATGACTCACGGGCAACAGTTCAAGATGACGTGTTGCTTAAAGAAGCTACCTCGCTCAGTAAGCAACAACAAATTTCGAGTGGTGACTGATGCTTCATTGATTTGGCTTAGCAAAGTCAACGAGGATGGCCAGCACAACATGAGGGCAGCCACAAGAAGACTAGAACGGTAAAAGGGAGAGTTGCTGCAAGATAGAAACACAATAAGATTGCCGACTCGATGAGGCAGGGATCCCTTCGTAGAGGGGTAGCATCAGGCAGCGTTCATCAGTGGAGGATTAGCTCCAGCGAGCCAGGGAGCAATGGCGCTAGTGCGTAGCAACAACGAAACCAAAGCAGCAATGCGGTTGGGTGCAACAGCTCAGACTCGGTTGACTTCTCAAGTGGCATGTATGTAGGGAGTAGCTTGGCCGTCGTCGACACCTCACCAGGGCAGCAGCACGATGTGGCGATGATGGAGACAAAAGCACGACCCCAAGTCTAGCCGTGGAAGGGGCGGATGCATGGAAGGAACATCTCAACCAAGGGCTGGTCGAGATTCCCCGCGTCTGCTCTACTCTCTCTCTCATGTGTCTCTCTAAAATTCGAAATGCCCCACCTCTCTCTCAGTTTATTGCTCTATTTATAATATGGCAGCTCCAAGTCGATTGAATACGCGCTGAATATTCTCTTTTTGATTTTATTTCTTCAAATTGAATATCAACTTGCAAGTTTTGTCGATTTCTCCCCTTTCTTGCCATGAATAGATCCATGGGTATATCCAACAATATTTCTTTCTTTGTCCTTGAGTTGATGCAGAGAATTTGTTTCCCTTTTGCTCAAGCTTATGGATGTGTGCGATTTCTTTGATGGTGCACTCTTTCTTGTTTTAAAACAAGATATAATGTAGCATAAATACCAGTATATTGATTCTTTCAACTTTCTCGCCCATATCCCTTTTCTTTCCTACTCTCTACCAGCTTTCGTTTCCTCAAAGACGTCTTCCTTGCATCCTTCCTTACCTTAATTACTGAAAGTCATGTGCCCACACAAAATTGAAAGAATTTTTGCATGGGTCAATGGGTCAAAACTTTCGCTTAACAGAGTTAAAATTCTGGCATTAAAAGGGTGCGGTCATCATAACCTTTCAATGAGCTTGACCCCATTTTGCCGTCCAGTGGACTGGAGATGTTTCGAAGCCGCAGCTAGCTATGAGATTGTGTTCCCATTGTCATCATACAAGGTCATCTGCATCTCCATCTTCGACAACTTCTTGAGCGCATCGGATTGATCGTTCTCCACTTGATCCTACGCCTGATGGCCGCGTAATGGAACGTTGCCCAGCCACCTTTGTTCTCGATCATGCAAAGATCATGGCCTATTATTAGAAGCTCCCTCGTGACTTTCAAATCCCTTGTGGCCGATCAATTGCAAATGTAATAAAAAGAAATGCTCATAAAACTAAATGTTATGCAATTTTTTTTTTTAAAAATTAATCCCTAATTTTTATGTAATAAGTAAATAATTAAGTCGCCAAAATTTAGGTGTCAACAGTTGCTCCTCTTTGAAAGTGAGCTCGAAGAGGTTGCCTTCAAAGATAAATTGAGACCTAAATTTTGATTATGCACATGCAATGAATGATTTTTTTTTCTTGAAAATGAATTCCATTTTTTATGCAGTTTATATGATGCATGGAAATGCTAATGCAAATGATAAATGAACTTTACCTGGAATAACTTACCTTCAAGGAGGATAGAGTAGTTCGAGATAGTTGGTGTTACGTATCTAGGACCCGTACCATTCTACAATCGCCTAGTATGGCAGTGCTTAGTTGTGTCTAAGACCTGTACCATTCTACGATCGCCTAAATAGGGATTCATTTTCCAAGATCCGTACCATTCTATGATCGCCTGAATGAGGAAATAGGTGTTGTCTAAGACCTGTACCATTCTACAGTCACTTAAACGAAGATTTTGCTTAGCTAGGACCCGAACCATTCTTCGGTCGCCCAGCGTTCCAACAAAGATCATCGGACCAGGACCCGAATCATTTTTCGGTTACCTTAATTAGATTGAATCTGGAGAAAAATCTTTGGGGGACAACTCAATCGAGTGTCAATTAAAAGGGACTTTAGGCTACGAAAGCACGCCAGGTCGATAAAAGAAATCCGGGCTATAGAAGCACACCGGTTCGATAAAATGGACTTTGGACTACGAAAGCATGCTAGGTCGATATAAAGGACACCGGATTACAAAAGCACGCCGGGTCTATTAAAATGGACTCTAGGCTACGAAAGCACGCTAGGTCAATATGAAGGACACTAGGCTACAAAAGCATGTCGGGTCAATATAAAGGACATCGGGCTACGGAAGCACGCCGAGTCTATGAAAGTGACTATGGGCTACGAAAGCACGCTAGGTCGATATAACTGGACAGCTTGACCAAGTCAAGTGTCGATGCACTTGAGAGAGAATATATGCACAATGACAAGTATTTTAAAGTATGGTAGAGATATACTTACCTGGTGATATCTCTGATTCTCGGGGCTATGTCTTTTGGAATTTAGATATCCTGTGGAGGTCTTTCACCTCATGAAAATAATTTTTTGGAACATCAATGATGCACCTTGAATGTTCGTGAATATTTCTCATATCCTAATATCATGAGGCATTCTGAAAGGAACCTGAATGTCAAGAGCTCTTGAGTCTTTAATAAAACATTATCTACCGAGACATGATTTATAGCAAAATATGATATGCATTCATTAAAGACGTAGACAATTTAAGCTACTCTAGAATGCACATTTCAAAGTTCGATGGGGTTTTCATCCATTCAATCAAGGTTTATGCATAATTACTTTACCATATTTGCATCACCCAAATTTCCACAGGAGAGAATTTTCGTTCAAGACAATGGCATGGATTTTTTAAGAATACTAAATGAGACACTTTCAGTTAGAAAGGACTTTCACTCACTCTCATTCAGAAGGGCTATTTTAGGAGAATTACTTAATCTCACCATCATCATATCGACAAGGGTCCGAGTATTCTCGCAAGCAGTACGACCTTACCAATCTGAGAGGTCTTTAATAGGGATCGTAATGTGGGCTTGGCCAACAGCTTAACAAAGGGGACTCTTTGAGTCAAGGCAATTCAAAGGACAATTTGTGAACATCTCTAGGCTTGTAAGTCAAGAACCCTGCAAAATGAGAATGAAATAATCTTGCTCACACTTTTTCGAGCAATGCTTATAAACATATGATCTCCCATGTTAATTCAAGTGCCATAATCTGAAAAGACTTTGTAAGGGACGTAACATAGGCTGGGTTCATAGGTTAAGAAATGAAAGGATCATTAGGCTCAAAATATGTGTAAGGGGTGAGAGTTGGTGATCATCTTGACATTGCCACTAGTTTTCTTTTTCACCTTCAAGGATTGTCTTCATGAAGTGCCCTATTGATTGTAAAAACTCAGCATTTGAGTTCTTTGAGTATTGCTCCATTAGGATTCAACCTTTTATAATTGATAGTCACCTCTCGTGACTCTTTTTTTTTTTTTTTTCATTTTCATCTATGGGCATCGGCCTTGCTTTTACTAGGCACACTGCTTTTTCATGCCCCTAGTTTTCATGCATTTTTTCTTCACTTCTTTTTCATGGGCATTGGCCTTGCTTTTATTAGGTACACTGCTTTTTTATGCCACTTAGTTCTATTTGAGTTCAATTCTTGTGCACAGTGCATGCATCAAGGAATTACATTTTGAATGACACTCGAACTTTCAAGGGTTTTCATATGTCTTTTGCCTTGCCCCAGTGTGGGGGTTGATCACCAACTGGGTTTAAAGAAATGAAAAATTGCATGCTCAAATGGGCTACACAAAGGGTATAAGTATGTAGGATAGAGAAAGAAATGTTCTTCATCATCCTAAGGCACTTAAATTAGTACATGAATTCAATGTATTAGCACGACTTGAAGATTGATGCAAGTGAAAGCAAGAAAATTTCTTTTCATTTTTCTCACCTCATGATCCCACCTAACCTCCAATTTGCCCCGATATGGGGGTGGTTCTTGACAGGGGTAATTTGAAAGAATTTCCATAAGTGTATGGGGCTCAAAGAAGTTAAGCAATGGATCACCTGTAGTATTTGAGATAGAGAAATGAATTGCCTCTCATCATTTCGGTTGTTGTACCTTTTGCGAGAGAACTCTTCACCTTATGGATGTGAACCTTCCTACACTCATCTCACAAGTGTATGAGTAGGGGACTATGTATAGGATAGGGTTCACCTTTTATCATTCCAACTCGTCTCATTTAGTATGCTCAATCCATTCCACATCATTCATTAAATTAGTCCATCCTGATGTCCCTTAGTGGAATTGATGAATAAAACATATAAGAGTCACCGTGCAAAATCCCTTTTTAAAAGAGCCCAACAACTTTAAGTATGAAAAATTGTCAAATAGTTTTCCACACTACAAAATAGTTTTAAACATTCATTCAGGGAATTCCCCCACAAAAGGGACTATCTTAGTAATGGGTGTTCTTGGATTGCACCTATTGAAAGGAATAAACACACTATTGATTAATCAAGACTGAAATACGATCTTCAATTTGATAGACGCTCTGTTCTTGCTTCTGCCCTTGATATGCCCTTTTTCAGATTCTTTCTCCCCAGGCCAAGAAAATAATTCTCTGAAACATAAAGCAAAAGAGTTAGAAAATTAAACAGGGCTAACCTAATGCATGCTTTTGGAAACAATTTGAAAAGATATTATTTTTTAGGATTTTTTTTTATGAGGAAGCATAAAGAAACCCAGTCCTCAGAATTCTCCTTGGGTGACATTTTCTTTTCATTGTTGGATATCGTCACCGAGCTGTTTTGGTGTGCCTCATTATGCCCTCAAAATTGGAAATAAAATTATAATTTCATTGAATATAATCAAATGAATTACATTATTGGAATGAAAAATGCAAATAAGCAAACCATAAAAACAAAAACAATAATTGAAATCTCATAAAGCAAGAAATCATAAAAAACTTGAAGTCCTAGAAGATAAGAACTTCTTCACTCAGCGATAGTGTTTGCGCCTCCATCATGGTTGTTAGGGAAATCCCTTATGATGTTTTGAAGATGACAAAATAAATCAAAGGCTACTAACATGTTTGATGGTTGAGTAATAGACCATGTAGATGATAAAACATCTAAAGGATTTTATCAAAGTCGAAGATGACCGAAGACTAAACGTAACATATGTCCGCAGTATATTCCCAAGATTTCCAGACTTCGTGTCAAAGTCTCAAGACCGCCGACTCAAGACTCATATTGTAAAGTCTACGACTCAGATTGTAAAGTCTACGAGACCCAGATTGTAAAGTCTCAAGACTCATATCGTAAAGTCTCAAGACTCGACTTTACATCCAGATTCGATGAATCGTAACTCAAGCCCAATCATACAACGGCTAGTGATCTGGTTTGGATTCCACATCAAGATTGATTTAATTGATTGACGATTGGATCTTGAAGACAAGAACTTTCTACACGAAGAAGCTTTACTTATGGAAACCAAGATTTCGTTTGTATGGGCGATCGGAATCAATTTGGGATTTTACCTTTGTCACTCAACGGCTACCAAATCTTCTAGATACAGAGCTGTCCAATGGGTATATTGGAAGACGATTTTCCGGGATACTGTCCAACGGGTAGTTTGGAAGTGGAGGAGTATTTAAGGAGATCATAGACCGATGAGCAAGTAAGAGATGGAGCGTAGAATTTATAATTCCAAAGTCTGAGCGACTTTTGATCATATACTTGTCTCTTGAGAGCTTAAAAGTTTGTAATCGTGAGAGATATACCAAAAGAGTGTTTTAGTGAGGTAGTGTGATCTACTACTAAGTGTTTGCATTCGAAGTTGTAATCTCTTGTTGATTGCATAGTGGAATCCAACCAAGAAGGCTATTATCGTGGGAGAGTGGACGTAGGCTTGGATTAAGCCGAACCACTATAAATATTGTGTTCTTATTCTTTTCCCTAACTCCTTTATTTTGTTCATACTAGCACTCTCAATTGGTATCAGAGCCAAGTGCTCGGTTTATAAAAGTGTTTTTACTTTTGAGCTAAAGATTCTTTATGGCTAGTATGTTGGCACCAGGTCTTATGGAAGGGCAAAGCAACACAAGGCCACCATATTTCGATGGAAGAAAATACAAGCAGAATGGCCAGAAAAGAACAATGAAAGAAGATGATGTGCAAAGAAATATATGCTTGACGGCACATTCAGAATCTGAGTCTGGCTCGACATAGACTCGGGAATCAAAGTCTCGATTCGAATCGACTCAATCCGATGAGGAAATCAAGGAAATAAAGGAAAAGAAGAAGTTGGTAAGGAATGTTTTTGGGCATATAATTCTCATTATGCTTGAAATTCGATATATCATTGATTGATTCAGATTTTATAATGATCATATTTTTTGATTTGCTTTATTGAAGAAAGAATTGTGTGATTTGTGATTCGAGATTTAATTTGATACGTGTGATCATTTTTGATATCATGCTTAAAGAAAAATGAATTTATTTGTTTTGATTTTATACTCTCAGATTTTATCATATTTTGCCAAATAAAAATCTGTTTTACGTGATATTAATTTATGATGCAAGATATTATTGTGCATAATATTCTTTCTTTGAATACTTTGTTACGATGAATTAAGAAAGAATATTTGATTATGGAGATTTTCTATTTTACTCTAACGTCAAGGAAGGATCCAAATTGATGGATACCAAAAAGGGAAATGAGTTGATTGCAGGAAATTCTTTAAGGGGAGGATGATTGTGAATCTACACAGATTTTGGTGCAATTAGAAAATATCTCCAGCGACAATTGCAACAATTGTTTCTATACGCCAAAAGAAAAGGAAAAGAATCGTGATCATCTCAAAAAGGCAACAAATTGGAGGGGAGCTTTGATCAATTATGAAAAAATCTTTTTGGATTGATCGTGATCTTATTATGAATGGAAGGAAAGGTAAATGTGTCAGAATTTATTCTAAAAAATCCGGTTAATGCATCTTTTATTACCTTTTGTCATTAACAAATATTTTATTGATATTATCATGACAAAAAGTGTACGTGAATTTCATGATGCATCTGTGATTTTTATTGGATATTTGCTGATATATATGATCGAAGTGAGCTATATTGCATATCTTTAATATTCGACTTATTTTATAAAAGCTGATTTTTTGGAAATTGCGATTCATGCAAAATATTTGTTATCATTCTCTACGTGAATCTAGTATTATCACTTTTTGATTATGACAAAAAGGGGAGAAGAAATGAATATGCATATGTGCTGATTGGTTGATATTATTTATTGCATAATATTGAGCTGTGATTATTTTTCTATATATTCTTATGCTCAATCTATTTGCTATCTTCTGATATCCTTTGATTTAAATTAATATCTTTAAAAGTATGTTTACAAATCTGCATATTCAGAGATTGTTTTGTCATCATCAAAAAGGGGGAGATTGTTAGGGAAATCCCTTATGATGTTTTGAAGATGACAAAATAAATCAAAGGCTACTAACATGTTTGATGGTTGAGTAATAGACCATGCAGATGATAAAACATCTAAAGGATTTTATCAAAGTCAGAAGATGACCAGAAGACTGAACGTAACATATGTCCAGAGTATATTCTGAAGATTTCCAGACTTCTGTGTCAAAGTCTGAAGACTGCCAGACTCAAGACTCATATTGTAAAGTCTACAGACTCAGATTGTAAAGTCTACAGACCCAGATTGTAAAGTCTCAAGACTCATATCGTAAAGTCTAAAGACTCAGACTTTACATCCAGATTCGATGAATCGTAACTCAAGCCCAATCATACAACGGCTAGTGATTTGGTTTGGATTCCACATCAAGATTGATTTAATTGATTGACGATTGGATCTTGAAGACAAGAACTTTCTACACGAAGAAGCTTTACTTATGGAAACCAAGATTTCGTTTGTATGGGCGATCAGAATCAATTTGGGATTTTACCTTTGTCACTCAACGGCTACCAAATCTTATAGATACAGAGCTGTCCAATTGGTATATTGGAAGACGATTCTCCGGGATACTGTCCAACGGGTAGTTTGGAAGTGGAGGAGTATTTAAGGAGATCATGGACCGATGAGCAAGTAAGAGACGGAGCGTAGAATTTATAATTCCAAAGTCTGAGCGACTTTTGATCATATACTTGTCTCTTGAGAGCTTAAACGTTTGTAATCGTGAGAGATATACCAAAAGAGTGTCTTAGTGAGATAGTGTGATCTACTACTAAGTGTTTGCATTCGAAGTTGTAATCTCCTGTTGATTGCATAGTGGAATCCAGCCAAGAAGGCTGTTATCGTGGGAGAGTGGACGTAGGCTTGGATTAAGCCGAACCACTATAAATATTGTGTTCTTATTCTCTTCCCTAACTCATTTATTTTGTTCATAATAGCACTCTCAATGGTTAGGCGGAGGATTTTTCTGATTACTGCCGAAAGAGAATGCCTTTGTATCCAAGAGGTCTTGGACCTTATGCTTCAAGACATAGCAATTATCAGTGGAGTGACCAACCTCTCCCATGTGATAGTCGTACTTTTCGGAGGGATTATATGCAGGATAATGCTCGGGATTTGGTCGCTTCGGCTCAGTAGAGAGTAATCCCTTCTTCTGGAGGACAGGCAAAACTTTGGATAGGGGTCCGGGGTGAGGTGTAAATTGTCTTCTACCATTATGTCATCGACCCAAGAACTGATGTCCTCCGCCTTGCTGCTAAGTAGAAATCTTAATTGCCGAAGTGTGATTGGATGTATCACAATTCGGTGGAGCATAGGCCATATTAATCTCAGCTTCAAGGTCCTTCTCCTTCTTAGTAGAAAATCTCTTGTTAGATGGCTCAGTAAACCACCATTCTCTTATTCCCATCTCGATTTGTTCTCAAACGGGAACAAGTTGGTTAAAGTTTTCGACATATGTGTTAGCCATCTGGTTACGGAACTCAGACAGAAGAGTCTTGACGAACAACTTCATCAACTCTTTGTCAGTAGGCTCAGGAGTGATTTGAGCTGCTAGATTTCGCCATCTCACAGCGTACTCCATAAATGATTCACTCCTCTTTTTTTCCATCCTCTCAAGATCTTCTCGTGAAGGTGCAATGTCCACGTTGAACTTGTACAGCTTGAGAAACGCATCGGCCACTTCATTCCAGGTGTCGAGAAGGTTCACATTCTTCTTGACATACCAACTCAGCGCAGGCCCGGTTAAACTCGCATGGAATGATTGAATCATGAGGGGCTCGTTCTTGACATATTGGGCCATGCGTACATGGTACATCTGAAGATGAGCTTTTGGGCAGGACGTACCATCGTATTTCTCAAAATCCGGCATTTTGAACTATTTTGGCATCTTGTGCGACATCCTGATTTTTTCAAATCTGATTTCAATTGAATAAATCGGGCCTCTCGTCAACGCATCTATAGTGCTATTCTCTGAGCTGATTACTCAAGAGATAACTAGACTATCTGGGAAAATTATTAAGGGATTTTAACGCAAAAGACTTGAGAATTCGACCAGGAATCGACTGCTCGACCGTGCTAATTTGCAAGGGTTATTACGGCACAATTAAAAATCGATCAGAGATTAATGATAAGTCATTTCGATTGAGATGAGTGATCAAAATGTGGGTGATTCCACATGATTGCAAAATTCTCATCAATCGACATTAAATTGATTTTCTATCGTTTTGGGTACCCTGTGTCCGTATTTGAAACCTTGAGATTTTCACGACAATCGAGAGTCGTCAATGTTTCGAAGATGTATATTGTAACTCGAGATAAATCGATCATGGGTCAATTGCACTAAAAATTCTTAAAAGTTACCCGGTAGACTAGGTCACGCTAAAAGCGCGTCGGATTGAAATTAACCGCGAATTTGAACCTGATTTCAGAAATTGAAAGTTTTGTGGTGTCACGAGCTATTTTAGGAACGTTGACTCATCCTCCGAAGATTTTTCAGAGATTCCGAGATTTTTGTGGAAAATTGATACAGACGTTGCGGAAAATCAGCGGAAATTCAGATGAGCTATATTGATGGAAATTGGAACTTTCAAGTCGAGCCTTTGAGTGTTGAGGACTTGCAGAAATTTGTATGGGCTTTTTCTTCGATGAAATTGACCTCGATTTGGAGAATCGATGAAGAAATTCAAGAGAATTTAAGTGAAATTCGGAGCTGGATTTTAGAGCAGAAAAATTGGCTTCAATATTTGATTAATGGAGGATTTTAATTCAAGAAAGAAATAGGGAGACAAGAAGTTAATGCAAGGGATAAAATTTCTGACTTTTCCCTCTTTTCCAAGACCTCTCAATCACGACTCTGCCGACTTCACCTTCGTTGCCGCCTCTGCTTTGCTTTCGTCCCCTTAATCTCTCTCTCTCTCTCTCTCTCTCTCTCTCTCTGTTTACATTCCACCGATCAAGCTCTCACCCTTCTTTCATTTTTCTTCATCCAACGTCCATCAAATTCAGCCATTAATCCACCGCCCCACTCCACTACTTGCTGTCTCCCTTTGGTCAACCAAAGAAACCCCCTCCCCAACTTGTTGATCGTGAAGCTCCACTCACGCCATGCCTCAGCTAACAGAAACCCACGATTGCTTCGCCGAAATCCAGTTTCGCGTAGCATGTTTCATCCAGTCAACTCATCGCCGTGAAGTCCCCAAGTGTTGACCGCTAGCTGCACCATCTTCGGTCCACCTCTGCCAAATTGCCAACGCCTGCTTCCACCTCCATGTGGCTTCACTGTGCAGCCTTTCCCAGCGAAGCGGCATCACCGTCCACAAAGCTGCTTCCTCTTCGTGCAGCTCCATCCAGCGAACTCCGTAGTCCGGCTCCAACGATCTCCTCTCTTCTGGCCCAGCTTCACCGAAGCTCAGCCCACATCAACGGCCCAGCTTTCAACAATAGCCCACACAAGTCTTGTGGTCCAACAGCTGGGCTTGTCTTCAGTCCATCAAGCCTAGCAAATTTCAGTTTAGCTGGGCCCAAAAGTCCAGCAGTCCAGTCCAACTTTGAAGCCTAGCAAGTTGTTTTTTTTTTTCAGCAACCCAAGCCCAGATCAAGCCCAGTCCAAGTCATTAACAAATCTCAATTTGGGCTGAGATTTGTTGGGCCCGTTTTAGGCCCGGCCCAAGTTTGTCGACACCGTCGAAAATTCATATTTCAGCCGTCGTCGCGTCGTCATCGCGATGAACCGGTTTCCGCAATTAACCAGTGAGTTTATACTCTAAACTCTGCTTAGTAGGTTAATGACGTTTAAGGGGTGTTAGATTTATTTTATTAGGAATTAGATGGTTAGTTAGATTAAATTAGAAATTGAATTATTTAATTGAGCATGTTAGGTGGTTAGCATGGTTTAGCTAAGGCCTAAATAAATTGTACTGTTTATTTAGAAGGGTTTGGGAATTTTCTGAGTTCTTATTGGTATTTAATTTAATAATTTTGGCCTCGGTTAGTATTTTTAGAAATTAAATTGAATTAATTAATTAAATTTCGAAATTAATTAATAAATAATTATTTTTCCGGAAATTAGGCCAAGATAGCCGGTGACCGGAATTTCGTGGCGATTGCAATAGTGTGGTTAATTTCTGCAATTGAGTGTTAAATTATGCAAATTGAGTGCTGATTGGATTTTTGGTATTTAATTCCAAAAACTGTGAATTTTCAATATTTATTCAGAAAATCCCGGGTGTCGGGTTTTGACATCAAAAATGGTTTTTAGTACTATATGAAATAGTGGGATTTCAAAAATGAAGAATATGAATTTTTCGAGGTCAAGTTGATCGTGTACCCACACATGAGTAATTTCATGTGAATTTCTAATACGAGGAAAAAGGCCAGGCTCACCATTTTAATTGAAACATTTGAGTACAATGTACGGTGTCCTAGGCCATATTTGAGTGATTGTGTGATGGTTATGAGAAATTGTCCCGGGCTGTTAAGCTGGACGTTATCCCTATTTGGGATATCCCCTGAACAATGGGAAGCCGGTCGTAGTTGATTCTGGACCCTATGCTCCTTCGGGAAAACCGTCTGATAAAGAGACATGCTGTGCTCAATAGGGTGAGACAATGCTTGGCAATGCCAGAAGACCGCCGAACTGAGAGTAGACCGTGCTATATGCCGAGATCAAAACTAGGAACGCATAATTAATTGAGTGTTGCGTTTCAGTTATTGGAGCTTATTTGTTACTCATGCTCTCATGTTGTTTGTGAGATAAATTGTACTGACCTGTAGGGTGGATCTGAGACGAGGTAAGTCTCCTTGATTGTGTGCCTGTGTGATTAGGACACTTCTGGGCGTATTTCCCTCCTAATTGGGGTTTAGAGCTTAGACTTGCTGAGATGATATCTCACCCCGTTGTGGGACAACATTTTCAGGGTCGTCGAGTGGAGGACCTAGAGCTGAGAGGAGGTGATCGGAAGCGTAGGTTAGTTAGGACCGCTTCTTTTTAGAAGGCCAGTTTGTTGTAGTCTTTTGGCCATAGACCTGTGTACATGACTCAGTGTATATATATAAAAGCATGTTTGTTTGTGAATCTATTATCCTGCTTTTCTATCTCGAGATGATTACTGTCAGGGGATTTCTTTTCGCTTCTGCATGTGCAATAAAATGGAAAGGGTTGGCGACTCGTCCTGGGAAGTTGCAAAGTATTATCAACCACATAGGGATGGGCACGCACTCGGGGTTCGGGACGTGACATCTTGACTTTCTCATACACGAACAAGTCAAATGGGAGTGAACTCTGTGACTCCTGCAATTGTTTTAGCTTTTCTTCCAATTTCGCAAAGTGTTCATCTTGCTCCGCCTTACAGGCATTGTTAAGCTTAGGCTTTTCCACATTGATCAGGAATGGGTCATCTTCCAGGTCAGGCATGTCATCCTCACCCATTTGGGTCTTGTTTGCCTACTTCGGGACGACTATCTTAGGGAGAGCGGGTGCAAGAGCCGGATTCACTCGGAGGGATTGGATTTGAGTTGTTATAAGCTCCATGGAGGTGACTAACTGTTGGAGTTGACCTTCCATAGCGGAGATACGATCATGCATTTCAGTTTGGTTGGCCATTCTAGCTCTTAATTGCGTGATGATGGGCGAACGTGACAGATCCGTTATAACCTAAATTGAAGAAATGAACAAAAATAAGTATCTCATGTAAATTATGCTAGTCCATGGCAACGATCTAGAATTTTATTCATCAATGGAGCTTTTGACAAAATAAAAACTTGAACTACCTTGAACAAATGAACTAGGAAAGTAAATGACTCAACTTCCTAAACATTAATCTAGAAGTGAAAAAAAATGAGATTGATTCAAGACTTCATCTAGCTTGATCAATATACACTCAGGACACCACTCGCCGCAAACGCTTATTCTCATCTTGAGCTTTTTCAGCAACTCTTTTGAGGCCTTTATTCTCAACACAATTGGTGATCTTCAACGGCACCTCTGGTATCTTCGGAAGCAACTCCTTAGAAATCTTGTGTTGTTGAATGTACTTAGTCGAGGCATAGTATTTCCTTTCTTTACCCTTCAACTCTTCCTTGGGCCATTTAAGCTTTCGAGGATGGCACATGTCCCACATCTATTTGATAGTGAGAATGAAATATTCATGGCCTTGGCTTCCATCAATGAAGCTAACTTGGAGCGGATCCGCTTGTAACACCGGGGAAGCTCTTGCACGGCTTGATACTAACAGGTCACTCTAGTTAGATAGTACTCCAATGCTTCAGTGAATCCCAATAGAGGGATTGGGCCAACTCCTCCACACAAGAGTCTCGCTACCCAAACTTGGAACCATTTAGCATGTCATAGGAAACCCTTAGAAGTTGGTTTTTTTCATGAAAGCTAGCCACCTAGAATAATGATAATTCGGTGCATGTTTTTGGTTGTTCTCAAATTTCATAATGGGGTGATTAGATTCATTAACATCATGTATAGTCATTAGACCATAAAACCCTTTTATATGTGAAAGAAACCAAATTTGCAAAATTTCAGGAGAGGAATGGAAAGTCTTATCACCACCTCCTTTAAATCAAGTGAGGGAAAGGAAAGTTTCACTTAGAACGGTGTTTACAAAATTCTTTCCTTCCAACACTTGTTTAACTAATTGAGCGATCAAAGGGTTAATAGCATTCTTGCAGTAAGGAAAAACTATAAACCCAAAGAAAGCTAAAAGGAAAACCCTTCGCATTTGAGATGAAGTGCATTTCTCAAAACATTGTTTCAGGAATGATAAAGGACATGTATTGCGGTGAGCCTTTTAAAGTCATAACAAGATCTATTCCGATAGGTGGACTAATCAATTCGGCTTTCAAGGATTTTCCTATGGCAATGCCATACTCTTCTAAGGTGGGAATGAGCTCATGCTTACTGCCAAAGATAAAGATAGAAGTCTCGGGGCACCAACAGTGAGCGAGTGCTTGGATGAGGCCGATATAGATGTTGATATGTAGCAGTGGAAGCAGTCGACCAATATGTGACTCTATAAACTGACGGCCATCTTGATCTAACTTGTCCCACCAAGTGCTAAGCTCTTCCCTTGGAGGGAGAATAATTCGAATATCCGGTGTCGCTATTGTATATTGATCAAGACTTAGGACAATCCTAATGCCATGGATCGACAAAATAATGTGATAAAGTAAGTAAATTGCAAAGGCAAAAAATTTAGAGAACTTACTTTACCAATGATGGGTAATCACATAGACATGCGCATGGTAAGTGGCTCGATTTCTAATCTATAAGGCTTATCAAGATGGAGCCACAAGGATGATCAGACTAGCCACGGGCTTGTGGACTATGTTGGGTCCTCATGACTCCGGCTTAGTCAAAGAGCCGACCTGAGTCACGAGCATGCAGACCGAGGTGGGTACTCTTGACACCATGAAAGAAACTTTGGGATTGAGATGGGCGACTTGTACCGCGAGCATGCGGTCAGAGTGGCAAACATCTCAATACCATCCTAGATGATCCTATGCGGCCCAGGTTCGGCGGGCAAGTTGTTTGTGCAATAGTGCAGTGCTAGATGCAAGGCATGTACAATAGTTTATATTAAGCAACACTTCATATATGAAAATAAACCATATATTCCTATACCTCCCTACAAAACAAAGGTTAACAAACACTTCCCCTTATACCTCTCATCCTACAAAAAGATTTAACATCTTAAATATTAGGGGCGTACCTGGAATCCTCGCTGTCAAACAAAAATAATTTTTCAAATAAAAGAGAAAATCGACCTAAGTCCACTAAGAGTTTTAACTCAAGTCCTCGTGAGTCGCCAAGCTGTCGCGACCAAATTTTCTGGTTTGAACCACCTAAAGTTTAGCTAATGGATTGTTAAACCTAAACTTAACTCGAGCTCTCCCAAGCCCATACCAATTTGCGACTTAGATTTAAATTTTTAACATGCATATATATTTTATCTAGGAGTCGCCACTAATCTATTTTAGTGGGTCGATTAGAAACCCAAGTAAAGTAATGGGAGATTTACTTTAGTCTTACAAACTAGAGATTTGGGTATGGGGACTTGGTTACGCTAGATTTCTCTATTGCCATTTGGGTACCATTTCTTTTATTTTGAAAAAATGTTTTTTGCAAGCAGCTTTGATTGATTTTAAATCTATTTCCCTAACATATGAGGCGATCATGCGGATATGCAAACCACCAATTTAACACCCAAGTAAAGTAATAAATAAATTACAGGACTTACTTCATAACAACGAAAGCATCTGCGTTGTTATATCAGAATTCACATCAACAATCCTAAATATGATTTCTAATTAACACGCAATTTCTTTTTTTTTTCACTTATTTAATGAAAACCATGTAATATGCAATGCAATATAACTAAATGACCTAATTCTAATGACACGCAATTTCTAATTAAATGGACCTAATAATCTCTAAATGACATGCATTTCATGAACCTAATCTGTATGACATTTACATGACATTTTTTTATTTTTCTAAAAATGCAATCTATCCTAGAGAATAGAACCAATTTATTCTAAGACATTTTTTGTACTTTTCATGAAATTCTGAATTAGGAAGAATGTGAAAATTATCTAACTAGATTAAGATTCTATTCAATTTGCATTAGGACTTAGGTTAAGCCAAATCCTAATTTAAACTAAAATATTATCTTAACCCAAATAATCCTAAAGTGCAATTTATTTAAGAAAATACCTAAACTTATAATAAATTAAGAAAACATATTATCTAAAATTGAATTAAGTGCCATTTTACCCTAATATGCAATGACGTGCAAAATATACCCTAACTCTACATGACATATGCATCATGATTTTTTGTTGTTTTTCCTTTTTTCCTTTTTTAATTTCGAAATTAATAATTGCCAAATAATCAAACATGCAATTTAAACTAGTGAAACAAAAATCTAACATCCTAAATTTATGTTTTTTCGTATTTTTATTTATGAAAATCGAAATAAATAAATTTCCTATTCTAGACATGCAAAATAACCTAAAACAAGTAATATCCTAACATGCATCTAATCTAACTCAAATATTTTTTCCTTTTACGGGAGCAAACAAATAAGGCATCAAGAACAACATGGCACCAAATCAAGCAAGACATCATCCACGTCCATTTAATTTTGGGAAATAAATTGACGAATCGTATCTTGTGCATGAGATTAGACTGGCTAATTTTTAAATAAAATCACGAATCGTATCTCGAGCGTGAGATCGGATTGGTGATTTTTCCGTACAATTGTGGGTCGTATTTTGAGAGTAAAATCGGACCGTCAATCATATGTATGTTGCAAAATTAGGAAGATTTCCCAATTTCAAAGGCTAATCAATATTTTGTGCATGTGATGGCATCATTCAAATATTCAAAGGAGATAATCCCACAAATTAGGCAAAAAGGATATATGAAAATCAAATTAAAAGAGATTCTTACCTAATATTTGGCGTCATGTGAACCACGTTGTCAAGTTCGGTCGAACGACGGATGGCGGGATGACTCACGGGCGGCAGCTCAAGATGACGTGCTGCTCAAAGATGCTGCCTCGCTCAGTAAGCAACAACAAATTTCGAGTGGTGACTGATGCTTCATTGATTCGGCTTAGCAAAGTCAACGAGGATGACCAGCACAGCAGGGGGGCAGCCACAAGAAGACTAGAACGGCAAAAGGGAGAGTTGCTGCAAAATAGAAACACAATAAGATTGCCGACTCGATGAGGCAGGGATCCCTTCGCAGAGGGGTAGCATCAGGCAACGTTCATCAGTGGAGGATCAGCGCCAGCGGGCCAGGGAGCAATGGCGCCAGTGCGTAGCAACAACGAAACCAAAGCAGCAATGCGGTTGGGTGCAACAGCTCGGATTCGGTTGACTTCTCAAGTGGCACGTATGTAGGGAGCGGCTTGGCTGTTGTCGACACCTCACCAGGGCAGCAGCACGATGTGGCGGTGATGGAGACAAAAGCACGACCCCAAGTCTGGCCGTGGAAGGGGCGGATGCGTGGAAGGAGCGTCTCAACCAAGGGCTGGTCAAGATTCCCCGTGTCTGCTCTACTCTCTCTCTCGTGTGTCTCTCTGAAATTCGAAATCCCCCACCTCTCTCTTAGTTTACTGCTCTATTTATAATATGGCAGCTCCAAGTCGATTGAATACGTGCTGAATATTCCCTTTTTTATTTTATTTCTTCAAATTGAATATCAGCTTGCAAGTTTTGTCGATTTCTCCCCTTTCTTGCCGTGAATAGATCCATGGGTATATCTAACAATATTTCTTTCTTTGTCCTTGAGTTGATGCAGAGAATTTGTTTCCCTTTTGCTCAAGCTTATGGATGCGTGCGATTTCTTTGATGGTGCACTCTTTCTTGTTTTAAAACAAGATATAATGTAGCATAAATACCAATATATTGATTCTTTCAACTTTCTCGCCAATATCCTTTTTCTTTCCTACTCTCTACCAGCTTTCGTTTCCTTAAAGACGTCTCCCCCGCACCCTTCCTTTCCTTAATTACTGAAAGTTGCGTGCCCACACAAAATTGAAATAATTTTTGCATAGGTCAATGGGTCAAAAATTTTGCTTAACAGAATTAAAATTCTGGCATTAAAAGGGTGCGGTCATCATAACCTTTCAATGAGCTTGACCCCGTTTTGCCGTCAAGTGGATTGGAGATGTTTTGAAGCTGCAGCTAGCTGTGAGATTGTGTTATCATCGTCATCATACAAGGTCATCTGCATCTCCATCTTCGACAACTTCTTGAGCGCATCGGATTGATCGTTCTCCACTTGATCCTACGCCTGATGGCCGCGTAATGGAACGGTGCCCAGCCACCTTTGTTCTCGATCATGCAAAGATCATGGCCTATTATTAGAAGCTCCCTTGTGACTTTCAAATCCCTTGTGGCCGATCAATTGTAAATGTAATAAAAAGAAATGCTTCTAAAACTATATGTTATGCAATTTTTTTTAAAAAATTAATCCATAATTTTTATGTAATAAGTAAATAACCGAGTTGCCAAAATTTAGGTGTCAACACAGACTTACACTTATCAGGAGCTTCAAGAAGCGACGGATGGATTCAAAGAAGAGCTAGGTAGTGGTGCCTTTGGAGCAATGTACAAAGGTGTTCTTGGATCCGAGGATACCAACTTTGTGGCAGTAAAAGTGTTGATGGCATGGACCAGAGAAAGTGAAAAGGAGTTTGAAAGAGAAGTGAGTGCAACTGGCCAAACTAACCACAAGAACTTAATGCAGTTGCTTGGATTTTGCAATGAGGGTCAACACCGACTACTGGTGTATGAATTCATGAGCAACGGCTCATTGGCGGATTTTCTATTTGGCTCTTCAAGGCCCAGCTGGTACAAAAGAGAAGAAATTGCCTGTGATGTTGTGCGGGGGCTCTCTTACTTGCACGAGGAATGCACTAGGCATATAATCCACTGCGACATCAAGCCGCAAAATATTCTTCTTGATGGCTCTCTCATTGCAAAAATATCAGATTTCAGATTAGCTAAGCTCTTGATGGCGAACCAAACACGAACCACCACCGGAGTCAAAGGAACCAGAGGTTATTTAGCGCCAGAATGGTTCAGGAATATGCCTATTTCTAGCAAAGTAGATGTTTACAGCTTCGGCATTTTGTTGGTTGAGCTCATTTGCTGCAGAAAGAACTATGAGCTGAAAGCGGAAATTGAAGCTCAAATTGTAATGGTCGACTGGGTTTATGACTGCTACCACGACGGGAGCGTGCTTCAGCTAGTGGAGAGCGATGAGGAGGCATCAAGGGACATAAAGATGGTGAAAAGATTTGTGATGATAGCATTGTGGTGCATCCAGGAAGATCCGGCTTTGAGGCCAACCATGAAGAAAACTACTCAGATGTTGGAAGGAGCTGTTGAAGTCCCAGTACCACCAGTTCCAAGCTTTTTTACCACTTCAATATGATTTTGCTTATTTAAGACGACTGTTATCTGTAATCATGAAAAATATCCGTGTCATCTGTAAGTGCTATTACGCTAGATCAAATATTTTCATAATGTCTTCACATGGATCCCGCTTAAATAAGCTAAATCTTTCTAAAGTTTGACATTCCCTCGCAAGTATCCAACAGAGAACATGTTGACGATTGTCAGCAGAAAGGATTGCATGCGAGGCCGCATGCAACTTTGAAGAGAGATTTATATTGTTGAATGATCAAGTAACTATATGAAATGATGCAGAACCAGTCACTGGTAAATTGAAAGTCACGGGCATTCTTGTGTTGAATCTCTTAGGAATTCTACGTGGATCATATTCCTGCATGTCACGGGAAAAACTAATGCGGCTCCATCAAAGCATTTTCCAATCGATGATTTTGCCTCATAAAAATTTCATTCGGTGCAGTAGAACATTGTTTCAACCTGACCCAAGCAAAGTAGATCTTCTCTGCTAAATTAGATGATGAGAACCGCATGAAAGTTGCCGGTCCTCAAGGCATGAATCGGGTGCCCGGCAATCCCAATTTCAATAGCTCTGCTGCTTTTTTATTCATACAGAAGGGCACTCTCACTTCCTTCGGGCGACCAACTTGTCATAGCCCAAAAAATTACTGTCCGCAAATCACGTAGTTGGAAGCATAATCAGACGAATTTTCTCTCAATTTTTCCATTTGAGAACTTGCGGGAAGCAACACAAGGCAGACAAATTTCTAAGCATACATATTCCCTTCTAAAATGATCATTGGAGATCTTGTATATATAAACAACTCGGCTACGGTCATGCCATTCAATAACGGGTCCAAACAGGACGGGACTGGACAAGGCAGAGATCTCGAAGATCCAAATCCAATAATCAATCTGCACCGGAGAAGTGTTAAAGGGATCGATGTTATAGTTGTCTTAGTCAGTCACGGCGTCTGCCAGCTCGCTCACCATCATTTTCATGTCATATTCTCGATTCGATAGGACGGACGATGTTTTGGTCAAGGGCTTCATCTTTCGTTTACTTAGCTCCGGAAAAAGTCTGCTTGCGCCAATTTCATAGAAGTAGGTGAATGCCCCCTGTTCATGCAGCTGGCGAAGCAGAAAGTCATTAGACAATTATGAGCTTGTTTCCTCTGCATGCATGCATGAGGTCATTCCATTCAAAGAATATGCTTCCTCCTTGTCCAATGCACGCTCAATTTAAGAGCATGTGGCCCAATATCATCTTCATGTGGCCGGCCCCGGTTAAATTATCTGGAGTTAGGGTTTGGCGTTGCTGCTTGGTTCGGCCACAACTTGGTTCATTCTCCTTAGGATTTTTGATGATGCAAATTAGAACTAAAAACAATCCCCAAGGTGAATATTTGTAGACCGCTGTGTTGATTATTTATGAGTGAAAATTATATCAAAGGCTTCAATATTCTCGTCAAGTCGAGTCTCCCATGATGTAGCAAAAATCACAATCCCCTTTATTTGCGATGAAATGTAGTGAGAAGCACGAATTTTGTTAAATAATGCAAATTCACAGACACATATATATAATTTTTTTCTAAGTATCAACCGATTAAATCTCTAATTATAGGCGTCAACAATGAGTCCCCAAGCAAAAACCATGTCCATCTAGCATGAGTAAACCAAGCTCCGTTTAAATCCATCCATCTCTAATCTTCATCACCTTGATGTCCTAGAAGGTTTTTGTTTGTGGTTCGTTTATCACATATAGAGCACTAAATCGAAATTTAAAGTCGAGTATTTGCTGGAGTGTTATGCCTTAGTGTTACTGATGTTGCTGATGTTCCTCTGTTCTAGTTTTTTCTTCTGTTTGTTTTTTTATAGCTAAGTTTGTTAAATTATGTAGCTGGTATTTTCATTATTTTTAGGAAGTGAATTAACACGTTTATGTGCGGTTATATGTTGCACGTATGTAAGCAGTTACTGCTTGTATTTAGTGACTAGACTCAACAGTTTCTCTAAGAACTGATGTATGCAAGTCTTGTGCTCTATTCCTCTGTGCTATCTTCCTCTGGCGAAGACCGTAGCCTCTGGTTTTTGTTTTGTTTATTGCTTTGATTAGTCATAACAGTGGTATCAGAGCACTTCAATGATCTTGAGGGACTGTGAAGTGAGGTAAGTAGCGAAGCGTGAAGAAGTAAAAGGTTGATGGAGGCAGGATCGAGTGGATTCTCTGCAATGGCTGCTCCAATATTTACTGGAGAGAATTATCAAGCTTGGGCTATTAAGATGACAGCATTTTTGGAGGGTCACGATTTGTGGGAGGCTATGGAGGATGATTATGAAGTTGCTCCACTTCCAAATAATCCGACCATGAATCAAATCAAATTCCATAAAGAGAGAACCACAAGGAAAGCCAAGGCAAAATCTTGCCTGTATGCTACTGTCTCACCTACTATTTTTACAAGGATCATGAGGTGTGACTCTGCAAAGGCTATATGGGACTTCTTGAAGGAAGAATATGAGGGAGATGAGAAGATAAGAAGTATGAAGGTGCTGAATCTCTTGAGAGAATTTGAGAGACAGCAAATGAAGGATTCTGAGTCAATGAAGGAATACTCTGATAGGCTGGTTGGGATAGTTGATAAAATCAGAGTTTTAGGGACTAACTTGAAGGATGAAAGGCTTGTTCAGAAGATCCTGGTGTCTCTTCTAGAGAAATTCGAAGCTACCATAGCTTCTCTGGAAAATACAAGGGACTTAGCTGATATAAAACTTGCAGAGTTGTTGAATGCTTTGCAGGCACAGGAGCACAAAAGACTAATGAAAAGAGAAGAGCATGTAGAGGGTGCATTGCAAGCTAAAGTGAAGCCAAATGATGGAGGCAAAGGGAAGAAATGGATTCAGTTCAAAGGAAATACTAGTGATTCAAGGTTTGTACCAAAAGAAGGAACCTCTAGTGGGTCTAGCAAATGGAAGAAAAACAAAAAGCCATGTCAGTACTATGGTGGAACCAATCATCAGTTTTTTAGATGTTGGAGAAAGCTTGATGCTAGGTGCAGAAGATGCCACAAGTTAGGTCATATGGAAGCCATTTGCAAAGAGAAAAATTACCAGCAAGCAAGAGAAGCACAAGTGGCAGTAAATGAAACTAAGGAAGAGCACCTGTTTGTAGCTTCAGTTTGTGAATCTTCAGTCAAGAATCATACATGGTTGGTAGATAGTGGCTGTACCAATCACATGATTGGCAATTTGAAGCTATTCAGGAATCTAAACAAGACAATCAGGTCCAGCGTTAGAGTTGGCAATGGACAATACATTGAAGTGCAAGGTAAAGGTATAGTTGCTATTGAAAGAAATCAGGAAGTGAAGCTGATCAGGGATGTTCTCTTTGTGCCAAACATTGATCAAAATCTATTAAGTGTTGGTCAATTAGTTGAGAAGGGCTATAAAGTGAAGTTCAAAGGAAAGGAATGTCTCATTAATAATGCAGCCATCAAAGAAGTGTTGAGAATTCCAATGATGGACAAAAGTTTTATGTTTAAGCCACAAGAGATGCAACAGATGGCTTTGAAATGCAAAGAAGAAAATGCAGAGCTATGGCATAAAAGACTTGGGCATGTTTACAGGAGGAGTCTGCTATTTATGCAGAAGAATAGCTTGGTAGATGATTTGCCAAGCTTGGAGGAAGAACTTCCACAGTGCAGAACCTGTCTTCTTGGCAAACAAGCCAAATTTCCCTTCAAAGGAGGAGGCTCGAGGACATGTGAAAAGCTCCAGTTAGTTCACACAGATGTATGTGGACCTATGTCTGAATCCTCTCTTAATGGTAGCAAGTATTTTATTACCTTCACTAATGATTTGACTAGGATGAGTTGGATTTATTTTCTGCGAGCTAAGACTGAAGTAGCTGATGTGTTTGTGAAGTTTAAAGCCTTAGTTGAGAATCGGAGTGGGAAGAAAATTAAAACTCTTAGGTTTGATAATGGATATGAGTATACATCTCACAAGTTTAAGCTGATTTGTGAGCAAGCAGGAATTGTGCAGCAGTTTACTACACCTTACTCACCTCAACATAATGGGGTTAGTGAGAGAAAGAACAGAAGTATTATGGAGATGGCTAGAAGTATGATGCAAGAGAAGAAATTTCCTAAGAGGTTCTGGGTTGAGGTAGCTAATACTGTTGTGTTTCTGCTGAATAGACTGCCCACAAAAGCCTTAGAGAAATCAACACCTTTCGAAGTCTGGCAAGGTGTTAAACCTTCTGTAAAAAAATTCGAAGGTTTTTGGGTGTTTGTGTTACACTCATGTTCCTGAGGTTAAGAGGGACAAACTAGATAAAAAGGCAGAGATTGGGATCTTTACTGGATACAGTCTTCAATCAAAAGCTTACAGAATTTTCCATCCCATGACAGGGAAAGTAACTGTGAGCAGAGATGTTATCTTTTTTATAGGAAGATGAGTGGAATTGGATGGAAGGAAGGATTGCAGAACTACAACACTTCGAAAAAAAAAAAAAAAAAACCTGCAACAGATGTGGAGGCTAATGAAATTACAAAGAAATTGGAAGATAGTATAGATGACTTACCAGTGAGAGGCACAAGGTGACTTGCTGAGATCTATGAAAGAAGCAATGTGGTAGTGCTCGAACCATCTAATTTTGTGGAAGCCAAAGAAGATCATAGGTGGATTGCAACAATGCAGGAGGAGATTGCAATGATCCAGAAAAATCATACATGGGAACTTGTAGACAGACCACTAGATAAGAATGTGATTGGGGTTAAGTGGGTGTTTAGGACAAAGCTTAATCCTAATGATTCTGTTAATAAATATAAAGCAAGACTAGTTGTAAAAGGCTATGCTCAAATATGGGGAGTAGACTATTCTGAAACATTTGCTCCAGTTGCAAGGCTGGATACAATAAGACTTTTGTTAGCTGTTGCAGCAGAGAAGGGATGGCCTATCTTTCAGTTAGATGTCAAGTCTGCATTCCTAAATGGAGAGCTTGAAGAGGAAATTTTTGTTGAACAACTTGAAGGTTTCAGTATTAAAGGGCAAGAAGAAAGTGTGTACAGACTGCACAAAGCTCTATATGGATTGAAGCAAGCTCCAAGAGCTTGGTATGGAAAGATAGATCGATACTTACAGGATTTTGGTTTTGTAAAAAGCTTAAGTGAGTTCACTCTTTATGTCAAGAAAGTGAATCACAGTGTGGTAATTTTGTCACTCTATGTAGATGACTTATTAGTGACAGGAAATGATGCAGAATTGATAGAGAATGTTAAGCAAGGTTTGTTTGCAGGTTTTGAGATGTCAGACTTAGGAAAGATGGCTTATTTCTTAGGTCTGGAAGTTAAGCAAAGTCCATATAAGATCTTCATTTGCCAGAGGAAATACATGAAGGAAATTTTAAAGAAGTTTCAGATGGAAGATTGTTGAAGTGTTAATACACCTATGGCTGCTAGAGAGAAGTTGCAAAAGGATGATGGAACAGATGCAATGGATGCCTTGATGTATAGAAGTTTGATAAGGTGTCTCATGTATCTTACAGCAACCACACCGGATATTCTATTTGTTGTGAGTGTTTTATCCAGGTTTATGAGTAATCCTAGTCAGCTACATTTGATTGCAGCAAAGAGGGTCTTGAGATATCTAAAAGGAACCTTGTTCTTTGGTGTGAAGTTTCAGAGGGGTCAAAAATTTAATTTACAAGGATTTTCTAATAGTGATTGGGCTGGTTCGATGGATGACATGAAGAGCACATCTGGATATTGTTTTAGTCCTAGTTCAGGTTGTTTTTCTTGGTGTTCCAAAAAGCAAGACACTGTAGCTCAATCTACTGCAGAAGCATAATTCATAGCTGCTACTACAGCTGCAAATCAAAGCTTTGTGGCTGAAGAAGATAATGAAGGATTTGTGGTTGAATTCCAGTGGCTGTATCGAAATCAATGTGGATAATCAAGCTGCTCTAGCAATATCATAGAATCCAGTTTTTCATGGCAAAATCAAACATTTCAAGGTTAAGTTCTTCTTTCTGTGTGAGGTGCAACAAAATGGTGAAGTTAAGCTGGTTTATTACAGATTTGAAGATCAACTTGCAGATATGTTCACAAAGCCACTTCAAGCTGGAAGATTTGAGTTATTAAGAGAGAAAATTAGAGTTTGTAGCAGCAACTGATCCAAGGAGGAGTTTGTTGGAGTGTTATGCCTCAGTGCTGTTGATGTTGCTGATGTTCCTTTGTTTTGGTTTTTTCTTCTGTTTGTTTTTTATAGCTAAGTTTGTTAAATTATGCAGCTAGTATTTTCGTTATTTTTAGGAAGTGAATTAACACATTTATGTGTGGTTATATGTTGCATGTATGTAAGCAGTTACTGCTTGTATTTAGGGACTAGACTCGACAGTTTTTTTAAGAACTGATGTATGCAAGTCTTGTGCTCTTTTTTTCTGTGCTATCTTCCTCTGTTAAAGACCATAGCCTCTAGTTTTTGTTTTGTTTATTGCTTTGATTAGTCATAACAGTATTTACCTTACCTCTCTTCGGTGGGCATCCATAAGATTTTTTTAAAGTTGTTGACTTGACACTTCATTGATCTTCTATAAGCTCTAAATGCTCTACATAGAGGATAAGTCTACCGAAAGTTCTAAACTTATTACAAAAGCGCAATTGGGCCATAATGTAAACCAAATAGCTTTTAAATGTGCTACATTTTGCATACTGTTGTTAGGTTGATGAGAATAGGATAGTCATGTCACCGCAACATCTATTTAATCAAACATACAGGAGTTTCGAAACCTAGAACTACTACATGCGAACTTTAGTAGAATATCTGCAGAATTACGTTCATTCATCATTACTGTAGCCATTCCTCTCCATATTGCACAAAGACCTTCCCATTCTAAGCATTGAATCACCACAACGCCACAGACCGCGGTCTGCAACTATTAATTGATTAGAGTTTAATTGCAACATCCAACATTTAGCTTTAATATCTTTTAAAATTTTTCTTCTAAATTAGCTTACGTGACATCCATATCAATGCATTTCCTTTTGAACAACAATGAAAAAATGATATCAACTTTTTTCAATAGTCAAATTTAACAGAGTTAACAGACCAATTTAATGTACACAAATTTGATGTATGCAAATTTCTGCAAAATATATGCTGAATTATGTCCATTGATCATTAATGTAGTCATTCCCCTCCAAGCTACACAAGACTCAATTGCAGTCTACGTAGCAAGCATTAGGTCATCCCAATGACACGGTTCACAATCGTGTGGAGTACGCCGCTCACGTTGAGAACATTCCTATCCTCGCATACCTCCGCCAACAAAGCACAATCCAGCGGCATGCTTCAAAGCACGAGGAAGAAGAAGGAGAAGGAGGAGGTAATTGTCTACATGGGGAGAACCTCCATCGCACGAAACAAAGTAGCAGATTTCCCAGTTGCCGGGGTGGTGTTAGTGTTGAAGATACGCAAGGATATTCAACGAAATCATTCAAATATCATTGCACAAGTCAAGATCAATTAATATCATATCTGATTTTGTATATAATGTTGTTTCCTTTTATTTACATACAACATGTACTATAATACGCGTTCTGTACATTGCATGAATATACTGAAATAGAAGAGAAAATTTCCCCTCTTGCTTCCTTTCCTCTCGTCTTCTTCATCTTCTTACATGGTATCAGAGTGGGTCACACACCTTTAATCTGCTTCTTCCACCTTGATTCATCCTCTTTTGGTCTTTTGATTGTCTGCCGAAAGAATCTAGCTAACCTACAAAACGCATTAGCACTTCGGCGCAAGAATCAACACCTTGAAGAAATCACATTGAAACAAACGAAGGAGAAAGAAAAGAGGGAGATCTCCATACCATCGTGGCTGACAATCAACCTCAATTACCTGTGGATGCAGCGACCTCATAAGCACAAGATCAAGTGCATAACATCATAGGTCGGACTGATCAGCCCCCAATGGGGCAGTTTTTTCCATGGCAACCCAGTTTGGGGTATCTCCATTCGGGGACTTCCTACCAGTGGGTACCAATGCCAATATACTATGGAGGAAATCCAAATGTATCATTCTCAGGAAATCAGACTCAAAACAGTCCACCAGCCGCAAGCAGGGCGGACCACTCAAAAGCAATCGGGTCGTCTAATACGGGCGAAAACCCTAACGAGTCAGGCGATTCGCATGTGGGGACTCAAGGCACTTTCAATCAGGGTCAGCAAGCAAACCCTTACTCGGGCTTTCCACCCGATTTCTTGCCAATCTCCTTGGTGGCCGCCATGGATCACCCAAAACCCGGCGACGCCTTGTATGTCTCCAATTCCAACGGGTCGGAGTTACGACTTATTAGTCAGCCTCTCACAGAACCCGAAAACTACTTGAGCTAGGCACGAGAGTTTCGGAGAGCACTCATCACAAAAGATAAAGAAGGTTTCATCGACAGAACTATCCTAATTCTGACCGATGAGAAGATGGGGTGACAATGAAAAAAATGCAACCAATTGGTGAGAACGTGGATAGGTAATTGTATCAGCCCAGAAATCGTAGTAGGATTACCTCCCACAGAGGATTCAAACACAATTTGGCAGAATATTCAAGAATGTACGGGAAACTCGATAGGGCAAAAAATTTCTCGTTGCACCAAGCCCTCTACAAGCTGAAGCAGGGAAACATGTTAGTGACGACATGCTTCAACAAGCTCTCCGCCCTCTGGAATGAGCTAGAAGCGGCAGAGGAAAGACTCGAAGGATCGGAGGCAGCTCTCCAACAATATAGAGCAATGAAAGACCGAGAGAAAGCGACCCATTTCTTATTGATTCTCAATGACTCTTACCTTCATTTCAAATCCAAATTCTGGCCATGGAACTAGCTCCTCCCTTTGGCCGAATCTTTCAGCTCATCGTGCAGGAGGAAAACCAGAGGCTCACCGCAACCGACGGCAAGACCTTCGAAACCCTAGCACTGGTGGCGAAAATTAAGAAGGGATAGAAAACCCTAGCCAAAGGGAGAGAGGCGACATCGCTAGGGTTTGGAGAGCCAAAGGGGGCGCTAGGGTTTGTAGAGCTGAAAGGGTTTTTTAAAGGCTCCGTGGATGGCCAAGATCCACTCTAGCGATCTGACGGTCAGAAAGGGGCGCGGTACTCAGTTGATCTTGACAGTGGAAATGCGCTTGGCTTGAAGGGATCCAACAGTCCAAATTATTTGAGAAATTATGGGCCGAATTTTTAAAATAGAGGGAAGTTACTTTGTGATTATTGCAAAAGGCCCCACCACACAATTGACAATTGTTGGAAATTACATGGGAGACCTGAAAGGAAGGGAAAGGAGATTTCAACAGCTTACTAGTCCACATCATCCACAGTTGTCAATCAACCCATCACACATGGAGAATATCAATAATTAAGGCAGGCTTTGCAAAAATTGGAAGTTCCAAAAAGGGGGAGTAGTTTTACAGGTATTTCTCATTGCTTGACAAATAGTATATCAAGAAATGTCTGAATTATTGACTCGGGAGCAAGTGATCATATTGCATGCAAAAAGGGATTATTTTATGATATTCATGAAGATTCAGCTAATCCTATTACTGTGCAACTACCAAATGGCAATATCACTTGTGTCACCCTAACTGGGATTGTCACTCTTAGCCCACAAATTACTCTAAAAAATGTTCTTTATATTCCGGATTTCCAATTTAATCTTATCTTTGTGTCTAGAACCTGTCAAGAAAATTCATGCCAAGTATTTTTCAATGCTGATATCTGTCTATTTCAGGCCCTTTCAACTAGGAAACTGATGGGCTGAGGTAACCTCTCTGAAGAATTGCTTTTTTTTTTTTTGGAGAAATTCACCCAAAAATCTTGATTTACTCTCTTGTAATAAATCATTGTGTAATCTAATTACCAATGATAAGAATTTCCTTTTGCATTCCAGATTGGGTCACAGCTCTTCTCTTCATTATCCTCAATGTCCTATTTGCCCACTTGTGAAACAATCGCAAACACCTTTTCCACTATGTCAACATCGTTCAAGTGATATTCTTTCTTTGTTGCATGTCAATGTCTTGAGGCCATACCATACGTTAAATCATGATGGGTCTCAATTATTTCTCACCATCGTAGATGATCACTCTAGGGCCACATGGCTTTTTCTCATGCAAAGTAAGGGTCAAGTTTTGTCTCATCTAAAGACTTTTCTTTCCTTGTCAAAAACCCAATTTGGGAAAAATGTTCAAAAAATACGAATAGACAATGGAAGTGAATTCTTCAATCATGAATGTACTGCTCTTTTTTCGTCACATGGGATACTACATGAGAGCACATGTGTCTATACACCACAACAAAATGGGGTGGTAAAGCGGAAACATCGTCATCTGTTAGAAGTGGAGCGGGCTTTGAAATTTCAAGCTTCTGTTCAAGACACTTTTTGGGGCGATTGTGTTTTAACTGTAGCTTATTTGATAAACTATATGCCAAGTAAGCTTCTTGGTGGGCGAACACCTTTTGAGTTGCTCTATGGAAAGAAACCAGATCTGGCACATTTGAAGATTTTTGGATGTCTTTGCTACGCCACCACAGTAGGTCCTAGAGATAAAATGGGATCTTGTGCTCGTCGCTGCATCTTTATGGGATATTCCAGTCTACATAAGGGATACAGGGTATTTGATCCCTCCACAGGAGAATTTGTGGTTAGTCGGGATGTTTCATTTCAAGAGAATTCTTTTCCTTTTGCTAGCTCTACATCAGATACAGATCAAGACGATCATTTCCATGCTATTCAGATGGAGGAGACTATGAAATATCCAAACTATGTCCTCCTTCGTCCATCAACAGATATCAGGCCACCTACTACGACACCTATGGACATGACATCCTCACCTGAAGTGACAGCACAACACCAGGAGGAAGTCGCTTCCCCAGTTTCGAGTACCGTTGGAGATTCAGATAATAATTCACCACTACGGGACAATGTGCTAAGGCGATCCGAATGTAGCACACGTCTGCCAACCTTGACCAAAGACTACATATGCGGAGTCCAGAAGTCACCAGGTATTTTGTTCCTAGTTGCCTCATTTGTTTCCTTTGATAGACGTTCTCCAGAACATAGATGTTGTATTACTCGCATTTCTGATGGGCAAGAACCATCGAGTTTTGAAGAGGCAAGCAATGATCCGTGCTGGCAAAAGGCCATGGAAGCAGAATTAACGGTCTTGATGGATAATCAGACATGGGATCTTGTTACCCTACCTGCACACTGCAAGGCGATTGGATGCAAATGGGTTTACAAGATCAAATATCGTGTAGATGGATCTATTAAGAGATATAAAGCCCGATTAGTGGCAAAGGGTTTCACACAACAGGAAGGTTTTGAATACCACTAAACCTTTTCTACCGTGGCCAAAGACGTTACCGTCTGCTCATTTCTTTCCGTAGCGGCATTTCAAGATTGGTCATTGCATCAGATGGATGTCCACAATGCATTCCTGCATGGCAATTTAGATGAGGAAATTTATATGGAAGTACCACAAGGTTTACTAAGACAGGGGGAGGATAAAGTATGTCATCTCCGCAAATCCTTGTATGGACTCAAACAAGCCTCAAGACAGTGGTATGCGAAGTTCGCTGAGTCATTGATAGCTGCCAATTTTCAACAATCCAAGTTTGATTATGTTGTTTTCACATGGACTAGAGGTATGTCATCTATCTACTTAATGATATATGTGATGATATACTTATTATGGGCAATGATGAAATAGCTATCAAAGAATTCAAAGACTATTTGCATTCTACATTCCATATTTAGGATCTAGGATCACCAAAGCACTTCCTTGGAATCGAAATTGCATGCTTGGACCAAGGAATTTCCCTTAGCCAAAGGAAATTTGCACTGGAGATTATATTAGAAGCAGGTCTATCGGGATGTAAGCCAGCTGTAATTCCAATCGAGCAAAACATTAAATTGACTACGGCATATTATGATGATGGTTTATCTTAATAGACTGATCCTGTACTCAAGGATCCATTGAGATATCAGAAGCTCGTTGGGAAGCTCATATATTTGACCATGACCAGACCAGATATAAGTTATGTAGTCCAGACACTCAGTCAGTTTATGCACCAACCGAAGGAATCTCATATGAATGTAGCACTTAAAGTGGTGAAGTACTTGAAGAGTTGTCCAGGACTTGGGATTCTCCTTTCCAGGAAATGCGACATGAGGATGACTGCATACTGTGATGCGGATTATGCAACTTGTCCGATGAGTAGAAGATCCATAACTGGGTTCTGCATCAAATTGGGGGATTCTTTAATATCATGGAAGACAAAAAAAGCAACCGACTGTTTCACTATCTTCGGTAGAGGCAGAATATCATGCCATGGCCAAAACAACTTGTGAAATAATATGGTTACGGGGATTGCTATGAGAACTTGGAGTACAAGTTCGAGAACCGAACAGACTATTTTGTGACAATGATGCAGGAACCTATTGTGCATGAGAGAACCAAGCACATAGAAGTGGATTGTCACTTCACTTGAGAAAAGATCCAACAAGGGATGATCGAGACACAAGGGATTGGAACAGAAGAACAACCAGCAGATGTCTTCACCAAGCCTTTATGTCAAAGACAGCATGCATATCTTTTGAGTAAGCTAGGCATCTTGGATATCTACAAGCCACCAGCTTGAGGGGGAGTGTTGAAGATACATAAGGATATTCAACGGAATCATTCAAATATCATTGCACAAATCAAGATCAATTAATATCAGATCTGATTTTGTATATAATATTGTTTCCTTTTATTTAAATACACGTTCTGTACATTGCGTGAATATACTGAAATAGAAGAGAAAATTTCCCCTCTCGCTTCCTTTCCTCTCGTCTTCTTCATCTTCTTACAGTTAGGTGTGTTGTGTACGTTTCACGGGTGGCAGGGGGGATTGATTAGGAGTGTTGTTTTTTTGTTGTGAAGTCCATTAGCGATCTTATTAGAGTCAAAATTAGCGGTGATTAGGGAGTGGGGTGGCGGGGGGAAAAGTATTTCAAACGCTTTTCTTTTGCTTTTTTCTTTTTGCTTCTTTATTTACTATTTTGAATTTGTTTTATATTTTGAGCATTTTGCATGATGATCTACAGGGTCCCGCTTCACTTTCGTGACAAACACATGAAAGGGGCAGTCAAGCGATCGTGATCCGGAAGCAAACATGAGCTTGCGTTTATACAGTTCGGCATGAGATCGTGTTCATACAGCATGCATGCTTCATGCGGGACACCACTGCAAATATTCTGCTCGTCATGAGCTTGCGTTGATAAGTTTGCGCTGCTGGCCATTGAAATTCCGACATAAGCTTGCTCCAATCACCTATAATTATAATATTCCGCTCGTCGATAAATCTCCGCGCACGGTACTTGTCTAATATGAATAATAAATTGCAAGTTTCCTTTGCAATATCATATGATGGTGGTACAACCAACGGATGGCAATTTACAGACAATGTTAGCGTTTTACAAATATTAAATGCAAGAGTAAAATATCACGTTTCTTAGGAATTTATCACTCAAAATAACAACTCAGCAATAAATTTAATAGCTTACCGGTGAAATTAATAACTTATCGACATAGAACCGCTTATAAGATAATAAGTTACCGGCGGAGTAAGGAACTTCCCAACCAACTTCAAGGAAAATATAATTTACCACTCAAAATGAAAAACTTGGTAGTGAAATTAGTAACTCTAAGGTCATGGACTATTCTTGCTATTTTCCCTAAGTTGAAAAATGCTTTCACTGGTGGATATTAGATTTGAGAGCGGTATCCTTTTTATTTTTTTTTGGTAAAGGTAAGAAATATATTGAGAAAATGCCAAATGTACAAAAGATCTCGTCACCATAAACTTACACTCCAAATGCAGGAACAAAATGAGTGGAAGGGTGACGAGATGAAAAGGCCACAAAACATGGCACAACATTACAACACCTATTGAGAGCAGTATCGTTCTCTCATTGGTAAATTATAAACAGTTCAACTAGATTAAAAAAATTGCCTCTCAACTTTTACAGGAAACTTACAACGGTGAACAAGTTAGGCGAATTTTATCATGGTAAAAACAGCTATCTACAAGATCGTTTTAAATACATGTTTCCACTTGCAAAATGGCATAATTCAAAGATTTGCATCAACAGCAGCATGAAAATCCACAAGAGGAAACGCCATTTCCGGTGAAAGTAAGCAACAATTTTACAGATCGTGTAGATACAATTGCCAAGCAATTTCCAAATTGCATTAGTTTTAGATATTGCTAGGGACACGCAAATAGAAGTATGTAACCTTCACCTAAAGAGATAACTAAAGGGGAAGCCCAAATACGAGCCTGTAAACATATTTAGTTGTATCCACTTTCATTAGAAATTTTAAGCCAAGTAACGATAAGGCAACTAGAGTTTATTAACTGCTTCGTATTATACCACATCCACAACGTGATACTTCTTTCATCTAAGTTCTAACACCCTAAAGCGTGCACCTCAACATGTATAATAGATAGCTGAATTCTATCGAAATGTCTGCCAAAAAGCCAACAAATTTCTGTGATTATACTTTTCCTTTATATGATCAGTAAATTCCAAATTTTATTGATAAAATCACCTAACCGGGGACTTCTTAGTCAACTGGTGTGGTAATGCACTAACAATGGTAGCAATTTACCATCAATAAATGCAATGATAGGTCATTAACTTTTTTTAGAAATTTATTAATAAAAACAAAAATTTAGTGATGAAATTTATAACTTTCATATAAATTAATAACTTACCATATAGGTCCGCTTATAAGGTAGTAATACTAATTTCAAGTGGAACGCAAGTTGTCCAATTATTTAGAAAATTGACCTCGCCATCTCCTGCATTTCTAGAATTCCCTGCCGAAGACGACAATGGAGCGAGAGCAACGGACGGTGTGGTGAGCGTGTGCTGACGTGTCAGTTCCCGGGGTGGTGGTAGGTGTGCTGTGTACATTTCGCGGGTCGCGGGGGGGATTGATTAGGAGTGTTGTTTTTTTCTTGTGAAGTCAATTAGCGATCTGATTAAAGTCAAAATTAGCGGTGATTAGGGAGTGGGGTGGCGGGGCGGGGCGCTGGGGCGAAGTATTTCAGACGCTTTTCTTTTGCTTTTTCTTTTGCTTCTTTATTTACTATTTTGAATTTGTTTTATATTTTGAGCGTTTTGCATGATGATCTACAAGGTCCTGCTTCACTTTCGTGACAAATACATGAAAATGGCGGTCAAGCGATCGTGATCCGTAAGCAAACATGAGATAGTGTTTGTGTTTATACAGTTCGGCATGAGATCGTGTTCATACAGTATGCATGCTTCATGCGGGACACCGCTGCAAATTTCCACGTCCGTACACGCACCGAAACGTTCAATCCCCACGAAGTGACCAATCGCTTTGATTTATGCGGGAATCGAATCTTCGTGTTTCGGTCAAAAAAACATTTTCAACTCCCAAAATCTCCTCCTCCCTAAAAGACGTTTTGGTCAATTTAAAGTCTTCTACATTTGTTTGTTTCTCCTTGAGAAATTTCTGGGTCACGACCGAAGCTTAGGGTGTATTTGATAACATTTCTATTTAAAAATTATTCCAAGGAACAGAATTAGAAAAAAAGTGTTTTTGTTCCGGCGAGGTCGCCGGCCATGGCCAAGGCCGGCAACCGGCCAAAGAAAAAAGAAAAAGAAAAGAAGAAAAAAAAAAGATGAAATAGAGATGAGAGAGAAAATTTGTTCTTAAAAATTGTTCTAGAAACAAAAAACACGTTTTTCTTGTTTCTTGTTTCTGTTCCAAATGTGTTCCTGGGAACAAAAAAATAGATTTGGAACAAAAACACAAACAAAAGTGTTTATGTTCTTTTTTTGTTCACTGGAACAAAAAAACAAAAATTTTGTTCATAAACAGAAACAAAGAACATTAACAAACAGGCCCTTAATGGCTCCGCCAAAGCAGACTTGCCTTTTTCAAAATTTCCACGTACGGAGAAACTAAGAAACATGCCTACTACAGTCATGTTTCATGCACGGCACTTTTCCAATATGATTAAAATTTGGTTATATCATGTAACTTGTTGGTCAAAGTTCCAACCTAAGTAGCACCAACACGCGACATACGACACGCAATACGACATGACATGTCGATAAGTTTTTTTTTTTTTTTTTAAATAGAGAATTTCAACATATTATGACACGTTATATATTGAATTTATAATATTATGTATACATAATAAATTATTATTTTTATGATTATTTCAATCAAATTAATTTAATTCAAATTCACAAATAAATAAATAATAATAGAAGCCTAGAATGAATTTATACTAAAAATATTAGTCCACCATCAATTAATATTATTCATTACTTCAATTTGACAAATTTAACTCAATTCAGATAATTCATAAAACTTGGAGAGAGGAAAAAAACAAGCCATTCACATTCTGGACTTACATGTCAGACTTGTCGATAGAAAATAGAAAAAAAAAAAAAACTTGGAAAGTGAATTGTTTCATGGAAAGTAAGAGTTAAAAGAGAAAAAGATAAAACTAGATTTTTCTTCTTTCCCCATTTATTATTTTTATTATTATTTTTATATTTCGGATATATACATTTGGAAATCATTTATTGAAAATTTTTAAAATTGACCCCGTGTATCGGAATCATGTATTAAAAATTCACATGTCGGAATTCAAACTCAATCAGTGAATTCCAAATTTTATTGATAAAATCACGTAACTGGGGACTTCTTGGTCAATTGATGTGGTAATGCACTAACAATGGTGGCAATTTATCATCAATAAATGCAATGATAAGTCATTAACTCTTTTTTGGAAATTTATTATTAAAAACAAAAATTTAGTTGTGAAATTTATAACTTTCATATAAATTAATAACTTACCATATAGTTCCGCTTATAAGGTAGTAATACCAATTTCAAGTGGAACGCAAGTTGTCCAATTATTTAGAAATTAACCATTTGAAACTAAATCGTAGCAATGAAATTAGTAAGTTGCCACGTTAGTCCTTACAAGTTACAAGTTAGTAAATTTTTAATAATGTGGCAAACTTTCTGTTGGAAAGAAAATCATGAAGAAATTACTCAAATCTCTCTTGAACTTTGCAATGGTATATATTTGCCCCTAAACTTTAAAATTGTTACTACATTCTGTTAGCGCGTGCAAGGCATATGCCTTTTAAGGGGTAAAAGTTTATTGTCATGTTGTTTATGGCAATAGCTTTTTCACCATTGTTTTATGTGAAAATATAAAGAAAATGGAGAAAAATATAACTACAAAATAAAATGATAGATGAATCAATTATATATATATATATATATATCATTTTCTTTTATGAGTCAAGGGCATCATTTCCTTTTTAAAATTTATAAGTATTTTCATTAATTAATCAATATTTAGAAAAAGCTCCACGATTGAAATCGGTAACTTAATAATGTATTGATCAAACCAAATTTTACTGTTGAAATTAACAAATTACTTGCAAAATTAGTGGCCTGCTTTTAGCTTAGTGGAGTTTACCAACGTGATATAAGGGCCATCTTCTTCCATCCCTTTCATTTCATAAAGTCTCCTGTACGATGACGTTTGGTCAAAGTCTTCCAAATTTGTGCCTTCCTCGAAAAGTGTCCGGGTCCCCGGCAAGCTTATGGAGCAAAGTCGCCTTATTCTAAATTTGACAAGTTGTTTAAGTATTAATTTCTATATAAAAAAAAGTGAAAAACAAAGAAAATAGAGAAAATATAAATTTGCTAAAACACTATAATAAAAAAAAAACAATATCAATGATACTATCATAAATTAGTTTTATTTAAATGTTGATGAAAATATTAATGGAACTAATAAGATACTTTAAGAAAAAAGAAACAGGATAAAGTAAAAAGGAAAAAAAGGCCTCAATAACGAAAAACAAAAGAAAGATCAAATTGCGAAAATTGGATGCTCATCATTCACTTCTAAATGGTCTAAAGGTTGTCCACAACTTTGGTTCAAACTTGCTGTGGAGAAAAGGAGGAGCAATCGCACCTACGCGGAGGAGGAATGGTCGCCTCTCTCACCCGCCGTGAACGATGGGACGTACGGGAGAGACTCCGGTAGCTTGGAAAGTAGGGAATCTCTATAAGAACGCCCGTTTCATCCTTAAGGCCGAAGTAGCTCAACTCAAGGAGCACGCCAGTTTCATCAAACACGGCTTCAGTTATACTAGGAATCCTTCTTGTACTCGTTCCACTTCCCCTTTCCGTCGAAGCTCAGACCCACGGCAACTTGACCTTGGGCTCCTCGTTGACGGCAAACGACCAGAACTCTTCCTGGCTGTCATCGTCGGGCGAGTTCACCTTCGGGTTCTGGACAATGAGAACAGGAGCTCATTTGTTGGCTATATGGTTCGAGAAGATAGAGGACAAGACCATTGTCTGGTGGGCGAATGGCGATAATCTAGCGCCCGAAGGTTCGAAAGTCCAGTTGACCGCCAACGGCGGGCTGGTGCTTACCGACCCACGAGAGAGAGAGCTGTGGTCTTCTGGCCCGAACGGCAATGGCTTAGCGTATGCAGCCATGCTCGACACGGGGAACTTCATCCTAGCAAGTGCGAGCCACATCAAGTTGTGGGATTCGTTCAGCCATACGACGGATACGATACTGCCTACGCAACAATTAAATTTGGGAGCTGCTCTAACGGCTCGCTATTCCGAAATGAATTACTCCACCGGGAGATTCTACTTCGAGCTAGGAGACGACGGAAATCTCCTATTCTATGCCACGCTTCACCCATATGAATCCACAGATGCTTACTGGGCCAGCGACACCGTCGATAGTGGCTTCCAGTTGATATTCAATCAAAGTGATCAGGTCTACCTCACGGCTAGGAATGGAACGGTGCTCAAACCGCTCACCTTAGGCACAGTCCCGACCAACGGATTTTACCAAAGAGCGATCCTTGAATACGACGGGGTATTCATGCAATATATCCACCCTAAGATGGCGAATTCAAGTTCTGGCTTGCCAATGGGCTGGTCGAGGGTCTCTACCCCAGTCCCACCAAATATATGCAGGAGCATCACCCAAGATAGTGGCAGTGGAGCTTGTGGCTTCAACAGCTACTATACTCTTGGAGATGATCTGAGGCCCCGATGCCATTGCCCACCTGGATATACTCCGTTAGATTCAACGAATGAGATGAATAGATGCATACAGGACTTCGTACCACAGAGTTGTAACGGAAGTAGGCCCGAAACAGACCAGTTCGTTTTGCGTGAAATTCTCCAAACAGACTGGCCAGCGTCCGTTTACGAGCATAGGACGGGACAAAACGAGGACTGGTGCAGAGAGGCTTGCTTGGTTGATTGTTTTTGTGCAGCCGCCATTTTCGAAGATGGAGTTTGCTGGAAAAAGAAGAACCCTCTTTCCAATGGAAGGATGGGTCCATGGGAGACTGGAAAAACTCGATCAAGGTCCGGATAAGTAACTCGATGACATCTACAATAAACTTGGGCTTGTCGTTAACAGCGGATGACCGGAACTCTTCCTGGCTATCACCGTCAGGCGAGTTCGCCTTCGGATTTCAGAAAATGGGACGAGGAGCTCATTTGTTGGCAATATGGTTCGAGAAGATAAAGGACAAGACCATCATCTGGTCGGCGAATGGCAATAATCTGGCACCAGAAGGTTCGAAAATCGAGTTGACCACCAATGGCCGACTGGTGCTCGCCGACCCAAATGGAACAAAGTTGTGGTCTCCTAGCCTGAACGCTGGTGTAGCATTTGCGGCCATGCTCGACACAGGGAACTTTGTCCTAGTTAGCCAGGACCTTGTCAACTCGTGGGAAACGTTCAGCCAACCGACCGACACGATACTGCCTACGCAACAGTTAGATCAAGGGACTAAAGTTAACGCTCGCTACTCCCAAATGAATTACTCCACCGGGAGATTCCACTTCAAGCTAGGATTCGACGGAAATCTTGCATTCTATGCCAGTCTTGACCCGTGGGATGCCTCAGATACTTACTGGGTCAGCAACACCATTGGTAGTGGCTTCAGATTGATATTCAATCAAAGTGGTCAGGTCTACCTCACGGCTAGGAATGGAACGGTGCTCAAATCGCTCACCTCAAGCACAGTCCTGACCAGCGGATTTTACCAAAGAGCAATCCTTGAATACGATGGGGTCTTCAGGCAATATGTCTACCCTAAGATGGCAAATTCAAATTCTGCCTGGTCGATGGTCTCTTCCCCGATCCCTCCAAATATATGCACAAAAATCACGCAAAATATCGGTTCTGGAGCTTGTGGCTTCAATAGCTACTGTGTTCTTAGAGACGATCACGTTGATCATAGGCCCCAGTGCCTCTGCCCACTCGGATATACTCCATTAGATTCAGCAAATGAGATGAGCGGATGCAGACAGGACTTCGTACCCCAGAGTTGTGAAAGAAGTAGGCTGGAAACAGACCAGTTCACTTTCCGGGAAATGCTCAATATAAATTGGCCACTGTCTGATTACGAGCGTAGCACGGCACAAACCGAGGACAGTTGCAGAGAGGCTTACTTGGTTGATTGTTTTTGTGCAGTTGCTATTTTTGGCAGCGGAACTTGCTGGAAAAAGAAGATCCCTCTTTCCAATGGAAGGATGGAACAAAGTGATACTAGTCAGGGTGGAAAAGCTCTGATCAAGGTCAGGAAATATAACTCGACTTCAAAATCTATGGGAAATGGAAACAATAATTCGACTCTAATTATCATCGGATCGTTGCTGTTGAGTAGCTCGTGTTTGTGAACTTGTTTCTACTCCTCATTACCTATTTAATATATAGAAGCTTCCGATCTAGGGATTCTAAGTTGTCACAACCAGTCCAGATCAAACAAGTTATAGGCACGCGGACTTTCACTTATCAGGAGCTTCAAGAAGCAACATATGGATTCAAAGAAGAAGTGGGTAGGGGTGCCTTCGGAACAATGTACAAAGGTGTTCTTGGATCCGAGGATAAAAACTTTGTGGCAGTAAAAGTGTTCGGGACAAGGACTGGAGAAAGCGATAAGGAGTTTGAAAGAGAAGCGAGTGCAATTGGCCAAACCAACCACAAGAACTTGGTGCAGTTGCTTGGATTCTTGTTGGTGTTTTTGTAGAAGCGTGTGTGTGTGCAAGTGTTATATGTGAATAAAAGTGGACTACAATGGCAGGGAGTATGGGTAAAAAAGAGCTTTTATTATGAAAGTTTTTATTACAAATGAAGGAAGGAGTGTGTAGTTTTTCTACGCAACTTAAAACACACACCCAACCCCTATTTATAGGCGTGTCACCGCCATTCTCCACCGACATTAGTACAAGAAATAATATAATATTACAAGTTTTCTTTTTATCTTATGCTTTATGCGGCTTCTTCCGCATCTTCTGGTCTCTTCTCCATTTTTCTGCATTTTTCTATTTTTCAGCAGCTTTTGTTGACTTTTCTTTGGCCTTTTTGTTGTCCACGTGTTCTGCTACCCACGTACCAGAAATTTCTTCAGCATTTGAGAGTCTTCTAAGCTTGCTTTTTGCTGGTTTGTTTCCGCTAACTTTTTATGTCTTGTGTAATCTAGTGTACTCTAGAATTTTCTAAAAAATGGATCATTTTTTTTAACACTCCTCCTTGATCCATTTTTGTGATACTCCAAGCATGTTTCTCAATGTTTCGAATTTTGTTGTTGGTAGTGCTTTAGTGAATATGTCCGCAATTTGATCTTCAGTCTTACAATACTTTAGCTCGATCTCTCCTTTACTTTGCACTTCACAGATGAAGTGATATTTTATATCAATATGTTTCGTTCTTCCATGAAATACTGGATTTTTTGATATTGCAATCGCGAACTTGTTGTCGCAAAATATTGGTGTTGATTCCATTTGTGGTTCTCCAATGTCTTCTAAAATTCTTCGAAGCCATATTGCATGACTAGTAGTTGTAGCAGCCGCAACATACTCTGCTTCTGCAGTGGATTGTGCCACTGAGTCTTGTTTTTTAGATATCCATGAAAATATTCCAAAACCTAATGTGAATGCATAACCAGTTGTGCTCCTCCTGTCATCAGATGATCCTGCCCAATCGCTATCAGTATAACCGATCAACTTAGTTGTTGCACTAGGTCGGTACCAAATACCATAATCAGTGGTTCCTCGTAAATATCTTAGAATTCTCTTGGCTGCTCCAAAATGAATTTGACTTGGACTCTGCATAAACCGTGATAGTAAACTTGTCGCGTACATAATATTTGGCCGTGTAGCAGTAAGATATAGTAGACTCCCAATTAAACTTCTGTAGAGTGAAGCGTCTATTTTTTCAGCTCCATCTTTTTTCAATAGTTTTTCATTCATTACAAGTGGTGTTGCCACTATTTTGCAATTACTCATTTTGAATTTATCAAGGAGTTTTTCTGCATATTTCTTTTGTGAGATGAAAATTCCTTCATTTTGATTGACTTCAATACCGAGGAAATAGTTCTTCAAGCCCAAGTCCGTCATTTCAAATGTCTTCATCATTTCTTCTTTAAATTCTCGGATCATTGTCTCATTGTTTCCTGTATATATAAGATCATCTACATATAGAGAGACAATGAGAGTGTCGGACTTACCATGGGTCTTGATGTAGAGTGTCAACTCACTCATACTCCTCCTGAATCCTTGCTTGATGAAGTACTCATCGATTCTGCTGTACCATGCACGTGGTGCTTGTTTTAACCCGTATAGGGCCTTCTTAAGCTTTAAGACTTTTTCTTCTTGGCCTTTGAGAATAAAGCCTTGTGGTTGTTCTATGTATATTTCTTCTTGACGATATCCATTTAAGAATGCTGATTTTACATCTAGTTGATAGATCTTCCATTCTTTTTGTGCCGCTAAGGCTATAAGTGCTTGAATAGTATCAAGGCGGGCAACGGGAGCAAAAGTTTTAGTATAGTCAATACCTGGTTGTTGTAAGTATCCTTTAGCCACAAGCCTTGCTTTATGCTTTTGGATTGATCCATCCGCATTGAGCCTTGTCTTGTAGACCCACTTAACGCCAATAATCTTTTTGTCTTCTGGTCGATCAACAAGCTCCCAGGTTTCATTTTTCTTGATCATTTTAATCTCTTCTTCCATGGCTTTTATCCAAACTTCATCTTTGGATGCTTGTTCATAGTTTTCTGGTTCCAAAATAGCAAAGTTGCATGTGTCATAAATTCTTCTAAGGGCTTTTACCCTTAGTACTGGAGACTCTAGAGTAGATTCTTCTTGCGTTACCCTTGGAGAGCTTGGTGGAGTTACGTCGTGAGTGGTGGAATCTGGTACTTCTTCTTCTTCTTGTGATGTTGACTCCTCTTGAGCAGGTGATGTGTCTGGCAAGGTTATGTACTTCTTCACGATCTTCTCGTCTTCCCAATTCCAGGCAGCATTCTCATCGAACTCGACATCTCGACTAATCATTAGCTTTTTAGTTCTTAGGTTGTAAACCCAATAGCCTTTTGATTGGTCACTGTAGCCAAGGAATATTCCTTTTTCTGTCTTTTCATCTAGCTTACTCCTTTTTTAAGCAGGGATGTGGACGTAGCAAATGCATCCAAACACTTTGAGATGCTTTGCTGAAGGCTTCCGTCCACTCCATGCTTCGACTGGTGTTTTATTTTGAATTGCTTTAGTTGGACACGTGTTTAATAGGTATATTGCAATATAAACTGCTTCTGCCCAGAAAGTGTTGGGAATGCCTTTCTCCTTTAGCATAGACCTTGCCATCTCCATGACGGTTCTATTTTTTCTTTAAGCTACTCCATTTTGTTCTGGGGCATAGCCAACAGTTAGTTGATGATGGACTCCTTCATCTTCACAAAATTTATTAAACTCCTTTGAATTGTATTCCGTGCCTCTGTCACTCCTTAGGACTTTGATTTTTTGGCCACTTTGATTCTCGACGTGGTTCTTGAATTTTCTAAAGATAGAGAAAACCTCAGATTTTTCTCGAAGAAAATATACCCACGTCATTCTTGTGTAATCGTCAATGAATAGGATGAAATATTTATTTTGACTAGGTGTAGGTGTCCTCATCGGACCGCACACATCCGTGTGGACAAGTTCCAAAGGCTTCTTAGCTTTCCATGAAACTCCAGATGAGAAGGACTGTCTCTGTTGTTTTCCAAGAAGATAGCCTTCACAAACATCTGAAATTTCTGTGATGGCTGGAAAATCTCTCATCATATTTTTCTGATGGAGAATTTTTAGCCCAACAAAATTGAAGTGGCCAAATCTTCTATGCCATAGTCATGAATCATCAAGTTGAGCTTTCATGGCTATATCTTTGACCAATTTCCATTGAATTGGAAAATTGTCATTTTTCATCTTAACAGAGGCAATGATATTTTTATATTTATCATAGATAATGCAGGCATCTCTATTAAAATATAGAGAATACCCACTTTGTATCATTTGGCCCACACTTAAGAGATTTTGTGCAAGACGAGGACTAGATATACATTATGTATATATTTTGAGCCTTTATTCGTTTCCACGGCGATGGTGCCTTTTCCTTTGACATCTACTAATGCACCATTGCCCAACTTTACTTGAGATTTCACCGACTTATCAATATGAGTGAATATAGTTTCATCCCCTATCATGTGATTGCTACACCCACTATCGATGTACCATGTTTCATTTTTATTGTCATTTGCCGCTTGGCCTGCATAGAATGTATTCTCTTCACTTTCTTCTTTTTTTTTCTACATAGTTTGCTCGATTATTTATTTTCGAGCGACAATCTTTTTCCACGTGGCCATATCTTTTACAAAAGTGGCATTGTTTTTTATTTTTAAACCAACAATCCTTCTCCAAATGATTTGTTTTCTTGCAAATACCGCAAGGTGGATAATTTTCTTTTTTTTTTTTTTTATAATTTCTCCTCCTCTTTTGTTTTTCCATGAGCTCCTTCCATCATTTTTAGTTTGATGAGACCGTATATTTACTTTAGACTGAAAGGCACTTTCAACCGAATCTTCATCTTGTGCCATTAGTCTTTTCTCATATGCTTCTAGAGAGCCAATTAATTCACTTATTGATAGGGTCGTCAAGTCTTTAGTTCCTTCTATAGTTGTAACTATGGAGTTGTATTTTTTGGTAAGTGACACCAATATTTTCTCAACAACCCTTTGATCAGTTATCCCATCTCCATAGGCTCTCATTTGATTAACGAGTTCCTTTAATTTTCCACAATATTCTTGTACGGTCTCATAATTTTTCATTTTAGAATTCTCAAAATCTCTTCTTAGTGTTTGAAGACGAATAATGCATACCTTTTCCGATCCTTGAAATTCTTCTCGTAGTATATCCCAAGCCTCTTTTGCAGTCCTCGCTCCAATAATTGTTAGAAATACGGTTTCCGAGAGCGCTTGCTGGATAAAATATAGCGCCCTCGCATCCTTTTATAGTTGATCTTTCAAAACACTTGCACCTTCTAGCAGAGCCTCGTAACCTTTTTCCACGATATCCCATAAGTCTTGGGCCATCAAGAATGTAGTCATTTTTATGCTCCAAAAGTCATAGTTGTTCCCATCAAAAATGGGAATGGGAAATGAGGATGAGGTAGAATTGGCCATGGTTTAGTTAGTGGGTATTTGGAAGGGGTAATTTTAGGAATGGTAGGTAGGACAAACGCCTAATACCAACTGAAGACGTGGCTCTGATACCACTGTTGGTGTTTTTGCGGAAGCATGTGTGTGTGTGCAAGTGTTATATGTGAATAAAAGTGGACTACAATGGCAAGGGAGTATGGGTAAAAAAGAGCTTTTATTATGAAAGTTTTTATTACAAAGGAAGGAAGGAGTGTGTAGTTTTTCTACGCAACTTAAAACACACACCCAACCCCTATTTATAGGCGTGTCACCGCCATTCTCCACCGACATTAGTACAAGAAATAATATAATATTACAAGTTTTCTTTTTATCTTATGCTTTATGCGGCTTCTTCCGCATCTTCTGGTCTCTTCTCCATTTTTCTGCATTTTTCTGCATTTTTCTATTTTTGAGCAGCTTTTGTTGACTTTTCTTTGGCCTTTTTGCTGTCCACGTGTTCTGCTGCCCACGTACCATAAATTTCTTCAGCATTTGAGAGTCTTCTAGGCTTGCTTCTTGCTGGTTTGTTTCCGCCAACTTTTTCTGTCTTGTGTAATCTAGTGCAGTCTAGAATTTTTCTAAAAAATGGATCACTTTTTTTAACAATTCTGCAATGAAGGTCTACGTCAACTACTAGTGTATGAATTCATGAGCAATGGCCCTTTGGCGGATTTTCTTTTCAGCTCTTCAAGGCCCAGCTGGTATAAAAGAATAGAAATTGCTTGTGGTGTTGCGTGAGGCCTCGCTTACTTGCATGATGATTGCACCAGGTGTCATGCCCCGATCCTCAGGCACGCACACATCCGTCTCACTTGGTCGATTTAATAATGCGATATCCCAGGACAATGTATCGCCGACCCTTTCATTTTTAAGCACATGTGGAAGCAGTTAAAATCCCCAAACAATAAAACGATGGGATAGAAAAGCAGGGCCATATTTTTCATATTGAAATTTATAACCAAACTTTTATACAAACCACAAACCAGAACACTTCACAACTTTTTATTCTAAACTCTATTCACATCAAAATGGAGATATCAAAGAAGATAAAATTTCAGTCCATCTAGGCCGTGCTCACGGCCCCTCTCGAGATTGTCTTCTTCTCCCAAAAATCCTTCTCCAACTCTTCCTCCTCACCTCCTTAGCGGGGTCCTGAAATGGTTTTCCCCGAATTGGGATGAGACTATGTCTCAGCGAGTTCTACCCCACTAAGCCCGATTAATAAACCATTATACTACAGGCTGCCTAAACACGCATGGGGCAGATGACTTACCTTGGCCTCAGATCCTACCTGCAAGCCAGTTCAATTCATAATAGGCACCCAAACAGTCATATCATCGATAGAAGAATTGAACAAATCGACATAGTCGATTATATGCCAACAAGGCCATTCACGGTCATTTCCATTCAGTCAATCAATTCACAACCTCAAATCAAAGCGATGATCAATCGATCTAGTCGATTACATGTCAGACGGACCATTCTAGGTCAATACTCTCAGGCGCCAAGCTCACCAATGTGATTTATCCACTAGACAATTGCGTGCGTTCTTTAAGGCGCCGTTTTCGCCAGTGACATCCTTAGTCACCGAACCACACATGCCTATAACCATGTACTCAAATAGACAATTGTGTGCGTTCTTTAAGGCGCCTTTTTCGCCAGTGATATCCCCGATCACCGGACCATGCATGCCTATAACAATGTACTCAACAGACAATTGTATGCGTTCTTTAAGGCGTCATTTTCGCCAGTGATGTCCCAATCACCGAACCACACATGCCTACAACAATGAGTACTAGACCGATACGTGCGTTCTTTAAGGCACCGTTTTCGCCAGTAATATTCCAATCACCGAACCACGTAGGTCCACAATAATGTATGTACTAGACCGATACGTGCGTTCTTTAAGGCGCCGTTTTCGCCAGTGATATCCCAATCACCGAACCACGTAGGTCCATACACTGTGTCTAATCAGTTCAATCCCAGAGTACTTCCAATCCGCTCTCATGATTCCATCCACTTTACAACTCATCAAAGCATTATAAATGCTAAACAAACATACTCTGCCATCTACCAATCAATCATTCAATCTCAATCAATTCCAAATCAATTTAGAGTAAATTCCTAAAACATTACAATTTATTCAATTCCATACAACATGGAGCTCAAATAAATAAACGGACTGCGCCACAACGATCAGCACAAAATTTCGGTCGTCGGCCATCAAAATCTTAATTTCCGAAAATTAATTAATTAATTAATTAATTTCGAAAATTAATTAATAAATATTAAAAATTCAATTTAGCACAAACTAAAACTCAATTAAACAAACGGACTTCACCATGGTCATCAGCATAATTTTCTGGTTCCAGGCCATCTCAGTTGAATTTTCGGAAAATAAATAATTATTTAATTTAATTTCGAAAAATAATATTTAAATGCCAAAAATCCCACTTAGGCCCGAATCGTCAAATTGAAGCCCGATTAGGCATCGAAAAATTCCCGAGATGCTTCCAATAAATAGTAGATCACGTCTACTTGTTAATTGCACAATCAATTTATTTAAATCGCATCACAATTGACTAATAATTGCTAATTTATTTTAATCTAACGACCTAAACATAATTAATTAAATCTAAACCAACCTTAAGCATAATTAGCCAAATAATCTTGGATTAGTGAGATTACTCACCAAATCGCGTGCAAATCGGATCAATCCGACGGTGGCGACGCAAGTAACGATTGTTCCCAAAGCACGGCTCGGGTTCGGGGCTGGGAAACGGCCCAAAAGCGGGCCCGAAGTCACTGAAACCCACTCCGTGGGTCTGCTGGACGGGCGGATCGGGGCTGATCCGGCGGCTAGGGCGGCGAGGGAAGGCCGGCGGAGGGCGAGGGGGTCGCGGGGGAAGTCCGGCGGGGCTAGGCGGTGGCCGGAGGTGGCCGGACGGTGGCTGGTCGGTGCGGAACAAGGGCGAACAGCGGCTGGTTCGCGCAGGGGGAGGAGCGGCAGCGGCGACGGACGCGGGCGGAGCACACGGTGTGCGCGGGCGTGCGTCGCGGGTGCGGGCGGTCCGGCTCTGGCGTGGCGGCGACGGGTGGGGACGGAGCTGCAGCTTCTGATCTTCCTCCGCTTCTGGTTCGCTCGAACGGAAGGGGGAAGGAAATGTCGAGGGAGAGAGATGAGAGAGAGGAGGGAAGATAAACATTGACTGGTCAAAGGGGAAAAAGAAAGAGAGAGAGAGAGAATGGGCGGTGGGGAATTCGCATGAGGGGGAGGGGAGAGGAGAGAGGAGAGAGAAAGAAAAGAGAGAGAGATACATCCCTTAACGGCTTCACCCAATAGGTTAGTTAACTCGTGAGTGATCAGCTCAGAGAAAAAGGGTCATAGGCACGCCGACGAAATGCCCATTTCACTTTATCGAAACGGGGTCGAATTTCATGATGTCACACCAGGCACATAATCCACTGTGACATCGAGCGACAAAATATTCTTCTTGATGGCTTTCTCATTGCAAAAATATCAGATTTTGGATTAGCTAAGCTCTTGATGGTGAACCAAACACGAACCACCACTGGAGTGCGAGGAACCAGAGGTTATTTAGCACCAAAATGGTTCAGGAATATGGCTATTTCTAACAAAGTAGATGTTTACAGCTTTGGCATTTTGTTGGTTGAGCTCATCTGCTGCAGAAAGAACTATGAGCCGAAAGCAGAAATTGAAGCTCAAATTGTAATGGTCGACTGGGTTTATGACTGCTACCACAACGGGAGCGTGCTTGAGCTAGTGGAGAGCGATGAGGAGGCGCCAAGAGACATAAACATGGTGAAAAGATTTGTGATGACAGCATTGTGGTTCATCCAGGAAGACCCGGCTTTGAGGCCAACCATGAAGAAAACTACTCAGATGTTGGAAGGATCTGATGAATTCCCAGTACCACCAGTTCCAAGCTCTTTTATCACTTCAATATGATTTTGCTTATTTAAGACAACTATTGTCTGTAATCATGAAAAAATATTGGTATTGTCTGTGAGTGCTACTACGCCAGATCAAATATTTTCATAATGTCTTCACATGCTTCCTAAAGTTTGACATTCCCTCGCAAGTATCCAACATAGAACATGTTGACGATTGTCAGCAGAAAGGATTGCATGCGAGGCCGCATGCAACTTTGAAGAGAGATTTATATTGTTGAATGATCAAGTAACTATATGAAATGATGCAGAACCAGTCACTGGTAAATTGAAAGTCACGGGCATTCTTGTGTTGAATCTCTTAGGAATTCTACGTGGATCATATTCCTGTAAGTCACGGGAAAAACTAATGCGGCTCCATCAAAGCATTTTCCAATCGATGATATTGCTTCATAAAAATTGCATTCGACGCAGTAGAACAGTGTTTCAACCTGACCCAAGAAAAATAGATCTTCTCTGCTAAATTAGATGATGAGAGCCGTATGAAAGTTGCCGATCCTCAAGGCGTGCAGCGGGTGCCCGGAAATCCCAATCTCAATAGCTCTGCTGCTTTGTTTCATTCATACAGAAGGGGACACTCGCTTCGCCATCTCCTGCATTTCTATAATTCCCTGCGAAAGACGACAATGGAGAGAGAGAAACGGACGGTGTGGTGAGCGTGTGCTGACGTGTCAGTTGCCGGGGTGGTGTGTACGTTTCGCGGGTCGCGGGGGGGGATTGATTAGGAGTGTTGTTTTTTTCTTGTGAAGTCCATTAGCGATCTGATTAAAGTCAAAATTAGTGATGATTAGGAAGTGGGGTGGCGGGGGAAAAGTATTTCAGACGCTTTTCTTTTGCTTCTTTATTTACTATTTTGAATTTCTTTTTTATATTTTGAGCGTTTTGCATGATGATCTACTGGGTCCCGCTTCACTTTCACGACAAACACATGAAAAAGGCGGTCAAGCGATCGTGATCCGTAAGCAAGCATGAGATCGTGTTTATACAGTTCGGCATGAGATCGTGTTCATACAGCATGCGTACTTCACGGGACACCGCTGCAAGTTTCCACGTCCATACACGCACTGAAACGTTCAATTTCCACGAAGTGACCTGCAATCGCTTTTCGAATCTTCATGTTTTGGTCAAAAAAACATTTTCAACTCCCAAAATCTCCTCCCTAAAAGACGTTTCGGTCAAAGTCTTCTAAATTTGTCTATTTCTCCTTTAGAAATTTCTGGGTCGCGGCCCAAGCTTAATAGCTCCGCCCAAGCATACTTGCCTTTTTCAAAATTTCCACATACGGAGAAACTAAGAAACACGCCTACTCTAGTCATGTTTCATGCACGGTCCTTTTCCAATATGATTAAAATTTATAAATCTTCTTGGTTAGATCATGTAACTTGTGGGTTTAAGTTCCAACCTAAGTAGTACCAATACTGACACACGACACGCGATACGACATGACATGACACGTCGATAAATTATTTAAAAAAATATATAGAATTCAGATACATTATGACACGTTATATATTAAATTTATACTTTTATATACATAATAAATTATCATTTTTATGATTATTTGAATCAAATTAATTTGATTCAAATTCACAAATAAATAAATAATAATAAAAGCCTAGAATGAATTTTTACTAAAAATATTAATCCGCCATTAATTAATATCATTCATTACTTCAATTTGACAAATTTAACTCAATTCAGATAATTCATAAAACTTGGAGAGAGGAAAAAACAAGCCATTCACATTTTGGACTTACGTGTCGACTCGTTGGAAGAAAATAGAAAAAAAATTGGAAAGTGAATTGTATCACGGAAAGTAAGAGTTAAAAGAGAAAAAAAAAAAAAGGTAGATTTTTCTTCTTTCCCCATTTATTATTATTATTATTATTATTATTATTATTATTATTATTATTATTATTATTATTATTATTATTATTATTATTATTTATTTTTCGAATATATACATTTAGAAATCATTTATTTAAAATTTTTAAAACTGACCCCATGTATCGGAATCATATGTCAAAAATTCACATGTCGAATTCAAACTCGATCAGTAAATTCCAAATTTTATTGATAAAATCAGGTAACCGGGGATTTCTTAGTCAACGACATGGTAATGCACTAACAATGGTGGCAATTTATCACCAATAAATGCAATGATAAGTCATTAACTCTTTTTTAGAAATTTATTACTCGAAACAAAAATTTAGTGGTGAAATTTATAACTTTCATATAAATTAATAACTTACCATATAGTTCCGCTTATAAGGTAGTAATACCAATTTCAAGTGGAACGCAAGTTGTCCAATTATTTAGAAATTGACCATTTAAAACTAAATCATAGCAGTGAAATTAATAAGTTACCATGTAAGTCCTTACAAGTTACAAGTTAGTAAATTTCTAATAAAGGGGCAAATTTTCTGTTGGAAAGAAAATCATGAAGAAACTACTCAAATCTCTCTCGAACTTTGCAATAGTATATATTTGCCCCTGAACTTTGAAATTGTTACTACATTCTGTTAGCACGTGCAAGGCACATGTCTTTTAAGGGGTAAAAGTTTATTGTCATCTTGTTTATGGCAATAACTTTTTTCACCATTGTTTTATGTGAAATATAAAGAAAATGGAGAAAAATATATCTACAAAATAAAATGATAGATGAATCAATTATATTTATGAAAAAAAAAAAAAAATGACTACAAATTCGATATATCATTTTCTTTTATGAGTCGAGGGCATCATTTCCTTTTTAAATTTTATATGTATTTTTATTAACTAATCAATATTTAGAAAAAGCTCCTCGATTGAAATCCGTAACTTAATAATGTATTGAATGAAACCAAATTTTACTGTTGAAATTAACAAATTACTTGCGAAATTAGTGGCCTACTTTTAGCTTATTGGAGTTTACCAACGTGATATAAGGGCCATCTTCTTCCATCCGTTTCATCTCATAAAGTCTCTTGTACGACGACATTTGGTCAAAGTCTTCCAAATTTATGCCTGGCTCGAAAAGTATCTGGGTCCCTGGCAAGCTTATGGAGCAGAGTCGCCTTATTCTAAATTTGACAAGTTCTTTCAGTATTAATTTCTATAAAAAAATAAATAAGTGAAAAACAAAGAAAATAGAGAAAATATAAATTTGCTAAAACATTATGATCTGAAAAAAATCAATATCAATGATACTATCATAAATTATTTTATTTAAATGTTGATGAAAATATTAATGGAACTAATAAGATACTTTGAGAAAAAATAAACAAGATAAAGTAAAAAGGAAAAAAAAGGCCTCAATAACGAAAACAAAAGAAAGATCAAATTGCTAAAATTGGATGCTCAGCATACACTTCTAAATGGTCTATTAATACAAAAAAGAAAAGGTTGATTAATAAAATATATTTACGAATATCACCTTATATTTTGATCAATCATTTCCTTTTATTACAGATGGAGCTTTTATAAAACTCCAGACCATATGGTAAAATCATTATTCTAGATAGATATATGTGTTTTGTTTTTGGTCAAAGATAGTAATAGATATACGTGTTGACATGGGCAAAGGCTGTCCACAACTTTGGTTCAAACTTGCCGTGGAGAAAAAGGAGGGAGACTCTGGTAGCTTGGAAAGTAGGGAATCTCTATAAGAACGCTGGTTTCATCCTTAAGGCCGAAGTAGCTCAACTCAAGGAGCACGCCTGTTTCATCAAACATGGCTTCAGTTATACTAGGAATCCTTCTAGTACTCACTCCACTTCCCCTTTCCACCGAAGCTCAGACCCGCGGCAACTTGATCTTGGGCTCCTCGCTGATGGCGAATGACCGGAACTCTTCCTGGCTGTCACCATCGGGCGAGTTTGCCTTTGGGTTCCGGAAAATGGGACAAGGGGCTCATTTGCTGGCAATATGGTTCGAGATGATAGAGGAGAAGACGGTCGTCTGGTGGGCGAATGGCGATAATCTAGCGCCCGAAGGTTCGAAAGTCCAGTTGACCGCCAACGGCGGGCTGGTGCTTACCGACCTGAGAGAGAGAGAGAGCTGTGGCCTTCTGACCTGAACGGCACTGGCTTAGCGTATGCGGCCATGAGCGACACGGGGAACTTTATCCTAGCGAGCGCGAGCCACGTCAAGTTGTGGGATTCGTTCAGCCGACCAACGGATACGATACTGCCTACGCAACGGTTAAATCTTGGGACTGAAGTCAACGCTCGCTACTCCAAAATGAATTACTCCGCCGGGAGATTCCACTTCAAGCTAGGTGACGACGGAAATCTCGTATTCTATGCCAAGCCTGACCCGTTGGATTCCACAGATGCTTACTGGGCTAGCGACACCGTCGATAGCGGCTTCCAGTTGATATTCAACCAAAGTGGTCAGGTCTACCTCACGACTAGAAATGGAACAATACTCAACCGTTTCACCACAGAACCAGTTCCAACCAGCGGGTATTACCAAAGAGCGATCCTTGAATACGACGGGGTATTCATACAATATATCCACCCTAAGACGGCAAATTCAAGTTCTGGCCGGCTTAGTGGCTGGTCGAGGGTCTCTACCCCAGTCCCGCAAAATTTATGCACGAGCCTCACCCAAGAGATTGGCAGTGGAGCTTGTGGCTTCAACAGCTACTGTACTCTTGGAGATGATCTGAGGCCCCGATGCCAATGCGCACCTGGATATATTCCGTTAGATTCAACAAATGAGATGAACGGATGCATACAGGACTTCGTACCACAGAGTTGTAATGGAAGTAGGCCCGAAACAGACCAGTTCGTTTTGCGTGAAATGCTCGAAACAAACTGGGCAACGTCCGATTACGAGCATAGCATGGCACAAACCGAGGACTGGTGCAGAGAGGCTTGCTTGGCTGATTGTTTTTGCGCAGCCGCCATTTTCGACGGTGCATTTTGCTGGAAAAAGAAGAACCCTCTTTCCAATGGAAGGATGGGTCCATGGGAGGGTGGAAAAGCTCTGATCAAGGTCAGGATACATGACACGACTTCAAAATGCACAAAAAATGACCAGAAGAAAAACAAGAATACGACTCTGATGATCATCGGATCAGTGCTGTTGACTTGCTCTGTCTTTGTGAACTTGCTTTTACTCATTACCTATTTAATATATAGAAGCTTCCGATCTAGGGATTCTAAGTTGTCACGACCAGTCCAGATCAATCAAGTTACAGGCATGCGGACTTTCACTTATCAGGAGCTTCACGAAGCGACATATGGATTCAAAGAAGAACTGGGTAGGGGTGCCTTTGGAACAGTGTACAAAGGTGCTCTTGGATCCGAGGATGCAGACTTTGTGGCGGTCAAAGTGTTGGCGACAAGGACCGGAGAAAGCGAGAAGGAGTTTGAAAGAGAAGTGAGTGCAATTGGCCAAACTAACCACAAGAACTTGGTGCAGTTGCTTGGATTCTGCAGTGAAGGTCAACATCGACTACTGGTGTATGAGTTCATGAGCAATGGCACTTTGGCGGATTTCCTATTTTCCGCTTCAAGACCCAGCTGGTACAGAAGAATAGAAATTGTCTGCGATGTTGCCCGGGGGCTCTCTTACTTGCACGAGGATTGCACCAGGCATATAATCCACTGCGACATCAAGCCGCAAAATATTCTTCTTGATGGCTCCCTCACTGCAAAAATCTCAAACTTGGGATTAGCTAAGCTCTTGATGGCGAACCAAACACGAACCATCACTGGAGTAAGGGGAACCAGAGGTTATTTAGCACCAGAATGGTTCAGGAATATGCCTATTTCTAGCAAAGTAGATGTTTACAGCTTTGGCATTTTGTTGGTTGAGCTCATCTGCTGCAGAAAGAACTACGAGCAGGAAGCGGAAATTGAAGCTCAAAGTGTGCTAGTTGACTGGGCGTGTGACTGCTACCACGACGGGAGCGTGCTTCAGCTAGTGGAGAGTGATGAGGAGGCATCGAGTGACATAAAGAGGGTGAGAAGATTTGTGATGACAGCATTGTGGTGCATCCAAGAAGACCCGGCTTTGAGGCCAACCATGAAGAAAGCTACTCAGATGTTGGAAGGAGCTATTGAAGTCCCAGTACCTCCAGTTCCAAGCTCTTTTATGAGTTCAGTATGATTTTACTTATTTAAGACCACTGTTGTCTGTAATCATGAAAAGTACTCGTATTGTCTGTAAGTGCTATTACGCATATTGTCTTCACATGGATCCCGATTAATAAGCTAAATCATCAGTCAAGTTTAACATTTCCTCACATGTATCCAAGAGAACGAGTTGAAGATCGTCGCAGAAGGGATTGCATGCGAGGCCGAATGCAACTATCAAAGCATTTTCATCGACATTTTGCTTCATGAAATTGCATTTGACACGGTGGAAGAGTATTTTAACTTGATCCAACCAAAACAGACCTTATTTGCTAAATTAGATGATGAGAAGCATATGAAACTTGCCGATCCTCAGGTCATGGATCGTTGACCTGGAATCCCAATTTCAACGGTTCTGCTGCTTTTTTATTCTTACGGGAGGGATGCTCACTTCCTTTCGGTAACCAACTTCTTCTAGACCAAAGAAATTCCAGTCCACAAATCACGTATTTGGAAGTATAATTTGAGGGTGGCTAGCAGGTATCACCTAGAGAGGGTGAATAGAGGATACAACAAAATCTTGACAAATTAAAACGGAATAGAATAAATCAAGATTAAAGTTTGAATAAGGGTCAAATTCTGGAATGCAATAGCATAGACTTTGAATCACTCGACAAGTGTGCAATAAACAATAACAATAAACAATAAGAGTTTAGAGAAAAGAAAATTGTACACAAAATTTATAGTTAGTTTAGTTTAGATCAGGCCCACATCCATTCCCTTACGTTAACAGTCTACTGCCTAGATTTCAATAGATAACCAATGAATGGTTACGGTTAAGTTGTGCTGCTTATACCCAAGCGCTTCTATCCAAAGCTGGTGTCGCGTATACTCAAGTCGATAGGACTCACTATTATACACCAAAACACACACTTAACATTGTCAACAAGTCTCAAATTATTATAAATTTAAGCTCACAAGATAAGCGTATGTGGTCAAAATTCGCTCAGATTTCGGAATTGTAGATTCAATGCTTTGTCTGTTACTGGCTCCTCAGGCTTTAGTATGTGGACGAAGTTTGCTTCTTTATTTACTATTTTGAATTTTTTTTTTTATTTTGAGCGTTTTGCACGATGATCTACTGGGTCCCGCTTCACTTTCATGACAAACACATGAAAAAGGCGGTGAAGCGATCGTGATCCGTAAGCAAGCATGAGATAGTGTTTATACAGTTCGGCATGAGATCGTGTTCATACAGCATGCGTGCTTCATGCGGGACACCGCTGCAAATATCCACGTCCTTACACGCACCGAAACGTTCAATTTCCATGAAGTGACCTGCAATCGCTTTGATTTCCGCGGGAATCGAATCCTCGTGTTTTGGTAAAACCAAAAACATTTTCAACTCCCAAAATCTCCTCCTCCCTAAAAGACGCTTCGGTCAATTTAAAGTCTTCTAAATTTGTCTGTTTCTCCTTGAGAAATTTCTAGGTTGCGGCTGAAGCTTAATGCCTCCGCCCAAGCAGACTTGCCTTTTTCAAAATTTCCACATATGGAGAAACTAAGAAACACGCCTACTCCAGTCATGTTTCGTGCGCGGCATTTTTCCAATATGATTAAAATTTGGTTATATCATGTAACTTATTGGTCAAAGTTCCAACCTAAGTAACACTGACACGCGACACACGATACGATAAGACATGACAAGTCGTGTCACGCCCCAAACCCTGAGTGCGTGCTCATCCCTTGGTAATCGATAAAATTTGCAATTTCCCAGGACGAGTCACCGACCCCTTTCATTTTATTGCACATGCGGAAGCGAAACAAATACTCCTAACAACAAACAACATGGGATAGGAAAGCGAGACACATTTCACAAAAGCACACTTTTATAAACAACTGGGCTTATAAACAAAAAGAGTTTAGGTAAAGGTCTACAAAATATCTACTCTCAAAAGAAGCCATCCTACAACATCCTAGTAGGACACATACGACGACCCTCCAGACTTCACCTCCACAAACTCCGAGGCTTCGGTCCTTCACGACCACCATTTAAGGACCTGAATATGGTTATACAATAACAGTGAGATAATGTCTCAGCAAGTTCACCCCTAAACCTTTATTAGGAAGGAAATACGCTAGGGGTAACCTAGCCACACAATCACTCAATGAGAACAAATGACTTATCTCGCCTTAGTTCCCTCCTGCACGTTAGCACAGTTCATATCACAATGCATATCACAAATGCACACGACAATGGAAACGCCTCATTTTTTTTTTTCAATCAATTATAGGGGTCCTAGCCCCATCAATCACAGGAGTCTCGATTCTAATGCCAAACCATTATGACACGTCCCATATTATACCACACAGTTTTGTCTCATAATCAGGCGCATTAAACTCAACAAATCATGCATTCCAACTGTTAAATAAGCTCCACAATAAGCACCGGCCTACCCTCAAATTTCGGCGGTATTCTGGCGTAGCCAGGTTCCATCTCCCCCCTTGAGCACGGCTACGTCTTCTCAATACGGCATTCTCTAAGGAGCATAGGTTCAGAATCTACTGCAACCCGAACTTAAAATCTAGATATTCCATATAGGGAAATGTCCATCTGACTCAATTCAGGGACGGTTTCTCATTAACTAACACACGACCAATCAATCTTGGCCCAGGACACCATACATTGCACTCAATTGCCTCAATTAAAATAGTGATCCTGACCTATTTTTTTAGTATTAAAAACATTTGAGAAAATAGGTGTGTGTGGATAAACAATCAATTCGAACCTTGAAAAGTGATACTCTTCTTTTTTTAATCCCACGGTTCGATATAGTCTTTAAAACCACTTTTGGTGTTAAAACCCGACACACAAGATTTTTTGAATAAATATCATATTTTAACAATCATCACTCAATTTGCACAATCCAACAATCAATTGCATAATATGAATGCACCAATACAATTAGCACAAAATTTCGATCACCAGTTATCTCGATCTAATTTTCGGAAAATAATAATTAATTAATTAATTATTAAAATTAATTAAATAAATCAATTTAAATGCCAAAATTACTAATGTAGGCCGAAATTGCCTAATTAAATACCGAGACGGCCTGAAAATTTTCGAACCAATCTAGATAATTAATACAACCTATCTAGGCCTTAATTAACTTAATTTAACAACCAAACATGCAAAATTTGATATTTAAATCACTAATCTAATCTAACTAACCACCTAAACCTTAATTAACTCAAATTAATTACCCTCTAAGCATAATTAGCCTACTAATCGAGGTTTAGTGAGATAACTCACCGGTTTAAAGCAAAGACTGGTTCACCGCAACGGCAGCCGAAACTTGAATTGCGGCGGCGCCAACAGGCTTAGACTGGGCCTAAAATTGGCCCAACAAATCTCAGCCCAAACTAAGATTTGTTATTGAGTTGGGCTGGGCTGAAGTTGGGCTGAAACGGGCTTCGATTGGGCTGGACCCAAGGCTGAAATTGCAGATTGGATTGCTGAAATTCACAGGTTGGCTTGCGTGAAGATGGGCTGGCTTCTTGGCTCACAACTAGGCTGAAGACACGGACTTCAATTGGAGCAGCTGTGGGTCGAGATGAGGACTGCTGTGTGGGCTTCTTGCTCACGGGCTGGGCTTCAAATGGGCTGATTGATTCCTCAAACGGGGGAAGGAAGAGGAGCTGTGGTGTCTTCGATGCATGGATGAGCTGTTGGAGGATGCTCGGACGTGAGACAGCGAGAGAGAGGGTTTGAGGGAAATTCAACGGTCAGCTGAAGCGAAGACTGAAAGGAAGAGATGGCATTGATTCGCTGGAAGGATGAAGGACATGCTGTTGTGGGTCGAAGATGCTGGACGAGTGGAGGTCTCCGGTCAACAAATTGGGGAGTTCGTTGGCTTGATCGAGAAGAGACAAAACTCGGTGGAATTGTGGGCTTGCAGGCACTGGTTTCGGGGCAGCAAAGAAGAAGCAGCAGGTTCGGCTTCGCAGGTGAGGTGGCGTCCAATTCGGTGGGGGGATCGAGTAGCTTGAGTCTTCGTTGGTAGGGAGCTCAATTGATGCTGAATATTGACCGAAGAAGATAGGAAACGAACGTGTGGCAGCTTGGACGGTGCTTTGGTGAAGAAATGGCCGCACGAAAGAGAGAAAGGCAAGGGAAATAAAAGTGAAACTAGAAGCAGGAGGGGTCAAGGAAACGGAATGCACGAAGAAGGAGAGAGAGGATGGATGAGGATGAAGTAGGGGTGATCGGGTCCAGGGTGGATAGGGTCTAGACCTGGACCGTATACCCGACCTTATTTGTATTGAACCATGTACCCAACCCATATTGTTTTTCCGATCCGGTTCCAGGGTCAACTCTGTTTCCACTGGAACCTATTTTGCAATCTCTCAATATCCTATACGACTTTGAATTTTGTATTAATAAGTGCGAAAATAACGTAATCCTCCTAATTTATATTGAAACATTAAGCACTGGTAATAAATAAATATATGAACTTTTTGACTAAACAAAAAATTAAGGATCCATAATGCTAATTATAATAAATAAAATCATAAGACAAAGAATTAGCAACAAATATGGGTCTAGTATTAATCTTATTCCCACAACTATTACATGAAGTTATTCATTTATGCAAGTATTACTCCTCCTACAAAAAAGAAATTAGGCGAGCCAATTCATGTCATACACAAGAATTTGGCGGCATCGAACACCATCCATCCATCAAACGGTGCAAGAGGGAGCCGATGAGGGAGGGAAGCAAGTGAGGAAGAGGAATGACAAAGGAGGAGTGCCGTGCATGTTTGAAAGAGCCAGGAGAAAAATCATCGTGTGATCGCGGGAGTAAGAATAGAAATCGGGAGAAAAAAATGGTTTTGGACATTTACTTACAAAACCGGCCCGGGAATCGGTTCCAAAACCGGTCAAAGAACCAGCTTTTGGGAGGGTAATAACTCGGAATCTGTTCCCAGACCGGTTTAAACCGGTTCCAAATTTTGGGAGCCGCCCTGGACCGGTTTCAATGGGAACCATTTCCCAACCCTGTTTTTGGGTGGGCCGGTCCGGGAACCGGGTATACCCGATCCGGTTGCACACTCCTAGGATGAAAGGCTAAAAGTCCACCAAAATATCTTGATTCATCATGAATTTGTCCAACAAAGCCTTCAAGTATATCCCTTATTGTCCCCCAATTGTTTTTTTGAAGTATAAATCCACAATTATCCAAATTGATACCAATGTTGCACCCCCCCTCCCCGTCCTAAGGTTCGGATTTCACCAAAATAGCTTCAATTTCCTCTCCGATTTCTCCAATTCGAGGTCCGATTTCGTTGAAGAAAAATCATGTACAATTTTCTGAAAGTCCCCAACACCCAAAGGCTTGGCTTGGAAGTCCAAATTTCCATTAACTTAGCCCATCCGAATTTCCACTAATTTTCCGAATCATCTGAAATGATTTTCTATAAGAATCTCGGAATTTCTGAAAATTCTTCAGAAGATCAGTTGACGTCCCTAAAATAGATCGTCACACGACAAAACTTTCAATTTCTAAAATTGGGTTCAAATTCACGGTTAATTTCAATCCGGCCCGATTTTAGCTTGACCTAGTCTGTTAGGTAATTTTTAGAAACTTTTAGTGTAATTGACCCTTGATCGATTTATCTCGAGTCACATTATATATCTTCAACATATTTGCGACTCTCGGTTGTCGTGAAAATCTCAAGGTTTCAAATACGGACACCAGGTACATAAATGATAGAAAAATCGGTCTAGTGCCGTTTGACGAGAATTTTGCAATGAGGTGGAATCACCCACACACTAATCACATATCTCTATTGAATAAATCTATCTCCAGTCTCTAATCAATTTTTAATGGTGTCGTAATGATCCTTGTAGATCAACACGGTCGAGCAATCGATTCCTAATCGAATTCTCAAGTCTATTACATTAAAATCCCTTAATGGCTTCCCCAGTTAATCTAGTTATCTCGTGAGTGATCAGCTCAGAGAATAGCATTATTGGCGCATCGATGAAATGCTAGATTTATTTAATCGAAAACAAATTCTGAAAATTTAGGCTGTCACGGGTTGATAAGTTGTTTTTAAAAAAATAGAGAATTCCGATATATTATGACATGTTATATATTAAATTTATATTATTATATATACATAATAAATTATCATTCTTATGATTATTTCAATCATATTAATTTAATTCAAATTCACAAATAAATAAATAATAATAGAAGCCTAGAATTAATTTATACTAAAAATATTAGTCCACCATCAATTAATATTATTCATTACTTCAATTTGACAAATTTAACTCAATTCAAATAATTCATAAAACTTGGAGAGAGGAAAAAAACAAGCCATTTACATTCTGGACTTACGTGTTAGACTTGTCGGAAGAAAATAGGAAAAAAACTTGAAAAGTGAATTGTATCATGGAAAGTAAGAGTCAAAAGAGAAAAAAAAAAAAAAACTAGATTTTTCTTCTTTCCCCATTTATTATTTTTATTTTTATTTTATTTTCAGATATATACATTTAGAAATCATTTATTGAAATTTTTTAAAATTGACCCTGCGATCGGAATCATGTGTCAAAAATTCACATGTTGGAATTCCAACTCGAGTGTTGGGAAAGTTGATTAAGTGTCGGATTTTCCGACACATGTTTACTGAGTGTACGGAAGTGTTTGAGAGTGTTAGACACGTGTGGAGTGTCCGACACAACTCGAAAACTCTCGGAGAGTGTCGGTACTTCATAAGTTCCAACCAAGTGATGGTGATTTACAGACAATGTTAGCAATTCGCCAACATTAAATGGAAGAGTTAATTATCACCTTTCTTAGAAATTATCTCCCAAAGTTAAAAACTTAGTAGTGAAACTAGTAATTTAAGAGTGAATATGATAAATTACCAATATGAGTCTCCCTATAAGTTAAGTTACTAAGAAAGTAAGGAATTTGCCATTGGAAATATAACCTTGGTTATTAACTTACCATGGGAATAAGTAACTCACCAATGTAGGCCCGCTTTTGGCATAAGTTGCAACAATTTGAGAGATTTATTAACACCAATTCAATCTTAAATCGTAAAACTCCCTCATTAAAGTTAGAAAGTAGCAGTGAAATTAGCAACATGTCTGCTCTCCCTTAAGGTAGTAAGTATCACATAAAGTACGAAATTTGCCGAAGGTCATACTTAACTAATTTAGGAGGTTGTCTTTGGAGATTACCAGTATAGTTAAGGACTGTAAAAGTAGTAATTTTTCAAAGTAAGCTTGCTTTTAGCTTAACAAGTTACAACCGGTGAAATAATAAATTATCAACTTCTTCAGAGATTGACCACGTATCTGATGAACCCACTTGAAAAACTTTAATGCACTTGAGAGTTCACTACTTGACGTAGGGGTGATAATATCATGATTCCACTAGAGAGTTACTAATTGCTTGATGGGCTCACTTGTAAAATTATAAATCACTTGGTGATCTGCCACTATATACCAGATTCTAACGAGATAAAATCTTCATTTTGTATGTTAAAGCACTGGGTAATCTAGACAACGTTACTATTTGAGGATGACAACATCATTTTATCTTTGGTTAGTTACTGATTGACCGAAAGGGCCTCATTGTAAAACTCTAGAAAACTGTTTTGTGTTTTCCTGATAATTTACCGGTTAATTGACAGTTTCCCTTAAAAAAATATAACTTGCTAATCTACTGCTAGATGTCAAGGTGCTGGATTTATAATCCTGTTGACAGGTGACGAGAGACGCTCTCGAATTCTATAAAGAGCGCTGGTTTTCATCCGTGAGGCTGCAGTAGCTTGACTCAAGGTGCACCTCCAGTTTCCATCTCATATGGCTTCCGTGATGCTCCGAATCCTTCTGCTACTTTTTACCCTTCCACTTTCCGCCAAAGCTCAGATCAACGGTAACCTCACCTTGGGTTCCTCGTTAACGGCGGATGACCAGAACTCTTCCTGGCTGTCTCCGTCGGGCGAGTTCACCTTCGGGTTCCGGAAAATGGGACAAGGGGCTCATTTGCTGGCTTATGGTTTGAGAAGATAGAGGACAAGACCATTGTCTGGTCAGCGAATGGTGATAATTTAGCACCAGAAGGCTCGAAGATCCAGTTGACCACCGACGGCCGACTAGTGCTAGCCGACCCAAATGGAAGAGAGTTGTGGTCTCCTAGCCTGACTGTCGCTGGTGTAGCGCATGCGGCCATGCTTGACACGGGAAACTTTGTCCTAGTTAGCCAGAACTATGTCAACTTGTGGGAGACGTTCAGCCAACCGACCGACACGATGCTGCCTACGCAACAGTTAGATCAGGGGACTAAAGTTAACGCCGCTACTCTGAAATGAATTACTCCACCGGGAGATTCCACTTCAAGCTAGGAGACGACGGAAATCTCGCATTCTATGCCATTTCTGACCCGTGGCTTGCCTCAGATACTTACTGGGTCAGCAACACCAAAGATAGCGGCTTCAGATTGTTATTCAATCAAAGTGGTCAGGTCTACCTCACGGCTAGGAATGGAACACTACTCATACTTGTCAGCTCAGACAGTCCCAACCAACGATTTTTACCAAAGAGCAATCCTAGAATATGACGGGGTCTTTAGGCAATATGTCCACCCTAAGGGGGCAAAGTCAAGTTCTGCCTTGGCATTGGGCTGGTCAATGGTCTCTTCCCCGATCCCTCCAAATAATGCTAGAGCATCAGGCAAACTACGGGTTCTGGAGCTTGTGGCTTCAAACATAGGAGAAGCTAGGAAGGACGACGGCAGTTCCACTAAAGGCGGCGGTGGTGGCTAGGTGGCCATCCTTGCATAGGTGAGGGGCTGACATTCCCTGTCGGACTTAGGTAAGCTAGCACAGCCATACTAAATAAAAAAATAAAAATAAATAAAAGAATATGTTGATTGGAAATTCTAAAACTTGTTAGAAAATACAATTAAATCCTAAAACTTTCAAAAAGTATAATCAAGTCCTAAAATTTATCAAATTAGTGCAATCAAGTTCTTCTATTAGCACCATTAATTTGACTAACGAAAAATATCAACATAGCATTTTAAACTAATTTAAATTTCCTATGTGGCATTCTGTATTATTTTTTATTTGATTTTTTTTAAATAGATTAAAAATTGTTGACACCTAATATTTTAGAAAATAATAAATAAAATTAAAAATTCGGTTTTGAAAATCTTTCTTGTTGTAAATATATCCTCATTTCAAAATTCAAAAAAATTAAGTTGTTGTTTAATTTTGGATCCTTTTTATTGTTGAGTGGTTAAGCGAATATGTGCAAATATATTAGGAAATCTTCAACAATTTTGAGTTTGTTTTACTATAAATGAAATGCGAGGCTTCGGAACCGGGGGGGGGGTTTCTCGGTTTCGAGGTCAAGAAAAAATTCAACAAAAAGAGAGAAGCTTTCGGTGTTCTTTTTGAAGGAAAAGAAAAGTCAGCAAAGAAACCGTGAAAAGAAGAAAACATAGAGAGGGAGATGACGTGAGGCGGAGAGAGAAAAGTGAGAGTGGGGGAGGTTTCGGCAGAGAGTGAGAGAGAGTGTCAAGTGAGAGAAAAAGTAAAATAAAAGAAGAAAAGAGAGCTTAAGCTGTTCATCTTCCTCGTGGGCTCCTCCTTCGCGCGACTTGGTGATTGAGCTACCACCGTTGCCGCTCCGGCGCCCCACATCGCCGCTGGTTTTGGTAAAATATTGCTTTGAAATGGGTTGAACAATGAAATCGGATCGAGTAAAACAACTCGGACTTTGAAGCGTGATATCACTTTCTTTAAGGATTTATTTGCCCCACAACGTTGCTAATGGTCACCGGCAAAAATCCTCCAGGATACAACAAAGTCTCGGATAAAAATACTAAATAGCAATTCTAGTATTTCTCCAATGTCTCTCTAAGAAACAATTGAAAAATTGGCTGCTGTTTTTTCAGAAAAAAAACAAACTCGAAAATGACCACACTTTTCTTTCCAAAAAATGACAAGTATATATATGAAACGGTCTTGCAACTCTTCGTGAAAATTATGAACAAACATGTCTTTAGAAAATTGTTTGGACAAACAAATGCGACTGTTCGAAAGAAGTCGAAAAACGAACAATTGCAACCCTTCGGGAAAGTTAAAAACCGAATAAGTAATTTTCCAAAGGTTGTCTTGAAAAGACACAAACAAAATTCAGAATAAATTTTTTTTAATAGAATTTCGAATTTTCATTTATATTTCATTTATGGAATTCTCAAATTAAAATGCAACCTTTAAACTAAAAAATAAAAAATAAATAGCAAGGGATTAATGCTAATTAAACCGCTAAGTGCTAAGTGCTAAGTGCGCCAAATAATCGCGCACCAAGACGCGGGTATGGTGGGATCTAGCCCCACCCAATCATTCCTTTAACTACAAAAAGGAAAACCCACATATTTAAACTGACCCACTTGTTCCTACCTTTTCTATGTGGGACAAAGTAAAAAAGCACTTATTTTGTTTTAACAAACAAAATTCCAACAATCCCCCACTTTATTTGTAAAACAAAGATTTCAAAATAAAATTTTAAAAACCATACAACCAAAGTTTCAATAAGATTAATATACATACATAAAGGTCTCTTTCGAGTTAAACCTTTACTTAGTGCAAGTATATCAAAGCTCTATCAAAGTGACAAGTAGCACGGCTTTAAACTTGTACTTTTATGCAATAGAACCGGACATACCACACATACACTAACCTCTTGTTTCAGCGAGAATTTCTATATTACTCCGCACTATTATGGTTTTATGCTTGATCCTGTTTCATGAGCTCTCTAGAAAGCAACCCTCACTTTCATAAGAAGCGGCACCACTTCTAAGCTCATATAGGTGAAGTATCTACCATGTGTTTCTGTTACTATCAACACACTATAAACTTGTATCATACTTCATTAAGAATTCAATTCAGCCTTCAAAACGTAATGCACGATACACGACTTCTCATATCGGGCTACGTCGTATCAAACAATCACATTCAATAACTTGTTCTTACCCATTAAACCTTGTAACTAGTGATATTCTAAAAAAAAAGGTCGAGTTACCATTATTGGTGATTTCAATTAAAGGGTTTCAGCCCCATTTCTTGTGAGGTCGTTATTATCATATGTCTTGATAAAGCCTTCATCAAAGGATCGGCAAGATTTTTACTTGACCTCACATAGACAATTGTTATGGTACCATCTTTAATCAATTGGCTCACATATTCATGTCTTAGACTAATGTGTCTAGACTTACCATTATAGGTGCTACTATAGGCTCTTGCCAAAGTGGCCTGACTATCATAGTGGATAGAAATAAGAGGCATAGGACTAGGCCATAATTTGATATCCAACAACAAATTTCTAATCCATTCAGCCTCTTTCCCAGCTGCTGCCAAAGCAATAAATTCAGATTCCATTGTTGAGTGAGTTATACATGTATGTTTCTTGCTCGCCCAAGATACAGCACCTCCAGCTAGTGTGAAGATCCATCCAGAAGTGGAATGCTCATCTCCCACACTTGTAATCCAACTAGCATTAGTGTATCCTTCTAATACAGCCGGATAATTATTGTAGAACAATCCTAAATTTTTACTTCTCTTAAGATAACCAAAAATTTTAGTAATAGCTCTCCAATGTTCTGTACTTAGATTACTAGTATACCTACTCAACTTGCATACAGAATAAGCAATATCAAGTCTAGTATAATGCATCGCATACATTAAAGACCCTATAACACTTGTATATTATAGTTGTGCCACCGCTCTACCAGTATTATAATTTAATTTAATACTAGAATCAAATTGAGTACTTATTTCTTTAAAACCAAGATGTTGAAATTTATTAATAATTTTTCAACATAACTACATTGGCTTAAAGAATAACCCCGCTATTTTTCTTAACTTTAATACCTAAGATAGTATCTACTTCACCCAAATCCTTCATTTTAAATAGGAAGTTAGATATTTCTTAGTTTCATTAACTCCAGTCATATTCGTTCCAAAGATAAGCATATCATCAACATACAAGCACACTAAGACACCATAGTCTTTAGTGAATTTAGAGTATATACACCTATCGGCACTATTATTGATGAAACCATTTGACAATATGACTGAATTAAACTTTTCATGCCAATGTTTAGGAGCTTGCTTAAGTCCAAAAAGAGACTTAATCAATTTACATACTTTTCTTTCATTTCCAAGAAGAACAAAACCCTTCGGTTGTTCCATGTAAATCTCCTCATTTAAGTCTCCATTTAAGAAAGCAGTTTTAACATCCATTTGATGAACACAAGGATCATAAAAGGAAGCTAGAGCAAAAAGAACTCGAATGGAAGTTATACATGCAACAGGGGCATATGTATCAAAATAATCTATTCCTTCTTTTTGTCTATATCCCTTAACTATAAGCCTAGCTTTAAAAGCTTGAATAGAACCATCAGAATGATATTTTCTTCTAAAAACCCATTTGCATCCAATAGGTTTTGATCCTTTCGGTAAATCTACTAATACCCAAGTATTATTGGACATAATTGAGTCAATTTCATCATTCACAGCTTCTTTACAAAAAGAAGCATCTCTAGAAGACATTGCATCATCAAAGCTTCTAGGATCATCTTCTAAATTTAACACTAAAGGGTATTTATTTACCACATTATTATCTCCATCTCCTTCAATAAGAAAAACATGAGTAATAAAATCAGGACCTAAGTCTTTTAATTTCCTAGCTCTAGTACTTCTCTTTAATTCAATCATGTCTTTAGAATTCGTTTCTTTCTCTTGAAAATCACTTTGAGTTTCCATAGATCTTGAATTATTTTCAATCATTTCAGAACTTGTAAAACATTTATTCTCAAAGAATTTGACGTCTCTTGATTCTACTATGACATTAGACTCTAAATCAAGAAGCCTATAAGTTTTACTATTTTCAGCATACCCTACGAAAACACTTTTGATAGCTCTAGGACCGAGCTTTGTTCTCTTAAGATCTTGAGCTCGGTAGTACGCTAAACACCCCCACACTTTAAGATATGACCAATTTGGCTTTCTACCTTTCCATATTTCATAAGGGGTTATGTCATTTTTCTTGGAAGATATTCTATTATGAATATAGCATGCAGTAAGTAATGCTTCTCCCCAAAGATTAATTGGTAGCTTTGAATTTGAAAGCATACAATTAACCATTTCTCCAAGAGATCGATTTTTCCTTTCAGCTAAACCATTTTGTTGTGGAGTATATGGTGCTGAAGCTTGATGAATAATACCATGTTCTTCACAAAATGAAGAGAATTCATTTAAGAAATATTCTCCACCTCTATCTGATCGTAGAACTTTGATTTTCTTTTCTAATTGATTCTCTACTTCAGCTTTATATTTTTTAAACATGGTAAATGCTTCATCCTTCAGTCTCATGAGATAAACATATAAGAACCTAGTACAATCATCCACAAAGGTAATAAAATACCTTTTACCTCCACGTGTTAGCATACCATTAAATTTACATATATCACTATGAACCAAATCCAATAAATTCGAATTTCTTTTAACACTAGAAATGGCTTCTTAGTAAGTTTTGACTTAGCACATATTTTACATTTATCAAATTCGCCATTAAAATTTATCAAGTCTAATTTTCTCACGTTCTTCAAATAACAAATATTTATATGTGCCAACCTACTATTCCATAAAATTGAAGACTTGATAATATAAGCAGAACTAGAAATATTATTATTGATACTCAATTGATACATGCCATCATTGGCATAACCCTTCCCAACAAACAGCCCATTTTTCGAGAGGATAACCTTGTCGGATTCAAACAAAACCCGAAACCCCCTCTTACAAAGTAAATCAATAGAAACTAGGTTCTTCCTAATTTCGGGTATAAATAACACATTAAGAAGAGTTATCTTCTTTCCAGAAGTTAAGTCTATCTCCACCGTGCCTTTTCCAGCAACCTTTGCAAGAGCATTATTCGCCATCGGGACCTCTTGAATATTTGAGTCAACAATTTCTTCAAATTGCTTGAACATGTACTTGTCCATGCACACATGGACTGTTGCTCCAGAATCTATCCACCAACCGGATTGGGCAATGGTAGAATTAATTTCAGAAACCATAGCCATCGCATCATTGATTTCAGAAATTTCCATGTTCGAAAACATGTTTGAAATCATGGCTACATAATTTTCTTCAACCAGATTTGCATCTGCTTTCACCACCGAAATGTTATTGTCCTTTGAAATGCTCTTGCGGTGAATGCAATCCTTGGCGTAGTGTCCTTGTTTGCCACAAACAAAACAACAACCCTTTTGCTTCTTTTGTGTTCTCTTGAATTTATGCCCCCTGCTTTTTACTTTGAAGTTCTGGCCGAGTTTCCGTTTTTTATCCACAAAATTCACCTTGGAATTGTACAAAACAGAATTATCACGTAAACGTGACTCTTCCTCAATGCAAAGATGTTTTTGTATTTGCTTCAAAGTAAAGTCCTCCGACTTGTGAATCAGCCTTTTTCCATAATCTTTCCAACTTGGAGGCAATTTCGCAATAATTGCTCCAACTTGAAAAGCTTCTGGAATATCAATCTTGAGAGCACGAATTTTATTCACAATCACTTGCTATTCATGGACTTGTTCCAGCAAGGGCTTAGTATCAATAAACTTGAAATCAAAATACTCTGCAATTAGATATTTGTTGGTACCTTGCTCCTCCACTTTGTACTTGAATTCCAGTGCATTCCAAATTTCTCTGGCCGACTTCATTTCAGTGAATAAGTCGTACAGACGATCGGAAAGTGTGTTCAGAGTGTGTCCTCGACAAAGTAATTCATCCTCTGCACGTTTCTTTTTTTCCTTATTAACCCTCTCAATGGCTTCTGTACTTGGCTGTCCTCCATCGAAAGTAGGCTTAGGATCTTCTATAGGCGCCAAGTTAGGATCCAATATGTAAGAAATCTTCAGAGCAGTGAGTAAGAACATCATCTTGTCCCTCCAGCGAGCAAAATTGTTCCTATCGAACCGGTCCAATTTGACCATATCTTGATTCATAACTTTGATTGTCTCTGACTCCATTGTAGCAAAATAAATCCTTAAAATTGTTGGTAAAATATTGCTTCGAAATGGGTTGAACAATGAAATCGGATTGAGTAAAACAACTCGGACTTTGAGGCGTGATATCACTTTCTTTAAGGATTTATTTGCCCTACAACGTTACTAATGGTCACAGGCAAAAATCCTCCAGGATACAACAAAGTCTCGGATGAGAATACTAAAATAGCAATTCTAGTATTTCTCCAGGATCTCTCTAAGAAACAATTGAAAAATTGGCTGCTGTTTTTTCAGAAAGAAGACTCGAAAATGACCACACTTTTCTTTCCGAAAAATGATAAGTATATATATGAAACAATCTTGCAACTCTTCGTGAAAATTGCGAACAAACACGTCTTTAGAAAATTGCTCGGACAAACAAATGCGACCCTTCGGAAGAAGTCGAAAAAACGAACAATTGCAACCCTTCGGAAAGTTAAAAACCGACTAAGTAATTTTCCAGAGGTTATCGTGAAAAGACACAAACAAAATTCAAAATATTTTTTTTAATAGAATTTCAAATTTTCATTTATATTTCATTTATGGAATTCTCAAATTAAAATGCAACATTTGAACTAAAAAATAAATAATAAATAATCGCACACCCGCACGTTGTATGGTGGGGTCTAGCCCCACCCAATCATTCATTTAACTACAAAAAGGAAAACCCACATATTTAAACTGACCCACTTGCTCCTACCTTTTCTATGTGGGACAAAGTAAAAAAGCACTCATTTTGTTTTAACAAACAAAATTCCAACAGCTGGTTCGAGATCCTCCGCTCTGCCGCACTAGCACCACTGCTCTTGCCACAGCAGCTTCGCCGGTCTCCCCACGAAGCTCGCCATGACGACCTGACGTGCGCACCTCGCACACCAATGCTCCTTGCAACCCGCCGATCCGGTTACTGCCGCACTACCATCCACGACGACCCGACGCCCTCTCTGCCCGAGTGCTGCCTCGTCGCTTCATCACTACTGCTGACTCGCGACCTGCAGATCTCGAGTCGCCGGTCGCCTCTACATCAGCGATCTGCTCCACCAGCCCCACGAAGCCCACCGCGCCTCAGCCGATCTCCATCCCTGATCTGCTGCACTGGAGCAGCTACCCGATGTCGCTGCTCACCCCCTCGACAGTGTCCGAACGTTGATTATTTCGGCCAAGCGCCCTTATTCCACCGGTCTCTGCTACCCATTCTCTCCGAACGTCGAGCTACTACTACTACCTTGCCGCGCTGCTGCCTCCGCCCTTGTGACCTATGTAGCACCAACACGGACACGCGACACGCGACACAACATGCCGACACGTCATTTCTTAAAAATAGAGAATTTCGACACGTTCCGACACGTTATATATTAAATGTATTTTATATATAAATACACAAATAAATAATAAAAAAATAGCCTAGAATTAATTTACACGAAAATTATTAAATAATATCATTCATTATTTTAATTTGTTACAATAATACATAAAACTTAGAGGAAAAAACATTGTTTAAAGAAAAATGCTGAAATGATATTTTTAAATTTATTTATTTATCATATATAGCATTTTTTTATTACTTCTTTCATAGTAAAAGACTTTTTAAAAAACTAAAACAATTCTGAAAAAACAAAACTGAAAAAAAAAATAAAAATTGACCCGTGCGTGTATATGTATAGCATTTTTATTACTTCTTTTATTACTTCTTTTGTGTATATTTATATTTTTACCCTACAAGTATTAAAATTTTTTAAAATTGACCCCGTGCGTGTCGAAATCGCGTGTCGGAATTCTAGACTCGCGTGTCGAAGCGTGTCGGAGAGAGTTGACCACATGTCGGATTTTTCGACAATTGTTGACCGCCTGTCGGAGCGTGTCGGACACGTGTCGGAGTGTCGGACACGACACGAAGGCTTCTGGAGAGTGTCCGTGCTACATAGCTTGTGACCACCGACGCCCCTGCACACGACGTTGATGCCCATCTGCTCGCTGTTGCACACTCTAACAGAGCCATCTGCTGCAGCCCAGCCCTCACCGGAGCCTCGTATCGCCTGTGCCCGCCGCTGCAACGCCCGAGCGACGAGTCGTTACCCCTGATTCGAGCCTGTTGTTCCCACTCGCTGCGCCATCAGCTACTGCTTGAATGGTCCCCTATGTTGTTGCAAGTCTACCTTCACCGGACCACCATTGCATCGTGGCCACCACTATTTCCTCGCCATTCCTCAAGTCAACCGTGAGTTAGACTAGGTAAAATTTAAAGATATTCGATTTCATAGTTTTTTATTTTATTCTAACTTGATTTGTTTTGATTTATTTGTATCATTATCTGATTAGGAAATTTGTCATATTAAGTCATAATAATCAAAAATATTGAGCCACGAGACGTCAGGTTAGATTTTTTATTATTTCGACTTTTCATGGAAAATTCATGAATTGCTTTGCATCATTGAGATAATAGGTTATTGATTTACATTGATGAATTTTCAATATGACATATTTTGGTGTGTTATCGTTATTTGCTCATCACATGTCATATCTAGAATTTAGGTATTTAGGTCCATACACATTTCATGTTTAAATCAAGGCATTTTAATTTTTAAGATTCATATAGAATTAGGATGATTTTCCTTTAATAAAATGAAAACAAAAAAAAAAAAAAGGAACAAAAAATGTTATTTAGGTTATATAGGTTTCATAATGTGCACACCACATGTTGCGCTTTAATTAGTGGGTCATAGGTTAATGTTTTAATATTCCCGTTATATAGTTTTTTTAATAATAAAAAAAGCCAAAGATTAGTATTGCATCATTATGTTTTTTTAATAATTATTTAAGTCATTTAAAAAAAAGAAAAAAAGAAAACACAAAGGTCATTTACTTGGTTAGTTAATAGGTTAGTTCATAATTAATCCCATCTTATGTCATCATTGTTTAGTGTAGATTGCATATATGTATAAAAAGTAATTAAATATATCATAAAAAGAACATGCATATAGAATTACCATGTCATCCATCTCATATCATGTAGCACATGCATATTTAGGATCATGTAAGTTAGATTGCACACATATTGTGATGGTTCAAATTATGCCATATGAATTGCATCTCACATGTTATTAAAGTAAAATTCATGCATATTAAGTTTAGATTAAGATTGCATAATAATAAAAAAGAAAAAATTAGGTGTCATGTCATTTAGAAAATCATGTTTAGGGCATGCATTTTTATTAGCATTTTTGTAAGTTTTTTCTTTAGAGAGTAGAGCTTTATAAGGTTGTAGTTTATAATTTCGTACAATCTATCATTTTTCAGTTTATTGAATGTTATTTCATTGATTGTGTACCCGCATGACCACCGGTTGCATGTTAAAAGCTTAGGTTAAAATTAATCAAGACTGCGTGCAAAATATTTTTGAAATTAAAATGAAAATGTACTGAAAGGGCGTTAGATTAATCTAGCGTAACCATGTCTCTAAACTTATTGAATCTCTGGTTTGCAAAAGTAATGTATTCTCCCATACTTTACTTGGGTTTATAATCAACTATAATTTGTTAGTGGCAACCCTAAATTGAGTATACCTGTCTAAATGGGTTAATTTCTTAGTTTCAAGTTGCGATTGGTAGGACTTGGGAGGGTCCGTGCCAAGTCTCCGGACTTAGTAATCCATTAGCCTTCTTTAAGTAATTCACCCTCAGGAAGGTCGCGACAAAAATAAAAAAGAAAAGCTCAAATTTTATTTAAAAAACCAAATTGGAAAAAAAAGAAGAAGAGAAAATGGTAGGCTCACTGAGTGCTTCCACCACAACCGATCGCGAGAGGAGGTAGTAGAGTTCACCCACCCTTGCCTATAGGGGATGGCCTCATCCGCCTTAGGCAAGGCCTGGCAACCCTTGCCTTCTGCTTCCATGACTTTCATCTCGAAAAGTCTCCAACCAAACATGTACGATGATGTTTGGTCAAAGTTTTCCAAATTCGTGCGTTCCTTGACATGTGTCTGGGTCCTTGCTAGCTAATGGCGCAGGGTCACCTTATTCTAAGCTTGACAAGTTGCCGTTTACCATTGATTTCTATAAATAAATAAATAAATAAAAGGAAAAGTAAAGAAAATGAAGAAAGATCAATTTAAAGGCATATTATTATCAGAAAAATTAATACCGAAGATATTATTATAATAATTTTTAAAAGAAAATTTTATGAATATATCAATAGAACTATTAAGATACTGTAAGAAAAAAACAAAATCAAGGAAAAAATCAAAACTCATTATATACTTTAAAATGGTTTATTAATTGCTGTTAAAGAAATGGTTTATTAATACTAAAAAAAGATTAAATAATAAAATATATGTACAAAAATCACCTTCTATTTTAATTAATCATTTCCTTTTACTATAGGTGGGGCTTTTATAAAACTTAAGACTACATGGTAAAATCATCATTGTAGATAGATATGTGTTTTTTTTTTCTTGGGGGGGGGGGCGCGGTCAAAATTTATGTGTTGACGTGTGCAAAGGCTGTACACAACTTTGGTTCAAACTCGCTGTGGAGAAAAGGAGGAGCGATCGCATCTATGCGAAGGAGGAATGGTCGCCTCTCTCGCCTGCCATGAACGACCGGACGTACGAGCTGGTGCTTATTGACCCAAGAGGGAGAGAGCTGTGGTCTTCTGGCCTGACCGCCCCTGGCTTAGCGTATGTGGCCATGCTTGACATGGGGAACTTCATCCTAGCGAGCGCGAACCACATCAACTTGTGGGATTCGTTCAGCCAATCGACGGAATACGATATTGCCTACACGACAGTTAGATCTTAGGACTAATATTAAAGCTCGCTGCTCCAAAATGAATTACTCCGCTGGGAGATTGCTCTTCGCACTGCAATCCAACGGAAATCTCATGCTCTATGCCACTCCTACCCCACCTGTCGTCTCAAATTCATACTTGGCTACCAGCACCCTAGGTATCGGCTTCCGGTTGATATTCAATCAAAGTGTCAAGTGTACCTCACGTCTAGAAATGGAACAGTACTCAGTCACCTCAGACAAAGTTCCAACTGGCGGATTTAACCAAAGAGCGATCCTCAAATGTGATGGGGTCTTTAGGCAATATGTCCACCCTAAGACGGCTTTTAAAAATTTAGATGTGTGCGGATGCATGATTTTGGTATTATTGATGATAGTTTTGGTTAGTGATGTGTACAAGTGTATGATATAGATCGTATAGAAAGGACAAGAAACAAGCTAGGATAGTTGGAGGATATAGGTCATGGAATATGAGGGAAATAGTTTTTTTTAGATGAACAACATAGTTTGATGAAGGAAGAGCATCGCTCATCTCCCTACACGGTGGAGGATTCACCCCACACACTCAATGATGAACTATAAGCCTATTAATAGACAATCACAACCGACGTAGTAGCACAAATTTTTTTCTTCTTTTCCAAGATAGTTGACCTCAACTTTTGACTAAACCTTTCCTCCTTCAACTTGACTTCTTGTTGCCCACGTTTAGGTTTCTTCTTCAGTCGCTTTTCTTGACTTTTATTCAAGGTTTCCCACTTGAATTTTCTCCAACTTTGCTTATGCTTACTGTTTCTTTTGCTGCTGCTTACTTGCATTCCCATGTGAATCTTCTATGTTCAACTAGCAATCGCCATTCTCAACAATTCTAGGCAATCTTCAACATGGATGCTGCTGCCAATGTTCTCGCCTTCGTGATTAAGTTAGTAGTTTCTAGACAGTTTTAGAGAAAATGGATCACAATTTCCAACAACAAAAAATTTGAGTTCTAGTTGGGTAATGGGTTGGTCGATGGTCTCTTCCCCGATCCCTTCAAATATATGCACAAGGATCACACGGGATACTGGTACTGGAGCTTGTGGCTTCAATAGCTATAGTACTCTTGCAGACTATCAGATTCAAAGGCCCCGATGCCAGTGCACCCTTGGACATACTTCGTTAGACTCGACAAATGAGATGAACGGATGCACATAGGCTTTCATCTCACATAGTTGCGATGGAAGTAGGCTGGAAAAAGACCAGTTTGCTTTACGTGACATGCTCAATATAGACTGACCGCAGTCTGATTACGAGGTAAGTGCATCGAAAACCGAGGACTGGTGCCGAGAGGCTTGCTTGGCTGATTATTTTTGCGCAGTCGCTGTTTTCAAAGACAGAAATTGCTGGAAAAAGAAGATCCCTCTTTTAAATGGTAGGATGGATCCTAATGTGGGTGGAAAAGCACTAATCAAGGTATGGATAGATAACTTGACTTTGACATCTACAGGAAACGGCCAGAAGAAGAACAAGAAGTGCATGCTGGTGATCATCGGATCAGTTCTGTTGAGTAGTCTGTATTTTTGAACTAGCTTTTGCTTCTCATAAGCTATTTAATTTATAAAAGCTTCCGATCTAGGGATTCTAAGTTTTCATGACCAGTCCCGATCAACCAAGCCACACGCAGGTGGACTTTCAATTATCAAGAGTGTGACATCCTGAAATTTGACCCTATCCCGATTATATGAAATGGCCATTTCGTCAATGTGCCTATGGTCATTTTACTCTAAATTGGGCCTTGAGTTAACTAATCTATCAAATGAAGCTATTAAGGGATATAAATGCGACCGACTCGAGAATTCAATTGGAAATTGACTGCTCAACCATAATAATAATCGACAATGGTCAATACGACACCGTTATAAATCGATTAGCGAACAGATATAGGTCGATTTGATGGAATCATGTAGTCGAATTACGGGTGGTTCCGCACGATTGTGATATTCGCGTCGAACGGCTATAACCCGATTTTCTATCAATAGTGCACTTGGGACACGTAATTGGAACATTGTGATTTTTATGACAACCAAGAGTCACCTATGACTCGGGATGCACAAACGTGGATTGAAGATTATTGACCACGGATCAAACGCGCTAAAATCCCTAAAAGTTACTCGATAGGTTAGGTCGTACTAAAGTTACATTCGGTTGATTTTAACCATGAAATTGAATTCGGTTTCAAGAATCGGACGTTTGAGTGTGTCATGATTCATTTATAGGATGTCGTCTCATTTTTCGGAGAATTTTCGTCGAGTCTGGAATTTTGCGGAAAAATCGGTTTTCGGACAAAATGGAAAAAAAGTGGAAATTCGGAATTAGAGGAAAATGGGGGAAATGGCTGCCCAAAAGAAATTCTTTATGAGAAATTTGATTCAAGAAAATATTTGGGGACAAAGAAGATAGGCATAAAGACTTTTGTGGCCTTGCAATGAGTGTCTAGGATATTTTCCTTGACTTTCTCTCCCTCTCTCCCTCTCTTCCGCACACACTCCCCCCCAGCAGACTTCTTCTTCTTCTCACGTTCCTTTCCCCGCCCCCCCAAGTTCTTCATCCCCTTCTTCTTCTCTCACACAGCAACCATCTCAACTCCCCATCTCCATTTTCCTTCGATCTTTACACCACCACATCGGCTTCATCAACCGCCAGCTCCACCACAGATGCAGCCCCACCAACGTCAATCTCCATCTATCTCTTGCCATCACCGCCAACTCCACTCTCCACCGCTAGCTCCAGCTCCGCCCAACTCCTCCACAGTCCAGCCGAGCAACCACTGCCTCACCACCTACCACCTCAGCTCCACCACCAGCGCCGTCTAACCACGCCCGTGCAGCCCGCTAGCAGCCCCAACCAGCAACTCCAGAACAGAATCGACTCAGCTTGGCCATGAGCTTTAGGGCCTTTTTCCTCCGCCGTTTGAGCTCCGTTGGAGACGTGATAGTCTCGGGTTCTCACCGTCGTCGCGTTGCCGTCGTTGTGAGCCTGCTGCCATTGAATTCCAGTAAGTTAACTCCCTAATCCTTGATTAGGTTATTAATTGCGCTTAGGGGGTTAGATTAGTGTTTAGATTAGTGTTATAGCTTAGTTAAATTAGTATTAAATGAGATTAACCTTAAGATGGATTAGTATTAATCTAGTTTAGTTAGATCAGCATTAAGATAGATTAGTGTTAATCTAATTGGTTAGATTAGCACTAATGAGGGTGGTTTAGTCTAATTTAGTGGATTTCCATTGGATCTGGTTACTGGACCCTCGCCGTTTGTCATTTTTGTGGGGAAAAATATGCTATGATTTTGAGATTGCTTCCTTTTTGAAAAATGTTTTAGACATCTTTAGCTATAACATATATTTTACTCAAGAGTTTAGGGATTTAAAAGAAAAAAAAATCAATTTCGTTACAAACAAAACAGAACCTCTGTTTGTGCTAGAACTTGTGACAGTTTGGCGATCAAAGGTTTTTATCAGCTCTTAGGATTCTATTTTTGAAAGAGTTTCTTCACAAAAGTTGTTCATCACATCTTTCAGTTTAACATAGTCAAATTTCATATCAAACGGATAAGTTTTGGATCTCAAACCAAATTAATTTTGGAAAACATAATTTATGGAAACGGACACATTTTTTGTAACGGTTTGAGCGATTTACTTCTCTTAATCTAGAAAGATTTGGGTCAATGTGTCTTTATGAAAACTATTTTTTTAAGTGTCTTTTATAACATATTCAAATTTAGGAATTTTCAGAGTTTTTTTATATTATGTTTCTGGAAATAAACTTAGAGGCGTGCGAGTGGTCTGATTTCTACCAATTAGGACCAGTTGTGGTTTTGTAGTTATTCTCGGTGTCGTGCTTGCTGGATAATGTATATTTGGTGTTGTGGTTGAGTTTGGCATGCTTAGAACTTATGTGTGATATCATGAGGTTGATTGTTCTATGTTGGGTGTTTATCATTATTGCAAAAAGACGACCTTATGGATTATTAAATATAAAATAAATGAGGTGTCGAGTCTAGACACCAAAACTTATTTGCTCAATAAAACAATGAGGTTTTAAATTATGTGCGTGCAAATTTTGACGGATTAATTTTGAGTATGTGAGCACCTATGAAAAATGTTTTGAACCAAAAAAAAAAAAAAAGGGTTACTAAGGTTTGTTTTCAAAAGAGGGTGGTTGGAAAAGAAATTAGAAAAGAAATATGGTGCCGGGTTTGGATGCCAAGTTTTATGTGCTCAATAAAATGATGATGTTTAATATGAGATGCGTGCAAAGTTTGGCGGGTTAATGTCAAATACGAGACCCCGTACGAATTTTTTTCGAAAAGTTTGAACAAAAAAAAAAGGGTTGCCAAGTGAATTTTAAAAAACGATTTTTGGTGTTCATGACTATACAAGGGAGAAAAATGTTGACTTGATCGATGAGGTGCCTCCATTGTTAGGTTAATTAAGTGGTTCAGTTTAATTAATTATAAATTATTTATTTAATCGAGATTTATTTAATTAATTTTAATTAGCGTAGATTGTGACGGAATAGCCCTTTTGTAGAATTTTACACTGATTCTCGTGGTTGACTTTATATGTGAAATTGATTGCTTATATGTGCAATTAAGTGCTTGGTGATCGATTATTATTGCAAAATTGGATTTTATGGTATTTAAATAGAAAAATACCGAGTGTCGGTTTCTTACAACAAAATATTTTATGTACCATATAAAATCGTGGAATTTTGAAAGGAGGTCGTACTACGTTTAATGGTTCGATTTAAATATGTGACCACACACAATTATATTATTGGGATGATTTTTAATACGAAGAAAATGGGCCAAGTCAATTATTTGAAATTGAGGTTTTTGAGTGCAAAGCACAATATTCTTGGCCAAGTATGGATGTACGTGTGATCATTATTGGAACCCGTCACCCAGTGAGAGTTTGGGGATGATGCCCAATTTTATTAGATGCCCGGCGGTGGTTCGAAAGCCGGTCGTAGTGGAGGCCGAACCGATGCCCCTTTTTGGGATGTTGTCTAGGCGGGGGTTCTAGACGTTGCCGTGCCCAACGGAGCAAAACGATACCCGATTATGCCGGATGACTGCCAACTGGTGAGTTGACTATGGCCGATGGGTCATAATAACTCGAACATGCCTGAGTGATTGAGATAGTTGTGCCTTATAATGGGGAAAAATTGTGTGACATGGTTAGGACTCATGTGATTGTTTGAAAGATGAAATGATATATTCCAGTTATTGATTACGCTTGCCATGTTTATAAGTGCATATGTGATGAGCTAATGTGTAGGGACGTGCCGAGGCGAGGTAAGTCTTGTGTGATGCCTGTTTAGGCTGGCTCTAGGTGAATTTGCTTCCTAATCGGGGATTAGAGTTTTGACTTACTGATATTTTTGTCTCACCCCGTCGTGCTTAAATATTTTCAGGTCCCTAGTATGGAGAACCCGGAGCCCGAGGTGGAAGGGTCCAATGCGTAGGTGCTCTGGTAGTTTCTTTTTGAAACAAGGCTTATGTGTATAGACTGGTAGGACCAACTTGATATGTATATAAAGTCTGGTTACTATCTCTGTGTTCATTTATTGTCTGAAGTCTATTTAATTTGCTTTCGCATGTGCTTAATTGAAAAAAAGAAAAAAAGAAAAAGATTTCGCTCAAATGAATTGACTAAAAAACAAGGAGCTTCGGACTTTGGAATTCTTCTATCGTGCACCTCTTCAAACAATTAGAACGTCTTCCTTATATACTCATTTATGCCATCATACCCGTTGGCACTTACCAAATGAATTCTTCCAATCTACTCGTTGAATGGAATCAATTAGAAAGATCATTCGAGCTATTAAAGGAACATGTCGATAGCCCATCAATCATGTTTGCCCATACAATCAGGATCTCGGTTTCCATAAGTAGAACATTTCAAGAATATTTCGCCAATCATCGAATCATTAATCTCCTAATCAATCATGATCAAATAAAGGATTTTGTTATGTCATATCCAGCCAAGAGATCTTCTCCAGTCGATAAAGTCACATCCTTAATGAAACATCCAGTTCTGGGTAGCCTTTCTTCAACGAATTAGAAACCGACAATGAGAATAGACTTTGAGTCTTGAGTCGGCTATCCGGAGGTCTTCGGACTTTAAATAGCGTAGTCTGCAAATCTTCGGACTAGATCGATGGAAATGTTTTGTCGGCTTCAAAACACTTCAAGAAGATTTCTCTAACAATCTCCCCCTTTTTGATGGTGACAAAACTTTCTTGCAGATTTGGATAACTTTGACTTGCAAAATATTACTCAAACAAATATGCATATCTTATAAAGATAAATGGCTTAATGAATAATAACACTAGAATCTACAACCACAGAAAATAGGTTAGATTTGTATGTAATAAAGCCATCCATAAGATATAAGTAGTCAAATCCAAATCCAAATTCAGTCGTCATCCAGACACAAAAGTAAAGTCAAATATCAAAAAACTTCAAGTCAAACAATCCAAACGATTAAAAAGTTCAAAGTTTCAAAGTTTCAAATCTTGCATCTCTCCCATTTTTTTTTTCAGCATAAAAAGGTTGAGACGAAAATGAAATAGAGTCAAGATTGCTTTGGAACACGAACAAGCTAGAAATCTCCCTTTGACTGAACGATGCCTTCCAGCCTTTTCAAGTCTTCCTTCAGTTGTGCAACCTCCTCACCCTTAGCAGTAGCCTGAATCTGAAGAGAAAGGGCTTGGATCTGATCATTCAAGAAAACTGAAGAAGCTTGACCTGTATTCTGCAAATTCTGAACTTCGCATCCCATAGCATATATCTGACCTCGCATTTCCAAGAGAACATCCAGAATTCTACGAAGATCTGCTGAATTATCGGTCTACGTACTGGCTTTGGCATGATCTGATGGAGTAAAGGCAAACGATGGCAGATCAGCATAATCACGCAGATTTGGCGATGAAACATCATGTCCTTCCTCAGGAAATTGAGAGGCATAAATGTCCTCTGGATCCGCTGGAGAGCGACTGACTCCCTCACTGGTAGCAGGATATGAGGACATTCCTCTTTTCTCTTGGTCTCCCCTTGTTTCCATGCCTTCAGGTGGAGAAGAGTGTTCTTCATGTTCTCCTTCCTCTCGATCTCTTTTCTCTTCTTCTTCTTTTTCAACTCTTTCCTTCTCAGCATCCCTTTCTTCAGCTTCTCTTTCCTCTGTTTCTTTCTCCTCTGCTTCTTTATCTTCTCTTTCTCGAGTCCTCTGTTCTAAGTCTTTCTCTAGAGCAGAACAGCTCGAGTTCTTCAATACCATTGCAAAAATGGTGATGTCTTCCTCATCATCTTCATCTTCAATGATGAGAGCTCTTCTTTTCGTGGATGAGCAACCATGGGCTCATTCCCTTTTCTTTTTGCTGCAGAAGAGATTTGATGAGTTTTGACAGGAGTCTTCTCCTTGAATTTCTCCAACGCCTTGCTTAGTTCCTTCAGACGCATTTTAGTCACCATTTTTAGTCCTACCCCCATATGATCACACGATCGAACATAAAGAATTTGTGGAGGCTAAATATTCAGATGTCTGAATAATTTCGTCACAAGACCTGGATAAGAAAATTGTCCTCTGTCCTTCACCACTGCTCTATACATGTGGAACATAACAATGTGAGGAAGAGAAAACTTTTTTTCAGTGATGATGGCATACATCAGCTTTGCCTCTGAACTTGAAACATCAGTCTTGGAAGTTGATTTCGGTCTGAGGCAATTGATCACAATCTTGTGAAGCAGAATGTTAAACGCACTCATCCTCAAGTAGGAAATCTTTTCCTCTGTTCTTCTATCCTTAACAAGTTCCAATGTAGCACGAGCAATAGAAACATTGATCAGTTGATATCTTCCTCTCTCAACCCCTATCACATCCACCAACATATCCATATCCACCACAAAGTCCTGATCTCAGACACTAAAAGAGATTCTATTCGCATCCCAGAAGCTAAGATTCCAATAGAAATATGCAGTTAATTCAGCATGGGCTTCTGTGGTGTTAGAACAAAACTTCTCAAGTTGAAGAAAACTGAACTTTTCCCTCAAATTTGTTGGAGAAATCTTCTTGAAGTGTTTTGAAGCTGACAAAACGTTTCCATCAGTCCAGTCTGAAGGTTTACAAGACTCTGCTGCTTAAAGTCTGAAGACCTCCGGACAGCCAGACTCAAGACTCAAAGTCTATCTTCATTGCCAGTTTCTAATCCGTTGAAGAAAGGCTATCCAGAACTGGATGTTTTACTAAGGCTATGACCTTATCGACTGGAGAAGATCTCTTGGCTGGATATGACGTAATGGAATCCTTTGACTGATCGAGATTGATTTGAAGATTAAGGATTCGATGATTGGCAAAATATTCGTGGAAAGTTCTACTTATGGAAACCGAGATCCTGATTGTATGGGCGAACAAGATTGATGGGCTATTGACACGTTCCTTTAATAGCTCGAATGATCTTCCTAATTGATTATGTCCAACAGGAAGATTGGAAGAATTCCTTTGGTGAATGCCAACGGGTATGATGGCATAAAGGAGTATATAAGGAAGACGTTCTAGTTGTTCGAGTAGTGCACGATAGAAGAATTTCAAAGTTTGAAACTCCTTGTTTTTAGTCAATACATTTGAGCGAAAACTTGTACGCAAAAGAGTATTTATATTTGTGAGAAACCTTGAGGAAGTGTGGTAGAATATCTACACTGTGGAATCAAGAAAAAACTGTGCTGTAACATCTCTTTTTTCATAGTGGAATCCAGCCGATAGGCTGTCAGTGCGGAAGAGTGGACGTAGGCTTGGGATAAGCCGAACCACTATAAACCTTGTGTTTAATCTTCTCTTCCTTACTCTTTACTTTACTTTGATCGTAATTCATCTTGTTAATCAAAAGAGTGCTGCCTTTCTATCGTCTGCTCAGTATCACTGTGGTATCTCGAGAAATTGTTTTTACACTTATTCACCCCCTCTAGGTGATTATACTAGCTACATCAATTGGTATCAGAGCTTGTGTACTCACTTTGTTTGAAGTGTTTTACTTCAGAGTTAAAGATCCATGGCCAGTATGTTGGCTCTAGGGTTGGTAGAAGGGTAAAACAATACCAGACCACCTTACTTTGATGGAAAAGATTACAACATATGGAAAAACAAGATGAAGGCGTTCCTAAGATCAAAGGATCCTCTGGAATGGGACGTTGTAGAAAAATGAATCATTCCTAAAGCTGCACATATCTCAGAAAGAGAAAAAGATGCTATGGAGTCTAGTCAAACGACTCAGGAAGAGATAATCAAGAGATAAGCTCTTGATGCAAAAGTAATTTATTCATTATATTGTGCTTTATCTCCTATTGAATATAACAGAATATATTCTTGTGTTACAGCTAAAGAAGTCTAGGATAGATTACATATTACCTATGAAGGAACCGATCGAGTGAAAGAAACTAGAATCAATATTCTCCTCGGTCAATACGAAGCCTTTAGAATGAAATCGGGAGAATCTATAACTGACATGTTTAGTTTTTTTTTTTTTTATAGAAATCGTGAATGGTCTTGAAAATCAAGGTCAACCAATTTCTGATCCCATGAAGGTAAACAAGCTACTGCCTGGACTCTCCAAGGATTTGAATCACATAAAGACCTCAATCAGAGAGACCCAAAGAATCATGCCACTATATGTTGATGAGTTGGTCGGGACTCTTCAGTCTTATGAAGTGGAACGAATCAATGAAGACGAAGACCTTAAAGGTAAAAAATCCATTGCATTAAAATCCAATGATGATTCTGACGTTACAGATTCTGAAGACGATATGGATGATGAGGAGCTCGCTCTCATGATAAGAAGATTCAGAAAGCTGAACAGAAAAGGAAGAAGATTCAATCCAAAGAAATAAAGTTTTCAAAAGCAACAAACTAGGTCTGTTGAGGATGATGAATCAAACAAAGATGTAGTCTGCTTTGAATGTAAGAAAAAAGGGATACATCAAACCCAACTGTCCTCTTTTGAGGAAGAAGAAAGGAAAAGCTGAAAAGTATCGAAAAGCTCTTAAAGCAGAAACCTAGAGTGATACAGAGTGTGAAGATAGTGATGATGATTATGCCAATATATGTCTAATGGCACAATCAGATTCAGATTCAAACTCCAAGACAAAATCAGATTCGGATAGTGAATTTGAGGTAAGTAACTTCAAAATCCCTATTAAAGTTTCTAAATACATTGATGAGTTATGTTTTAGTCTTAAAACTTCTCTTAGAAGGATTTCCGAACTCAAAAGAGAAAATACTGCTCTAAAACAACAGGAAAATATTTTGGAAGAAAAAGTGAAATGTTTAGATATGAATGTTTCTTCTCTTAGAAAAAGTGAATATAATCTTTCGAAAGAAAATGTTCTATTGAAAAATGATATCTCAAATATTTCTAAAAAAATTTCTATAGGATCTAAAAAACTGGAAAAAATTCTTTCTGTTCAAAGACCTTATTTCAACAAATATGGTTTGGGAATGACTACTGAAACTATTCCTTTAATTGATTTTCCAAGAATTAAGCAAAGACCGACAAGAGATACTTACAAAAATCATTTAAAATAATCTTTGTAAAACCCGTAGGCCGCAATGCTCTCGATGTTCAAAGTGCAATAGTGCAGATCATTTTGAAAAAGAATGTCTTATGGTTTGGAAACTTGTTAAGAAAGTATGGACAAAAACCGTATTTCATACTAACTCAAATGGACCCAAGAAAATATGGGTACCAAAGAAAATTTGAGTCTCTTTTTAAATGCATGTCACTATCAAGAAAAAGGTAAAATGGTATCTGGATAGTGGATGCTCAAGACATATGACAAGAGATTTAAAGTGCTTCATAAAGCTCGTTCAAGTGAATGGCGGAAAAGTCTCATCTGGAGGAAATAGCAAAGGAAGAATAGTGGGATTTGGAACTGTAAAGATTGGAAATCTCACAATAAGCAATGTTTCTATAGTTGAATTACTCAACTACAATTTGCTCAGTGTCAGTCAGCTATGTGATACCGGTTTCAAAATCTACTTTCAGGAGGGAATATGTACAGAACCGGAAATATTCTACTCGGTCATTCATGGGTCGAAGACATGGAAATATCTACCTCTTGGATGTGAAACCGATGTATCGCAATGTCTAATCTCAATCCAAGACGAAGCAAGCTTATGGCACAGAAAGCTTGGGCACATTAATATGAAATAGATAGCTAAAATCTCATCAAAGAAACTTGTCCATGGTCTACCCAATCTATCTTACCAAAAGGCTGATCTATGTACACCGTGCATATTGGGAAAAAAAGTAAGAAATTTCCTTAAACCAATAAATCAAGTTTCCACTAACCATATATTGCAGCTTCTGCATTTGGATCTTTTTGGACCAACCAAAACACAGAGCATTGGAGGTAAGAAATATTGCCTGATAATTGTGGCTGACTACTCACAATTTACTTGGGTATATTTCCTGGCAAGTAAGTTTGAAACCTTCTCTTATTTTGAAAAATTTGCTAAAAAGGTTCAAAATGAAAAAGGATATGTTATTTCAAGTATAAGAACAGACCATAGAGGTGAATTTGAAAATCAAGAGTTTACAAACTTTTGTGATAAATCTGGTCTTCAGCATGTATTCTCTTCTCCATATACTCTAGAGCAAAATGGAGTTGTGGAAAGAAAGAATAGATCACTTCAAGAAATGGCTAGAACTCTTTTAATTGAAAGCAACATCTCTTCATGATTTTGGGCTGAAGCAGTTTCGACAGCTTGTTATATCATCAATAGAGTTTTTCTAAGGCCTATTCTAGAAAAAACCCCTATGAATTATTCAAAGAAAAGAAGCCTATTATTTCATATTTTCATATGTTCGGATGCAAATGTTTTATATTGAAAAATGCAAATGATCGTATTGGCAAGTTTGAAGAAAAATCAGATGAATGCATCTTCCTTGGATATTCAACCTCAAGCAAAGCCTACAAAGTCTATAACAAGAAAAGTCAATCTGTGGAGGAATCAATGAATGTCAAATTCCAAGATTCTGTGCAAAATGAATCTACTCAGACTCATCTTGAAAAGCCTGAACCTGCTCCGGACTCTACAAAGTCTAAATCTCAGGAAACAGCTTAGACTTTGAAGGACCAGCAATAAGTGATTGTTGAAGATTCAAGTGAAGGAAGTGACCATCAATCTGACAAATTAACCAGCAACTGGAAACATAAGTCCAGTCATCCCAAAGATCTTATTATTGACGACATCAATGAAGGAATTCGCACAAGATCCAAAAGGCGCGAAGAGTCTAGTGCTGTGGCTCTTATTTCTGAAATATAACCCAAAAGCATAGAAGAAGCCTTAACTGATGAAAGCTGGATTTAAGCTATGCAAGAAGAACTCAGGCAATTCAGCATTAATGATGTTTGGGAGTTAACTCCTAAACCAAAAGGTAAATCTATTATTGGTGCAAAATGGGTTTTCAGGAACAAGATGAACGAGAAAGGGAAAGTCATAAGAAACAAAGCAAGACTCGTGGCCAAAGGATATACGCAAGAAGAAGGGATAGACTATGACGAGACTTACGCACCAGTAGCAAAGTTAGAAGCAATTCGTTTATTACTTGCATTTGCTTGTCATAAAAATTTCAGGTTATTCCAAATGAACGTCAAAAGTGCTTTCCTAAATGGATTCATCCATTAGCAAGTCTACGTGGAACAACCACCTGGGTTTGAAGACCCAAGGAAACCAGACTCAGTATTCATACTCAAAAAGGCTTTATATGGTTTAAAACAAGCACCGTGAGCTTGGTACGACAGGCTAAGTAAGTTTTTAATTCAAAACGGTTTTGTGAAAGGTAAAATAGACACTACTCTGTTTATTAAAAGAGAAAGCAAGAGTTTTGTACTAGTTCAAATATGTGTTGATGATATTATATTCGGATCTCCTAATGAAAGTTTGTGCAAGAAATTTTCTAAGACTATGAAGGATGAATTTGAAATGAGCATGATGGGTGAGTTAACCTTCTTTCTCGGGCTTCAAGTGAAACAACTGAAGGAATGAACTTTTATTCATCAAGAAAAATACGCTAATGATCTCGTCAAAAAGTTTGGCCTGAACAATTGCAAAAAGGTTGAAATACCTATGTTAAGTTCCTTGAAGATGGACAAAGATGAAGGAGGAAAGAAAGTCAACTAGAAGCTATACAGGAGTATCATTGGATCACTTCTTTATCTTACTGCTTTTAGACCTGACATTTTGTTTAGTATTTACATTTGTGTCAGATTTCAAGCAGATCCTAAAGAATCTCATTTAAGTGCTGCAAAGCGTATTATCAAATACGTTGCTTCAACTTCAAGCATCGGCCTTTGGTATCCTAAAAAAGGAGACTTTACTCTTCTTGGATACTCAGACGCAGATCTAGTTGGATGCAAAGTTGATAGAAAGAGCACCTCGGGTACCTGTCAACTACTTGGAGGCAGGACAGTATCTTGGTTTTCAAGGAAGCAAACTACAGTAGCTCTTTCTACAGCAGAAGCAGAGTATGTAACTCTCGGAAGTTGTTGTTCACAAATTATGTGGATAAAACAACAGCTAAGAGACTTTGGAATTAAAGATTCATGCACGAAGATTAACTGCGACAACACTAGTGCAATCAATCTTACTAAAAATCCAATTCTTCACTCAAGAGCAAAGCATATAGAGATTCGATACACTTCATAAGAGATCATATTCAAAATGGAGAAGTTTCGATTCAGTTTGTTGACTCAAAGAACCAACTAGCGGATATATTCACAAAGCCTTTGGAGAAAAATCAATTTGAAATTATCCATTCCAAACTCAACATTTTTAAGTTTGGAGAAGTTAAATTCTAAAGATTCTCAAACTCAGACAAACAGGACTTTGATTGTAAGTTATTCTCTCTCTCGAATCTTATCTTGAAAAGGTACAATTATCAACCGTGTTTTATTGCTATCTTTAATTGACGTGATTATAGCAACGTTTCCTTTTCGAAAAAAAGTTATTTTTGAAATGACTATTTTCTCGAAAAAAAAAAAAGGCAGTTATTTTGAAAAGGCATCTTTTATTTTCCTTTATGACGTTCCGTATACCTCTCTTTTTAACCGGTTATGCACTGTTGATTCTTCTTCGCTTTACTCTCCAAAAACCCTAAGAAAGCATCGATCTTCCATTCCTGTTTTATTCCCTTGTTTAATCTTCGAAAAAGTTGTCATCTTTCTTGGGAAAGTCAAGCAAGGAATCTTTCAAAAACTGAGAAAGATGTCGTCTTTAAGAAAGTCTTCGAGAATCGCAAGCAGGGGACCATGGCGAATGAGTGAGGGGCCTACGCACTTCGATCTCACCGAAGAAGAGGAGTCTCATAATCAGCAACAGAGCCCACAACATTCTCAGCAGCGTCATTCTCCACCATCTAGTCCACCGGGTGCTGGTCATCAACAGGAAGAAGAAATCGTTGAACACGCAGATCTTGAAAGAATTCAAAGGCCCTCTTTTATTTATAAGATTTATCGTGCTTTAAAGAAGACTGGTACTCCACTGAACTACGTCGATGAGTTTCTTAAGAACAAAGTTTATGGGAATGAGTACATCTTTTTGCGGAAAATGGAAAGTTTGGGAATTGCTCCAAAAGGGGTGGCAGAAGAAACCCTTGCAAATATCCCAAGTGATCCGCGTGTTAAGGGACTTAATTCGGTAGATGGAAATGATGATGAAAAATTGTACAGCCAATTTCAACCAAGAATGGGTGTTTAGATCAAAGGAACATAATGAATTATACTCAAAATTGCTGAAGCGTGAGGTAATAAACCCTAGGAGTGTGGATTTTGATTTTCAGGATGCTGTGAATGTGAACTTGAGGGAAAAGTTCGATTATCTTCAACTTGAAAAGTTATGCTCTGACACCACAGAGGCCTATGCTCAATTAACTGCATATTTCTATTCAAATCTTAATTTCTTGGATGCGAATAGAATATCTTTTAGTGTCCGAGATCAGGACTTTGTGGTTGATGTGGATATGCTAGCAGATGTGATTGGAGTTGAGAGAGAAAGATACCAAGCGATCAATGTTTCTACTGCTCGTGCAACATTGGAGCTTGTTAAGGATAGAAGAACAGAGGAAAAGATTTCCTACTTGAGGATGAGCGCTTTTAACATTATGCTTCACAAGATTGCGATCAATTGCCTCAGACCAAAATCAACTTCCAAGACTGATGTTTCAAGTTTAGAGGCAAAGCTGATGTATGCCATCATTAATGGGAAAAAGTTTTCTCTTCCTCATATTGTTATGTTTCACATGTATAGAGCTGTGGCGAAGGACAGAGGTCAACTCCCTTATCCAGGTCTTGTGACGAAGTTATTTAGGCATCTGAATATTCAGCCTCCACAAATCCTTTGTGTTAGATCGTGTGATCATATGGTGGTAGGACTGAAAATGGTGACGAAAATGCGTCTGAAGGAATTAAGCAATGCATTGGAGAAATTCAAAGAGAAGACTCCTATTAAATCTCAACAAATCTCTTCTACAGCAAAAAGAAAAGGGAAGGAGCCCATGGTCGCTCCATCCAAGAAGAGAAGAGCTCTTATTATTGAAGATGAAGATGATGATGATGATGACATCACCATTTCTGCCATAGCATTGAAGAAGCTAAGTCGTCCTGTTCCAGATCAAATGGAAAGACAGGAGAAAGAAGTAGAGGAGAGAGAAGGACAAGAGAAAGAAGAAGAAGAAAGAGAAGCTGGAGAAAAAAAGTTGAGGAGGAAAGGTTTGAAGAAGAAGAAAAGAGAGAAAATCAAGAGGAAAAAGAGCATGAAAAACACTCTTCCCCACCTGAAGGCATGGAAAGAGGGGGAGTTCATGAGAAAAGAGGAATGTCCTCTTATCCCACTCACAGTGAGGGAGTTAGTCGCTCACCAGCAGACCCATAAGACATTCATGCATCTCATTTTCCTGAGGAAGAACATGATGCTTCATCGCCAAATCTGGGTGATTATGATCTGCCATCGTCTGCATTTGCTCCATCAGATCGTGCTGAAGCAAGTACGCAGACCAATAACTCAGCTGATTTTCGCAAAATTATGGATATTCTCTTGGAGATGCGAGGTCAAATTTATGCTCTGGGATGCGAGGTTCAGAACTTGCAGAATGCAGGTCAAGCTTCTTCATGTTCATTGAAAGATCAGATCCAAGCCCTTTCTGTTTAGATTCAGGCCAATGCCAGGGGTGAGGAGGTTGCAAAACTGAAAGAAGACTTGAAAAGGCTGGAAGGGATCGTTCAGTCCATGGGAGATTTCCAGCTTGTTTGCATTCCCAAGCAATCTTGACTTTATTCCATTTTCATCTCAACCTTTTTAATGCTGACAAAAAGGGGGAGAGATGCTAGATTTGAATCAAACTTCAAACTTTGAATTTTTAATCGTTTGGATTAGATTATTTTGATGTTTGACTTTGTTTGACTTTATTTTTGTGTCTGGATGAGAACTGAATTTGAATTTGGACTTGATCGCTATTCTGTTATTGATATCTTATGGATGGCTTTATCATATACAAGACTAACCTATTTTTTGTGGTTGCAGACTCTAGTGTTATTCATTTAGCCATTTACCTTTATAAGATGTGTTTGAGAAATGTTTTGCAGGTCAAAGTTGTCCAAATCTACAAGAAAGTTTTGTCAGCATCAAAAATGGGGAGATTGTTGGAGAAATCTTCTTGAAGTGTTTTGAAGCTAACAAAACGTTTCCATCAGTCTAGTCTGAAGGTTTGTAAGACTCTGCTGCTTAAAGTCTGAAGACCTCCGGACAGCCAGACTCAAGACTCAAAGTCTATCCTCATTGGCAGTTTCTAATCCATTGAAGAAAGGCTGTTCAGAACTGGATGTTTTACTAAGGATATGACCTTATCGACTGGAGAAGATCTCTTGGCTGGATATCATGTAATGGAATCCTTTAATTAATCGAGATTGATTCGAAGATTAAGGATCCGATGATTAGCGAAATATTCGTGGAAGGTTCTACTTATGGAAACCGAAATCCTGATTGTATGGGCGAACGGGATTGATGAGCTATCGACACATTCCTTTAATAGCTCGAATGCTCTTTCTAATTGATTATGTCCAACGGGAAGATTGGAAGAATTCCTTTGGTGAATGCCAATGGGTATGATGGCATAAAGGAGTATATAAGGAAAACGTTCTAGTTGTTCGAGTAGTACGCGATAGAAGAATTCCAAAGTCTGAAGCTCCTTATTTTTAGTCAATACATTTGAGCGAAAACTTGTACGCAAAAGAGTGTTTATATTTGTGAGAAACCTTAAGGAAGTGTGGTAGAATATGTACACTGTGGAATCAAGGAAGAACTATGCTGTAACATCTCTTTTGTTCATAGTGGAATCCAGCCGATAGGCTATCAGTGCGGAAAAGTGGACGTAGGCTTGGGATAAGCCGAACCACTATAAACCTTGTGGTTAATCTTCTCTTCCTTACTCTTTACTTTACTTTGATCGTAATTCATCTTGTTAATCAAAAGAGTACTGCCTTTCTATCGTCTGCTCAGTATCGTTGTGGTATCTCGAGAAATTGTTTTTACACCTATTCACCCCCTCTAGGTGATTATACTAGCTACATCAAAATTGACATTTACAGTATCAAGGAAATCAAAATCCATACTCCTAGGGTTTATCACCCCACGCTTCAACAATTTTGAGTATAGAACCTTCTCGTTCCTTTAATCTAAACAACTCTCCCCTTTTTCCTCGAATTTTCGCTGCAACAAGCATTCTCGGTTGAAATTGACTGTACAATTTGTCATCATCATTCCCATCTATCGGATTAAATCCCCCAAAACGCGGATCACTTGGGATATTTGCAAGGGTTTCTTCTGCCACCCCTTTAGGAGCAATTCCCAAACTTTCCATTTTTCCCAAAAAGATGTACTCATTCCCATATCCTTTGTCTTTAAGAAACTCATTGACGTAGTTCAATGGAGTACCAGTCTTCTTTAAAGCATGGTAAAGCTTATAAATAAAGGAGGGCCTTTGAATTATTATAGGATCTGCGTCTTCAACGATTTCTTCCTTTTGTTGATGACCAACACCGTGTGGACTAGTTGGTGGAGAATGACGCTACTGAGAATGTTGTGGGCTCTGTTGCTGATTTGGAGACTCTTCTTCCTTGGTGAGATCAAAATGCGTAGACTCCTCACTCATTCGCCATGGTCCCCTACTTGCGATCCTCGAAAACTTTCTTGAAGATGACATCTTTCTCAGTCTTTGAAAGATTCATTGCTTGACTTTCCCAAGAAAGATGACAACTTTTTCAAAGATTAAACAAGGGAAGAAAACAGGAATGGAAGATCGATGCTTTCTTAGGGTTTTTTGGAGAGTATAGCAAAGAAGAAACCACAGTGCATAAACAGTTAAAAAGAGGCATACGAAACGTCATAAAAAAAAAGTAAAAAGATACATTTTCAAAAATTAACTGCCTTTTTCGAGAAAATAGTCATTTCAAAAATAACTTCTTTTTCAAAAAGGAAACGTTGCAATAATCACGTCAATTAAAGATAGCAATAATCAAACACGGTTGATAATCGTACCTTTTCAAGATGAGATTCAAGAGAGAGAATAACTTACAGTTAAAGTCTTGTTTGTCTGAGTCTGAGAGTCTCTAGACTTTAACTTCTTCAAACCTTAAAATGTTGAGTCTGGAACGGATAATTTCAAATTGATTTTTCTCTAAAGGTTTTGTGAATATATCCGCCAGTTGATTCTTTGAGTCAACAAAATGAATTGAAACTTCTCCATTTTGAACGTGATGAAGTGATGTCAAATCTCTATATGCTTTACTTTTGAGTGAAGAATTGGATTTTTAGTAAGATTGATTGCATTAGTGTTGTCGCAATTAATCTTCGTGCATGAATCTTCAATTCCAAAGTCCCTTAGCTGTTGTTTTATCCACAGAATTTGCGAACAACAACTTCCGAGAGCTACATACTCTGCTTCTACTGTAAAAAGAGCTGCTATAGTTTGCTTCCTTGAAAATCAAGACATTGTCCTGCCTCCAAGTAGTTGACAGGTACCCGAGGTGCTCTTTCTATCAACTCTGCATCCGGCTAGATCTATGTCTGAGTATCCAAGAAGAGTAAAGTCTCCATTTTTAGGATACCAAAGGCCAATGCTTGAAGTTGAAGCAATGTATTTGATAATACGCTTTGTAGCACTTAAATGAGATTCTTTAGGGTCTGCTTGAAATCTGGCACAAATGCAAATACTAAACAAAATGTCAGGTCTAGAAGTAGTAAAATAAAGAAGTGAGCCAATGATACTACTGTATAGCTTCTGGTCAACTTTCTTTCCTCCTTCATCTTTGTCTTTCTTCAAGGAACTTAACATTGGTATATCAGCCTTTTTGCAATTGTTCAGTCCAAACTTTTTGATAAGATCATTAGCATATTTTTCTTGACTAATAAAAGTTCCTTCCTTCAGTTGTTTCACTTGAAGCCCGAGAAAGAAGGTTAACTCACTCATCATGCTCATTTTAAATTCATCCTGCATAGTCTTAGAGAATTTCTTGCATAGACTTTCATTAGGAGATCCGAACATAATATCATCGACATATATTTGAACTAGCACAAAAATTTTGCTTTCTCTTTTGATAAACAAAGTTGTGTCTACTTTACCTTTTATAAAACCGTTTTGAATTAAAAACTTACTCAGCCTGTCGTACCAAGCTCGAGGTGCTTGTTTTAAACCATATATGGCCTTTTTGAGTCTGAATACTGAGTCTGGTTTCTTTGGTCTTTAAACCCAGGTGGTTCTTCCACATAGACTTCCTCATGGATGAATCCATTTAGGAAAGCACTTTTGACGTCTATTTGGAATAACCTGAAATTTTTATGATAAGCAAATGCAAGTAATAAACGAATTGCTTCTAACCTTGCTACTGGTGCGTAAGTCTCGTCATAGTCTATCCCTTCTTCTTGCGTATATCCCTTGGCCACGAGTCTTGCTTTGTTTCTTATGACTTTTCCTTTCTCATCCATCTTGTTCCTGAAAACCCATTTAGCACCAATAATAGATTTACCTTTTGGTTTAGGAGTTAACTCCCAAACATCATTAATGCTTAATTGCCTGAGTTTTTCTTGCATAGCTGCAATCCGGCTTTCATCATTCAAAGCTTCTTCTATGCTTTTGGGTTCTATTTCAAAAATAAGAGCCACAGCACTAGACTCTTCGCGCCTTTTGGATCTTGTGCGAATTCCTTCATTGATGTCGCCAATAATAAGATCTTTGAGATGACTGGACTTATGCATCCACTTGCTGGTTAATTTGTCAGATTGATGGTCACTTCCTTAACTTGAATCTTCAACAGTCATTTGTTGCTGATCCTTCAAAGTCTGAGCTGCTTCCTAAGATTTAGACTTTGTAGAGTCTGGAGCAGGTTCAAACTCTTCAAGATGAGTTTGAATAGATTCATTTTGCATAGAATCTTGGAATTTGACATTCATTCATTCCTCCACAGATTGAATCTTCTTGTTATAGACTCTATAGGCTTTGCTTGAGGTTGAATATCCAAGGAAGATGCCTTCATATGATTTTTCTTCAAACTTGTCAACTCGATCATTTGCATTTTTCAATATAAAACATTTACATCCGAACACATGAAAATATGAAACAATAGACTTCTTTTCTTTGAATAATTCATAGGGTTTTTTTTTTTTTCTAGAATAGGCCTTAGAAAAACTCTATTGATAATATAACAAGCTGTAGAAACTGCTTCAGCCCAAAATCGTGAAGAGATGTTGCTTTCAATTAAAAGAGTTCTAGCCATTTCTTGAAGCGATCTATTCTTTATTTTCACAACTCCATTTTGCTCTAGAGTATATGGAGAGGAGAACACATGCTGAAAACCAGATTCATCACAAAATTTTGTAAAATCTTGATTTTCAAATTCACCTCAATGGTCTATTTTTATACTTGATATAAAATACCCTTTTTTTTCATTTTGAACCTTCTTAGCAAATTTTTCAAAATAAGAGAAGGTTTCAGACTTACTTGCCAGGAAATATACCCAAGTAAATTGTGAGTAGTCATCCACAATTACTACGCAATATTTCTTACCGCCAATGCTCTGTGTTCTGGTTGGTCCAAAGAGATCCAAATGTAGAAGCTGTAGTACACGGTTAGTGGAAACTTGATTTATTGGTTTAAAAGAATTTCTGACTTGTTTTCCCAATATGCATGGTGTACATAGATCAGACTTTTGGTATGATAAATTGGGTAGATCACGAACAAGCTTCTTTGCTGAGATTTTGGCTATCTACTTCATATTAATGTGCCCAAGCTTTCTGTGTCATAAACTTGCTTCGTCTTAAATTGAGATTAGACATTGCGATTCATCTGGTTTCACATCTAAGAGGTAGATATTTCCATATCTTCCACCCATGAATGACTAAATAGAGTCTTTACTGGTTCCTAAGCATATTCCCTCTTGAAAGAAGATTTTGAAACCGGTATCACACAGCTGACTAACACTGAGCAGATTGTAGTTGAGTTCTTCAACTAAAGAAATATTGCTTATTGTGAGGTTTCCAATTTTTACAGTTCCAAATCCCACTATTCTTCCTTTGCTATTTCCTCCAAATGAGACTTTTCCACCATTCACTTGAACAAGCTTTATGAAGCAATTTGAATCTCCTATCATATGTCTTGAGCATCCACTATCCAGATACAATTTTACCTTTTTCTTAATAGTGACCTGCCTTTAAAAAGAAACTCAAACTTTTTTTGGTACCCATATTTTCTTGGATCCATTGGAGTTAGTATGATATGCGGTTTTTGCCCATACTTTCTTAACAGGTTTCCAAACCATATGACATTCTTTTTCAAAATGATCTGCATTATTGCACTTTGAACATCTGAAAGCATTGTGTCCTACTGGTTTTACAAAGATATTTTTAAAATGATTTTTGTAAGTATCTCTTGTGGGTCTTTGCTTAATTCTTTCTTTCACCTTTGGAAAATCAATTAAAGGAATGTTTTCAGCAGTCATTCCCAAACCAGATTTGTTGAAATAAAGTCTTTGAACCGAAAGAATTTTTTCCAGTTTTTCAGATCCTATCAAAAAAAAAAAATTAGAAATATTTGAGATATCATTTTTCAATAATGCATTTTCTTTTGAAAGATTATCTTCACTTTCTCTAAGAGAAGAAACATTCATGTCTACACATTTCACCTTTTCTTTCAAAACATTTTCCTGTTATTTTAGAGCAGAATTTTCTCTTTTGAGTTCGGAAATCTTTTTAAGAGAAGTTTTAAGACTAAAATACAACTCATCAATGTATTTAGAAACTTTAATAGGGATTTTGAAGTTACTCACCTCAAATTCACTATCTAAATCTGATTCTATCTCGAAGTTTGAATCTGAATCTGATTGTGCCATTAGACATATATTGGCATAATCATCATCACTTTCTTCACACTCTGTATCACTCCAGGTTTCTGCTTTAAGAGCCTTTCGATACTTTTCAGCTTTTCATTTCTTCTTCCTTAGAAGAGGACAGTTGGGTCTGATGTGTCAATTTTTCTTACATTCAAAGCAGACTACATATTTGTTTGATTCATCATCCTCAATAGACTTAGTCTGTTGCTTTTGAAAACTTTGTTTCTTTGGATTAAATCTTCTTCCTTTTCTGTTCAGCTTTCTGAATCTTCTTATCATGAGAGCAAGCTCCTCATCATCCATATCATCTTCAGAATCTGTAACATCAGAATCATCATTGGATTTTAATGCAATGGATTTCTTACCTTTAGGGTCTTTGTCTTCATTGATTCGTTCCATTTCATAAGATTGAAGAGTCACAACCAACTCATCAACAGATAGTGGCATGATTCTTTGGGTCTCTTTGATTGAGGTCTTTATGTGATTCCAATCATTGGGGAGTCTACGCAATAGCTTGTTTACCTTCATGGAATCAAAAATTGGTTGACCTTGATTTTCAAGACCATTCATGATTTCTGTAAAACGACTAAACATGTCGTTATAGATTCTCCTAATTTCATTTTGAAGGCTTCGTATTGACCGGGGAGAATGTTGATTCTAGTCTCTTTCACTCGATCAGTTCCTTCATAGGTAATATGTAATCTATCCCAGACTTCTTTTGCTGTAACACAAGAAGATATTCGGTTATATTCAGTAGGAGATAAAGCACAATATAAAGAATAAATTGCTTTTACATCAAGAGCTTGTCTCTTGATTATCTCTTCCTGAGTCATTTCACTAGACTCAACAGTATCTTTTCCTCTATCTGAGACAGGTGTAGCTTTAGGAATGATTCATTTTTCTACAACGTCCCATTCTAGAGGATCATTTGATCTTAGGAACGCCTTCATCTTGTTTTTCCATATATTGTAATCATTTCCATCAAAGTAAGGTGGTCTGGTATTGTTTTGCCCTTCTACTAGCCCTGGAGCCAACATACTAGCCATGGATTTTTAACTCTGAAGTAAAACACTTCAAACAAAGTGAGTACACAGGCTCTGATACTAATTGAGATAGCTAGTATAAGCACCTAGAGGGCGGGTGAATAGGTGTAAAAACAATTTCTCGAGAAACGACAGCGATACTAGGCAGACGATAGAAATGAAGTTATCTTTTGATTAACAAAACGAATTACGATCAACGTAAAGTAAAGAGTAGGGAAGAGAAAATTAAACACAAGGTTTATAGTGGTTCGGCTTATTCCAAGCCTACGTCCACTTTTTCGCACTGACAGCCCACCGGCTGGATTTCATTATGAACAAAAGAGATGTTACAGCACAGTTCTCCCTTGATTCCACAGTGTAGATATTCTACTACACTTCCTCAAGGTTTCTCACGAATATAGACTCTCTTTTGCGTACAAGATTTCGCTCAAATGAATTGACTAAAAAACAAGGAGTTTCAGACTTTGGAATTCTTCTATCGTGCACCTCTTCGAACAACTAGAACGTCTTCCTTATATACTCCTTTATGCCATCATACCCGTTGACACTTACCAAAGGAATTCCTCCAATCTACTCGTTGGATGAAATCAATTAGGAAGATCATTCGAGCTATTAAAGGAACATATCGATAGCCCATCAATCCTGTTCGTCCATACAATCAGGATCTCAGTTTCCATAAGTAGAACCTTCCAAGAATATTTCGTCAATCATCGAATCCTTAATCTCCGAATCAATCATGATCAAATAATGGATTCTGTTATGTCATATCCAGTCAAGAGATCTTCTCCAGTTGATAAGGTCACATCCTTAATGAAACATCCAGTTCTGGATAGCCTTTCTTCAACGGATTAGAAACTGTCAATGAGAATAGACTTTGAGTCTTGAGTCTGGCTGTCCGGAGATCTTCAGACTTTAAATAGCAGAGTCTACAAATCTTCAAACTAGACTGATGGAAACGTTTTGTTAGCTTCAAAACACTTCAAGAAGATTTCTCCAATAGGTTCGACTTCATAGTTGTTTTTGTCAGTCATGGGGTCTGCCGACTCGTTTGCTATCGTTCTAATGTCATTTTTATTCAACAAAACGTACGATATCTAGGTCAAGGTCTTCATCTTTTGTTTCTTTCACTTTGGAATGGTCTGCTTGCGCCAATATTATAGAAGTAGATGAATGCCCTTAATGCACCAAGTGAAGCAAAAAAAAAAAAAAAAAAAAATTATTCGGATATGATAAAAAGTTTAAGAGGAAGGGACATTACTCCGTGTTAAGGCTAGGGCATAACACCGGTTTATAAACTTTTCTAATGGATTTACAAATCGCCTAGCAAAGGGGACTGTCGGTAGTGGGATTTCAACCCCAGCATGTTGCGCAAAGAGTTCAAATCTTACTAGCGGCGAAGTAGAAATTGATTGCACATAAACACCAAAAAAAAAAAAAAAAAAAAAAAAAAAAAAAACGAGGCGGCTCTTTTTACTTAAAAAAATCCCCAAGGTGGAAAAATGAGGGGAGGAAAATGATGTTGAAGGCTTCAATTTTCTCGCCAGTCGGAATTTCCATGATGTAGCAAATACCACAATCCCCTTAATTACGATGAAATGTAGGGAGAAGCATGACGGTTAGTTGCCAAGGGTTAACAAATTAAATCCCCAATTTTGTGAAAATGTTTCGAAAATATAATAGGCAAAAATTTAATTGTTAGCAGTGAAGGCCCAAGCAAGAGTCATGTCTGTCCAACCTAATTCGTGAGTAAACCAAGCTCCATTCAAGTTCATCCATCTCTAAGCTACATCACCTTGATACCCTAAGATGTATACGGTCTATTTACCAAGCATATTGAAATTTAAAGTTGAGTATATTAGCCTTCCTCGCTCCAATAGGTGTCCATAAGATTTTTATCAAGTTATTGACTTGATACTTCATTGATCCTCTATAAGCTCTAAATGCTCTATTTTTTTATGGCATTAGTGTACTACATGTCCTAACACTTATTATAGAAGTGCAATCAAATCCTTAAACTTTCAAAAAGTGAAATCTTGCTTAAAATTTTTCAAATTTGTTCACTCAAGTTCCTCTATTTAATTCCATTCCATTTGGCTATAAAAAAAAAAAAAAGCTTATGCGACTTTTTTGACCATTTAAAAAAAAAAAAAAAGGTGTTGATGAGGTTGCTACATTGACATTAAAAAAAACGAAAAAAAGAAAATAAATTGATTACCAGATTTTATAAAAATAAAAACATGAAAAAAAAAAAGGGAAGAATCAAACATAAGACAAGCTGAGAAGGATAGCGGCAGTTCCCGTAAAGGTGGTGGCGGCTTGGTTACCACCCATGCATCGGCGAGGGGCCGACATCCCTCACCGGACTTAGGTAAGCTAGTGCAACCGTTGCCACCACCTTTGCATACTTTAAAAAAAAAAAAAAAAGGATAAAAATTAAGTAAGCGTGTGCGAGACAAGGGAGCCAAGCAAGGTGGCATCCCTTGTCACTTGCTGAGAAGGACCTTTGGCTACTCTCGCTCCTCCAGTAATTACGGCTGCGACCCCTGGTCAAATCTACGACAAGAGGATGACCCTTGCACAGATCGGAGACGATGATCATAGCCCATATTGTCAAAGAAGATCGAAGAAGGAAGTAGTGTTCAGCCGCGAGGTGGTTAATGCAAAAATGGATGGAGACTATTCTCGAGAATGATTTTCTCTTTAATTTTTCTTTTTTACAATTGATTATATTTTAATTGCAACATACAACATTTAGCTTTCAATATCTTTTAACATTTTTAGGGAAAATTCTAAATAAAAATTTGAAGTGCTCTTATTTTCTCAAATAAGGGCCTAAAGTGGATTTTATTTCAAATAAGAGTTTGAAATATCGTTATTTTCTTAAATAAGGGTCTGAAGTGGTTATAGCTATTTCAAATAAGGGCATAACCTCGTCGGTTCGTCATCAAAATATTCAGGTCGATCATGGGCTAAATTTTAGTTAAATTATATTTAAAAAATTAAACAATAATTAAAAAATTGCTGCCCCATCACTAGTGGGATGACGGCAATGGCCAATAACCATTTACCAGATTTGGATAAGGGTCACTAGCCCTTACACAAGTTTGGCAGCCCTCCTATAGATCTGGTCGGCAAGAGTTGCTGGCCCTTGCCAATGCACCAGAAACCCCGTCGTCCATCATGGTTGCCCCATCGATGATACGGCAATAGCCATAGGCAAAGGGCCTAAGTGTTTTTTATTTATTTTTTATTTTTTTATCAAGTTTTAGATTTTCTATGGAAAAAAAAAGGAAAAAAATTAAAAGTCGAAAATGCGCTTGAGTAGTCGGTGAGGTCAAGCCCTTCTTTAAGATCAATATAGCCACTTTAAATCTTTATTTGAGACAATGTCCATTTTAGGCTCTTGTTTGAAAAGATAAGAATATCCTAATTTAAAACAATGTTTACTTCAAATTTTTATTTGTTTGACGTGACATCCACATTAGCGCCTCTCATTTTGAACAGTGATGAAAAAGACATGTCAACTTTTCTTAACGAAACTGAACAAAATAAACAAAGCGAATAGATAAATGCGGAGTTATGTTTATCCATCGTTGACGTAGCCATTCCTCTCCAAGCTTCACAAGGCTCACTGCAGTCCAAAGCATCAGATCACCACACCGCCATGGGTCACATCTGCTGTGCGCATGCTCGATGCGGGACGGCACAACAAATTTCCGCGTACATACGCGCATTGAAACATTCAATTTCCTCAAAGTGACCTGTAATCGCTTTGATTCTTGTGTTTTGGTCAAAATAACATTTTCAACTCACAAGGTCTCCCTCCAAACCTAAAAGATGTTTCGGTCATAGTCTTCTGAATTCGTCTGCTTCTCCCTAGGAAAGACTTGCCTTAGTCTAAATTTGATAAGCTTGGCGCTGCCGGCCGACGGGAATATCACGAAGTATGCCTACTCCAATCATGTTTCTGTGCATGGCACATTTCGGCAATATCATATAACTTGTTGGTCCAATTTCCAACCGTTATTGTTAGCAATTTTGCCAACGATAAATGCAAAGAGTAATCATCCCCTTTCTTAGGAATTTATTGCTCAAAATAAAAGCTTAGTAGTGAAATTAATGGCTTGCCGACATAAATCACTTTATAAAATAGTAAGTTACTGGCAATGTAAGGAACTTACCAACTTCAAGCAGAACATATTTTACCACTCAAAATAAAAACTTAGCAGTGAAATTAATAACTTAATAAATTTAACTGATAAATTACCAACTTGGGTCTTGCTACGAGTTGGTAAGTTGATTACAAAATGAGGAATTTGCCTTTGGAAATATAACATTTGTTATTAACTTGCTAAGGAAATCACCAACGTAGGCCCGCTTTTAGTATAGTAAGTTGCCAAAAATTTGAGAGATTTCCTAACACCAAATTCAATCTTAAACTGTAAACTTCCACCATAAAAGTTAGTAAGTACCAGTGAAATTAGCAACATGTCTTGTCATGCCCCAAACCCCAGGCACGTGCACATCCCTCAATGGTTGACTAAAAATGCAACATCTTAGGACGCATTGCCAACCCATTCGTTTTATACACATGCAGAAGCGAATTAAACAAATACCCTGACAACCATCAAACATTGGGATAGTAAAATCATATGCCAACACATTTTCACAAAACACGCTTTATAAACATGTTAGGTTCAACCTACAAGTTTATATACAGTAGTCTGACTAAAAAAGGAACTACTGGGCCATCTATTTTACAGACCCTCCAACCTTGGGTCCCGAGTTCTCCATTCTAAGGACTGGAAAATATTTAAACCGTGACAGGATAAGATAAAATCTCAGTGAGTTAACATCCTAAACCCTGTTTAGGACGAGAATTCACTTAGAGGCGTCCTAAACATGCACCACACACAAACTTACCTCGCCTCAACACCTCCCTACACATTAGCCCATCACATATATCATATGCATACAACAAATGTATTTCATCACTGGAACACATCAATTCATTTTTCAAACAATCACAAGGGTCCTGATTATAAGGCCAAATCGTTATGACACGCCACATACCGTACCACGCAATTTTGTCCCATAATCAGGCGCAAATATCTCAAACACTCAGGCGTGTCCCAATTATTACGACCCATCGGCCACGACCAACTTATCAGTCGGTAGTCATCCAGCATAACCAGGCGTTGTCCCGCTCCGTCAAGCACGACATTGTCTCGAGTAAATGCATCAAGACAGTATTCCATAAGGAGCATTGACCCAACCTCCTTTGCGATCGGCATCCGTTGACTTGGGGCATCCGAACTTAATTGGTCTGTTCCATGTAAACACATCAGGACAAGTTCATTACCCCGCGTAAACGCATTAGGGTACTTAAGTGATCACATGCACATCCATACTCGGCCAAGGACATTGTACTTTGCACTGAAATACCTCATATTTCAAATAATGGATTTGACCAATTTTCTTCATATTAAAAATCATCCTAGTAAAATAATCGTGAATGCTCACGCATTTAAATCAAACCAGTAAGCGTGGTACACCCTCATTTCAAAATTTCACGATTTTTTTTTTTGTGACCCAGGGAACCCGCGCACGGCCGGTAGCCGGGGGTAAACCCTGGGGAGGCAACGCAGGACCACCACCCACGCACCCTGGGTAAGATCACCACGCAGCGCTTCAGCCCCCCTGCTTCGCAGGGGATTCGAAACTGGGACCTCCGCGATGGAGTCCAGCAGCCCTACCATCCACGCTGCCACGATGGGTGGTAAAATTTCACGATTTTATATACCATAAAATCATAAAATTTTGGCGTAAAAAACCGACACCCGCATATTTCTCTAATTAAATACCCTAAAATCATATTTTTGCAATAATAATAATAAATCTTCACCTAGCACTCAATTGCATAATTTAACAATCAATTTCGCAAATCAATTCAACCATGACAATCAACGTTAAATTTCACTAATCGGCTATCCCGGTACAATTTACTCTAATTAAAATTAATTAAATAAATTGCAATTAATTAAAAAAATTACAAATTATTTAAACTAATTTACTTAATTAACTTAACTAAACTAACCGAACTAACCTAATTGAGCTAACTAAACTAATCTAACTAGGCTAACTACATTAATCTAATTAAGCTAACTACTAACCTAACTAACTACCTAACCAAACTATTTAATCTAACTAGTCATTCTAACTAACTTGTTACACTAACTAAATTATGCTAATCCTAATTAACCTTAAAATAATCCCCCTAAGTGCAATTAACTTCCTAATCCAAGATTAAGGCGTTAACTCATCGGATTAGTGAGGCGATGGGTCCACAACAACGATGGCGTGACGATGACCGAGACCCAAACCTAGGCATCTCCAACGGAGGGCTAGAAGAGGTTGAAATCAACCTATGAGTCTCACGGCTTGGCTGGAAGGACCGGTTCTGCTTAGTTTTAGATTGAGGGGCTGAGGTGATTGGTTGGGGCTAAGTGGTGAGCTGGACAAGTAGGGGCTAGAGTGGTGGCCGCTTCGCTGGATGTGGGTGGTCAGGCAGAGCTGGTTGATGGTCGGCTCGGGGAAGGCGGGATGGTGGTTGAGGAGGCGGAAGGATCGAACGGAGCCGAGGCTTAGAATGGGCAGTTCCGACAAGCTGGCCAGGCGGACGGTCGCTGCTAGCTTGGAGCTGGTGGCTTGCAGCAACAAACGAAATGAGATAAAGCAGAAGCAAAGGAAGGGGAAATGGAAATGAGGAAGAAGAAGAAGAAGAAGAAGAAGCAACAGCAGGGGATTGGGATTCGGTTAGCTGGAGTTCACGCATGGGAGGGGAACAATGGGGGAAAGAAAGGAGGAACAAGGAGCCAAGTAAGTCAAGCTTATGGCCAATAAGGGTTTAAGAGAAATATCCATGCACTTGAGTGCATGGCTTCAAAGTCTTTAGCCCCCTTAAGTCCAAGCATCATCCAATGGCATTTTCCCCTCATTTCCTCACCAAATTAACTCACTTTGGTTGCCAAAATCCACACCAAAACAGCCCATACGAATTTCCACAAATCATTTTTGCCAATTTTGATTTTTCCGCAAAATTCCAGGCTCGACGGAATTTTCCCAAAAGATGATATGAGGTCCTAAAAAGAAATTGTGACACACTCGAACGTTCGATTTCCAAAATCGAATTCAATTTCGTGGTTAAAAATGACTGGACGCGATTTTAGCACAACCTAACATACCGAGTGGCTTTTAGGGATCTTAGCGTATTTGACATGTGATCGATAATTTTTTATCCACGTTTGTGCATCTTCGATTCGTTGGTGATGTTCGGTTGTCGTAAAAATCGCAAGGTTTCAATTAGAGGCATCAGGTATAAAATTGACTGAAAATCAAGTTAGTGTCATTTGACACGAATTTCAAAATCATGTGGAATCACCCGCAATTCAATTACATGATTCCGTCGAATCAACATATATCCGATCACTAATTGATTATAATGGTGTCATATTGACCCTTGCCGATTATTACGGTCGAGTAGTTGATTTCTAATTGAATTCTCAAGTTTGCTGCGTTTTATATCCCTTAACAGTTTCACTTCGATAGATTATTTAACTCGTGAGTGGTTAGTTATGAGAAAAAGGACCATAAGCACGTCAACGAAAAGCCCATTCATATTATCAAAATAAGGTTGAATTTTCAGGATGTCACATGTCTACTCTCTCTTAGGGTAGTAAGTCTCCCATGAAATATGAAGTTTATCAAAGGTCTTACTCAGTGAAAAGTTTATTAACTTATTTTGGAGGTTGTTGTTGTCTTTGGAGATTCCCAGTACAGTTAAGGACTGTGAAAGCAGTAATTTACGAACTTAAACTTGATTCCATTTAGATGATAAAATCATTATTTCGTTGGTTAGTTATTAATTAATTGAAGGGGCCCAATTGTAAAGCTCTAAAAATCCATATTGTGGTTTGTTGATAATTTACCGGTCAATACAGGCTCACTAAAACATCTACCGGTGGATATTAGACTTGAGAAAGGTACCCATCGTTTGTAAATTATAAATTATTTCGACCGGAGAAAGAACACTGCAAGTGCCAATCAACTTTTACAAGAAACTTGTAAATGTGAACTATAGCATATAAAAGAATGGAGGGAAAAAAATTGATTAAACAATAACTACAATTAAGCAAAAAAACACAATTAAGCAAAGAGGAAAATGCCTCAATGACAATAACGTTGACCAAGCTCCTAATAAAATAAAACTTTAGGTGGTCCTTGCTGATACACGCACCATTCCGAATCATTATTTACGAGAGAGAGAGAGAGAGACTCGAATTCTATAAACAGCGCTGGTCTTCATCCTTGAGGCCGCAGTAGCTCAATTTTCCATCTCATATGGCTTCAGGGATGCGCGGAATCTTTCTGCTGCTTGTTACGCTTTCACTTTCCGCCAAGGCTCAGGCCAACGGCAACCTCACTTTGGGCTCCTCGGATGATCGCAGCTTCTCCTGGCTGTCGCCGTCGGGCGAGTTTGCCTTCGGGTTCCTGCAAATGGGACGAGGAATTCATTTGCTGGCGATATGGTTCGAGAAGATAGAGGAGAAGACCAGCGTCTGGTCAGCGAATGGCGATAATCTCACGCCAGAAGGTTCGAAGATCCAGTTGACTGCTGATGGCCAACTGATGCTCACCGACCCAAATGGAACAGAATTGTGGTCTCCTAGCCCGACCGTCACTAGTGTAGCGTATGCGGCCATGCTTGACACGGGGAACTTTGTCCTAGTTAGCCAGAACTATGTCAACTTGTGGGAGACATTCAACCAACCGACCGACACGATGCTGCCTACGCAACAGTTAAATCAAGGGACTAAAGTTAACGCTCGCTACTCCGAAATGAATTATTCCACCGGGAGATTCCACTTCATGCTGGGAGACGACGGAAATCTCGCATTCTATGCCACTCCTAACCCATGGGATACCTCAGATATTTACTGGGTCAGCAACACCGTAGGCAGCGGCTTCGGATTGATATTCAATCAAAGTGGTCAGGTCTACCTCACGGCTAGGAATGGAACAGTGCTCAAACTCATCACCTCAGGCACAATCCCAACCAGCGGATTTTACCAAAGAGCGATCCTTGAATATGATGGGGTCTTCAGGCAATATGTATACCCTACGACGGCAAATTCAAGTTCTGGCTAGGCAATGGGCTGGTCAATGGTCTCTTCCCCGGTCCCTCCAAATATATGCACGAGCATCAGGCAAAATATCGATTCTGGAGCTTGTGGCTTCAACAGCTACTGTTCTCTTGGAGACGATCAGAGGCCCCAATGCCTCTGCCCGCATGGATATAGTCAGTTAGATTCAACAAACAAGATGAGCGGATGCAAACAGGACTTCGTACCCCAGAGTTGTGATGGAAGTGGGCCGGAAACAGGCCAGTTCACTTTCCAGGACATGCTCAATACACACTGGCCACTGTCTGATTACGAGCGTATTACGGGACAAACCGAGGACAGTTGCAGAGAGGCTTGCTTGGCTGATTGTTTTTGTGCAGTTGCTATTTTCAGCGGTGGAACTTGCTGGAAAAAGAAGATCCCTCTTTCCAATGGAAGGATGGATCCTAGTGAGGGTGGAAAAGCTCTGATCAAGGTCAAAATAAATAACTCGACTTCAATAAATACAGTAATGGAAACAAGAAATCGACTCTGATTATCATCGGATCGGTGCTGTTGAGTAGCTCCGTGTTTGTGAACTTGCTTCTACTCCTCGTTACCTATTTAATTTATAGAAGCTCCCAATCTAGATATTATAAGTTGTCACGACCAGTTCAGATCAACCAAGTTACAGGCCCACGAAGTTTCACTTATCAGGAGCTTCAAGAAACAACAGATGAATTCAAAGAAGAACTAGGTAGGGGTGCTTTCGGAGCAGTGTACAAAGGTGTTCTTGGATCCGAGAATACAGACTTTGTGGCAGTAAAAAAGTTGGCAACGAGAATCGGAGAAAGTGAAAAGGAGTTCGAAAGAGAAGTGAGTGCAATTGGCCAAACTAACCACAAGAACTTGGTGTTGTTGCTTGGATTCTGCAAAGAAGGTCAACACCAACTATTGATGTATGAATTCATGAGCAACGACACTTTGGTGGATTTTCTATTCGGCACTTCCAAGGCCCAGCTGGTACAAAAGAATAGAAATTGCCTGTGGTGTTGCGCAGGGACTCTCTTACTTGCATGACGATTACATGAGGCATATAATCCACTGCGACATCAAGCCACAAAATATTCTTCTTGGTGGCTCTCTCGTTGCAAAAATATCAGACTTCGGATTAGCTAAGCTCTTGATGGCGAACCAAACACGAACCACCACTAGAGTCAAAGGAACGAGAGGTTATTTAGCACCAGAATGGTTCAGAAATATGCCTATATCTAGCAAGATAGACGTTTACAGCTTTAGCATTTTGTTGCTAGAGCTCATCTACTACAGAAAGAACTATGAGCCGGAAGCAGAAATTGAAGCTCAAATTATACTGGTCGACTGGGTGTATGACTGCTACCACGATGAGAACGTACTTAACCTAGTGGAAAGCAACGAGGAGGCATCGAGTGGCATAAAGAGGGTGAAAAGATTTGTGATGACAGCATTGTGATGCATCCAAGAAGACCCGGCTTTGAGGCCAGCCATGAAGAAAATCACTCAAATGTTGGAAGGAGCTGTTGAAGTCCCGGTACCTCCAGTTCCCCTTAATTACGATGATATGTAGTGATTAGCATAACTGTTACTTGCTAAGGATTAGCAATTAAATCCCTAATTTTATGAAATGTTATGAAAAGTCTAATAAGTGAAAATTTAGGTGTCAACAATGATTTCCCAATGGAAACCGTGTCTATCTCTAACCTTCATCACCTTGATGTCCTAAAAGGTATCCAGTTTTGTTCCATTAATCATGTACCAAGCATTGAATTAAGGTTTAAAGTTGAGTATGTTAGCTTTCCACACCCCAATGGGCGTCCATAAGATTTTGGTTAAGTTATTGATTTGATACTTCACTAGTCATCTATTAGCTTTAAATGCTCTATATTTTTATGGAATAAGTGTACTAAAAGTTCTAAAACTTATTAGGAAAGAGTAATCCAGTCATAAAATTTTCAAATAGAACAATCAAATCTTAAAATTTGGTAAATTGTTTTAATTAAGCCCCTCTATTAAGTCTATTCAGTTTGGCTAATGGAAAAAAACTAACATGGATTTTTTTTAATCATTTTGTGAAGAAAGAGATGTTGATAAGGTTGTTACATCAGCCATTTCGGGAATAATAAAAGAAATTAAAGAGAAATTTTTATTTTGAGATTTTTAGAAAAATAAAAATCTTTAAAAAAGGAAAAAAAAGGAAAAAAAATAATAAGAGAGGAAGATCAAACATAGGAGAAGCTGAGAAGGGCGGTCATGGTTCCAGTGAAGGTGATGGTGACTTCGCGGCCACCGACACACTGGCATGGGGCCGGTGTTGCTTGTCGGACTTGTTGACGAGGACCTTGCCACCAGCTACTCTTGCTCCTCTAGCAATGAGGGCCGCAACACTTGCTTAGATTGACTGCCAAAGGACAGCCCTCACCCAAATTTCAGGAGATGGTGACATCCCAAGACGTCAAAGGAGATCAAAGAGGGTGGTGACTAGTGGGTTTGGGCGAGAATGGAGATCTTGCTGCATTCGAAGCTTAAGAACCAGCGCTAGTTATGGTGATGAAAAGAAGTAGCCAGATGCAAAAATGTTGGAGACGAAAGTGCTTCTTAATAATGATTATATATATTAATTGCAACATAGAACATTTGCCTTTAATATCTTTTAATTGTTTTTTCTTAAAAGAGATAATGTGGCAATTACAACAGCACCTCTGTCTTTGAACGATAACGAAAACCCATATTAGTTTTTCCTATAAGTCATATTGGAGAGAGAGACTTGTTTGCATCATTTGAATAAGTTTAGGACTTGATTGTACTCTTTTAAAATGTGAGTACTCAATCACACTTTTATGACAAATCTTAGAACCTCTGCTGCGCTTATCCATATTTTTATTAACTCCTGTAAGCAAATTTTCCCGGTGCATGTGCAGAAGAATGTTTATTCATCATCAATGAATGTAACCATCCGTCTCCATGCTGCACAAGTTTCATTGCACTCTAAACATTAGATAATTACAACACCTCGGATAACATCCATTGAGCGCATGCTTGACCTGGGACTCCACAGCAAATTTCCACGTAAGTTCGAGCATCTGCGGTTATGATTGAAACATTCAATTTCCAGGAAGAAGTTGGGGGACTCGGCATTCTTCTCCATCATTTTCGACTCACAAAGTCTCTCTAAAACTAAAAGATGTTTTGGTCAATGTCTTCTAAGTCTTGTCTGTTTCTCCTCGAGAAATTTCCGGGTCCCCAAGCCAACTTGCCTTATCCTAAATTTAATAAGTTTGCGGTGCCGCCTGCCGGCCAACGATGAAATTACAAAACACGCCTCCTCCAATCATGTTTCCGTGCACGGCACTTTTCTAATATGATTAAATATTATAAATCTTGTCAGTAATATCATAATTTGTTGCTCCAAGTTCTAACCAACAGGAAAATCGTCCAAAAATCTTAAATCTAACATGTTTTTTTTTATTAATTCAGTCATAAATTTTTCAATTTTGTCAATTGAGTTCTAAATTTTTTTCACTTTTTGTCAATTAAATTTATTTAATTAATTTTGGCCGAATTTGCTAATGTAGATACTATATGTCCTATGTGGTACGGTAAAAGAACTTTGAAGAACAAGTGGATATATAAGTTGAAGCAAGATGAACATACTTCACAACCACGGTACAAAGCTAGATTGGTTATTAAGGGATTCGGTCAGAGAAAGGGTATTAATTTTGATGATATACTTTATTCAGTAGTGAAAATGTCTTCTATCCGTGTGATACTAGGCTTGGCAGCTATCCTAGAATTGGAAATTGAGCAAATGGATGTCAAAATGGCATTCCTACATGGTGACTTGGAGGAAGAGATATATATAAAACAACTTGATGGTTTTAAAGTGAAATGGAAAGATGATTATGTGTGCAAATTAAAGAAAAGTCTCTATGGCCTAAAACAAGCATCGAGACAGTGGTATATAAAATTTGCATCAGTTATGACAAAACAGGGCTATAAGAAGACTTCATCGGATAATTGTGTGTTTGTCCAAAAATTTTATAATTATGACTTCATTATTCTCTTACATGATATGCTGATTGTTGGCAGGAATGCTTCAAGAATTGAGTTATTGAAGAAACAGTTGAGTAAGTTTTTTGCCATGAAAAACTTGGGCTCGGCGAAGCAAATTATTGGCATTAGAATTACCCAAGACAGAGATGCTAAGAAGTTGTTTTTTTCGCAAGAGAAATATATTGAGAATATCCTTCAGAAATTTTACATGAACAAGACTAAAGTGGTTAGTACTCCTCTTGCTGCCCACTTAAAGTTAAATATGAAGTAAAGTCCTACGACTAATAAAGAGAAAAAAAGATATGGAAAGTAATCCATATGCCTCAGCTGTAAGAAGCTTAATGTATGCGATGGTATGTACACGCTTAGACTTGGCTCATGTAGTTGGCGTTGTTAGTCGCTATTTGTCAAATCCAGGTAGAAAGTACTAGAATACAGTGAAATATTGATACTCGTAAATCTACTTCTGGTAATTTGATTTTTTTTGTGAGTGAAGCTGTGTCATGGAAGCCAAGATTACAGAAGTGTATTGCACTTTCTATAACTGAAGCTGAATTTATTGCAGCGACTGAAACTTGTGAAGAGATGCTATGGATGAAAAAGTTCTTAGAAAAACTTAGGTTCAAACAAAAGAGGTATGTACTATTTTGTGATAATCAAAGCGCAATTCATCTTAGTAAGAATTCATCTTTTCATTCTAGATCGAAGTATATTAATGTTAGATATCATTGGATAAGAGATGTTCTAAATGAAAAGTTGTTGGAACTTGAGAAAATTCATACGAATCATAATGACTCGATATGATGACGAAGACTCTATCAAGAGAGAAGCTTGAACATTACCAATTGATAGCAGAGATGGTGAATCCCTCCACACTGTTGTGAGAGGGAAATTTGTTAACTGGGTTCACTCATATGTAGGAGAAACCTAATGAGTTGCAAGCCCAAAAATTGCTTGAGCCCATATAATAAGTTATATGGAAAAATAGGGTTTCGTTCTCACTATCTTGAAAGTGGTAGCCACAAAAAAGACGTAATAACAAGAAAAAAAGAGAAAGCGGAAAATCTAGGGGTTGAGGCAATATTTGATTTACATCAAGCTGGTATCGAAGGTCGATTCGTGGTCCAATTGAGCTGAAATTTTGTCAGCATGTTCGTGGCATAATCTTTTCGAATCTGAACAGTTTGATTTTCATTTGAAGCTATCTCCACTAAGTTTTTCGTAGATTGATTAAAACCTATATTTTTGGTCGATTTATCCTTGATCTCTTGTGAAATTCATGTGTATTGCCAAGAATTATGTTCTTGAGGTCTTTGCTGCTATGTACCTCTAGTATTTGCTAGAGAAGGACATTGTTCACCCAATTTTGTTAATATTGAAGATTTTCGGGTGGACTCTGGTCCCATGATTTTTGATCTCCTCACATCGAGGAGGTTTTTTACGTAAAAAAATCATCTTCTATTTGCATGCTTGGTATTTATTTTACTCTACTATATCGATTCTTATTAGGTTTACTCAAGAGATGAGATTATTTTATTTCGTTATGTTAATTTGATATTGTTCGAATTATTACCGTTCTCCCATCAGTCAGTTGCCGGGGTGGTGTTAGGTGTGTTGTGTACGTTTCGCGAGTTGCGGGGGGCATTGATGAGTGTTGTTTTTTTTCTTGTGAAGTCCATTAGCGATCTGATAAAAGTCAAAATTAGACGGTTTACAATCAGGTCCACCGACTGCATGCATGCTTGATGGGGGACACCACAGCAAAATTTCCACGTACGTAGCGCATTGAAACGTTCAATTTCCACGAAGTGATCTGTGATCGCTTTGATTTCCACAGGAATCGAATCTTATGTATTTTGGTAAAAAAAAAAAAAAAAACATTTTCCACTCCCAAAATCTCTTCCTCTAAACCTAAAAGATGTTTCGGTCAAAGTCTTTTAAATTTGTCTGTTTCTCCTTGGGAAATTTCAGGGTCACGACCGTAGATTAATGGATCCGCCCAAGCGGACCTGCCTTTTTCTAAATTTCAACGTACGGAGAAATAAAGAAACACGCCAACTCCCATCATGTTTCCACGCACGGCACTCTTTTAAATGATTAAAATATATAAATTTTGTTGGTAATATCACGTAACTTTCGGTCCAAGTTTGCAAAGTTAGCAATTCGCCAACATTAAATGCAAGAGTAAATTATCGCCTTTCTTAGGAAATTATCGCTCAAAGTTAAAAAATTAGCAGTGAAATTAGAAATTTAAAAGTGAATCTGATAAATTGTCAATATGAGTCTCGCTATAAGTTGGTAAGTTACTAACAAAGTAAGGAATTTGCCATTGGAAATATAACCTTTGTTATTAACTTACTATGGGAATAAGTAACTCACCAATGTAGGCCCGCTTTTAGCATAATAAGTTGCCAACAATTTGAGAGATTTACTAACACCAAATTCAATCTTAAATTGTAAACCTCCCCCATTAAAGTTAGTAAGTACTAATAAATTTAGCAATATGTCTGCTCTCTCAAGGTAGTAAGTCTCACATGAAGTATGAAATTTGGCGAAGGTCTTACTTAACTTATTTAGAAGGTTGTCTTTGAAGATTACCCATACAGTTAAGGACTGTGAAAGTAGTAATTTACCGACGTAAGCTTGCTTTTAGCTTAATGAGAATAGAAATTTTGTATAGTTACTAAACGTGTTATTTTCTCAAAAATTGTTCCAGGAATAGAAATAGAAAAATACTATTTCTAAAAGAAATTGTTCTCCGGAACATAAGGATTACTAACCAAATCCTAAATGGATTTGACATTAGCTTGTCCTTTAGAACCAACACTAGCTATGGCGGCAAAACGAAGTAGTCAAATGCAAAAAATTGATGGAGACAATTCTCGAGAATGATTTCTCTTCAATTCTTCTTTTTTTCCTATTTTTATTTCTCTAAATTTTCGAAAATAATTGATTTTATTTTAATTGCAACATACAACATATAGCTTTAAATATCTTTTAATATATATTTTTTTAAATTAGCTGACGTGACATTCACATCAATGCCTCTTCTCTTGAACAACAATGAAAGAACTACGTCAATTTTTTATATAGTCAAATTTAATAGAGTCAACAGAGCTATTTGTGCAGAATATATGCAGAATTATGTTCATCCATCATTGACGTAGCCATTCCTCTCCAAGCTTGCACAACACTCGATTGCAGTCTAAGCAACTCCAACGCCACGGTTCCCAGTCACATCCATTGACCGCATCATGCTTGATGCGAGACACCACCGCAAATTTCCACGTACAACGGGCATTGAAACGTTCAATTTCCACGAAGTGACTTGTAATCGCTTTGATTTCCTCAGGAATCAAATCCTTGTGTTTTGATCAATAAAATATTTTCGACTCAAAAAATATTCTCCTCTAAACCTAGAAGATGTTTCGGTCAAAGTCTTCTAAATTAATCTGTTTCTCCTTGGGAAATTTCTGGATCACGGCCAAAGCTTGATGGCCTTGCCTAAGCAGACTTGCCTTTATCTAAAGAAAAATAAACAAGTGACTGTTTTTAATCTATTGTGAAAATAATAGTCTATCATGGATCACAAAAAAGCAAATAACGATTAATTATAAATTATTGTGGGGAATATATTTTCAAAAATTTGCGACTCACAATAAGTTATTATTCTCACAAAAGCCTAAAAACCGTTATGTTAGCAAAATCCTTATCTAAATTTCTATATACATGGAAATTAAGAAACACGCCTACTCCCGTGCACGACACTTTTCTAATATGATTAAAATTTATAAATCTTGTTGATAATATCATGTAACTTGTTGGTCCAAGTTCCAACCAACTAGTCGTAATCTACGAACAATGTTCACAATTTGCCAACATTAAATGCAAGAGTAAAATATTACCTTTCTTAAGAAATTATCGCTCAATAGAAAAACTTGGTAGTGAAATTAGTAACTTAAGAGTGAATTTGATAAATTACCAACATAGGTCTCGCTACAAGTTGGTAAGTTACTAACAAAGCATGGAATTTGCCATTGGAAATATGACCTTGGTTATTAACTTATTATGGAAATAATTAACTAAACCGTTGTCCATAAGATTATATTAAGTTCTTGACTTGAAACTTTATTGATCTTGTATCATCTCTAAAGGCTCTATATTTTTATGGGATAAGTGAGCAAAAAGTCTTAAAAGTTATTGGAAAAGTGATCAAGTTTACAACTTTCAAAAAGTGCAATCAAGTCTTAATACTTGTCAAATTATTTCAATTAAATTGCTCTATTAGCTCGTTTAATTTAGCTAATAGAAAAAGCTATGTGATTTTTCTTTTCTTATTGTCAATTTTCGAAGAACGAGGCGTTGATGAGGTTGCCACGTTAACCATCTCACTAATTATGGTTGTGAAGTGAAGTAGCCAAACGCAAAAATTGATGGAAGCAAATGCCCTTCTCGAAACTATTTTTTTTTTTTTTGGTTTTTCCTTCTTCTTTTTCCAGATTTTTATTTCTCTAAAATTTCGAAAACAATTATTTACTTAATAATTTTAACATAGAAAATTTGGCTTTTAATATATTTTAATTTAGTTTTTACTAAAATGGATGATGTGGCAACTACATCAATGCCTCTCTTTTTGAATAACAATGAAAAACCACTTTAGTTTTTTCTGCTAGCCATATTGGAGGGAGAAAGACTTGATTGCACAATTTTGACAAGTTTTAGGACTTAATTACACTGAAAGTTTTAATACTCGATTACATTTTTGCGATTCATTTGATGATTTTTTATGCACTTATCTTTATTTTTATTAGCTCCTGTATGCAGTTTTGGTAGAGCATGTGTGGAGTCATGTAGATTCGCTGTTAATGTAACCATTCCTTCTCCAAGCTGCACATGATTCATTGCAGTCTAAGCATTCGAGCATCACAACACCTCATATCACATCCAATATGCACATGTTTGATGGGGGACACCACAGCAAATTTGCGCCTACATTCGAGCATCTGTGATTACGATTGAAACATTCAATTTCCATGAAGTGACTTGAATCAACTGCGGTCTCTGCCTTCTTCTCCATCATTTTCATCTCATAAAATCTCCACCAAACATAAAAAGATGTTTTGGTCAAAGTCTTCAAATGTGTCTGTTTCTCCTTGGAAAATTTCTGGGTCATGGTAAGCTTAAGGGCCACGCCCAAGCAGACTTGTCTTGTTCTAAGTTTGATAAGTTTGCGCTGCTGGCCATTGAAATTCCGACATAAGCTTGCTCCAATCACCTATAATTATAATATTCCACTCGTCAATAAATCTCCGCGCACGGTACTTGTCTAATATGAATAATATATTATAAGTTTCCTTGGCAGTATCATATGATGGTGGTACAACCAATGGATGGCAATTTACAGACAATGTTTGCAGTTTTACAAATATTAAATGCAAGAGTAAAATATCACGTTTCTTAGGAATTTATCACTCAAAATAATAACTCAGCAATAAATTTAATAGCTGACCGGTGAAATTAATAACTTATCGACATAGATCTGCTTATAAGATAATAAGTTACCAGCGGACTAAGGAACTTCCCAACCAACTTCTAGTAAAATATAATTTACCACTCAAAATGAAAAACTTAGTAGTGAAATTAGTAACTCTAAGATCATGGACTATTCTTGCCATTTTCCCTAAATTGAAAAATGCTTCTACCGGTGGATATTAGATTTGAGAGTGGTATCGTTCTCTCATTGGTAAATTATAAACAGTTCAACTAGATTAAAAAAATTGCCTCTCAGCTATCTACAAGATCGTTTTAAATACATGTTTCCACTTGCAAAATGGAATAGTTCAAAGATTTGCATCAATAGTAGCATGAAAATCCACAAGAGGAAACGCCATTTCCAGTGAAAGTAAGCAACAATTTTACAGATCATGTAGATACAATTGCCAAGCAATTTCCAAATTGCATTAGTTTTAGATATTCCTAGGGAAACGCAAATAGAAGTATGTAACCTTCACCTAAAGAGATAACTAAAGGGGAAGGCCAAATACGAGCCCGTTAACATATTCAGTTATATCCGCCTTCATTAAAATCTTAAGCCAATTAACGATAAGGCAACTAGAATTTATTAACTGCTCCGTAATATACCACATCCATGACGTGATACTTCTTTCATCTAAGTTCTAACACCCTAACACATGCACCTCAACATGTATAATAGATAGCTGAATTCTATCGAAATGTCTGCCAAAAAGCAAAAAAAATTCTGTGATTATACTTTTCCTTTGTATGTTCAGTAAATTCCAAATTTTATTGATAAAATCACCTAACTGGGGACTTCTTAGTCAACTGGTGTGGTAATGCACTAACAATGGTACCAATTTACTATCAATAAATGCAATGATAAGTCATTAACTCTTTTTAGAAATTTATTACTCAACAAAAATTTAGTGATGAAATTTATAACTTTCATATAAATTAATAACTTACCATATATGTCCGCTTATAAGGTAGTAATACCTTGGTATTTCGAGTGGAACGCAAAGTTGTCCAATTATTTAGAAATTGACCTCGCCATCTCCTGCATTTCTAGAATTCCCTGCGGAAGGAAGACGACAATGGAGCGAGAGAAACGGACGGTGCGGGGAGCGTGTGCTGACGTGTCAGTTGTGGGGGTGGTGTTAGGTGTGCTGTGTACGTTTGGCGGGTCGCGGGGGGGGGGGGGGGGGTGGAGGGGGGGGTGATTTTTTTTTTTTCTGGTCGGTGGGGGGATTGATTTTTTTTTTTTTTGACGAGAAACAAAGCTGTTATTAGATACTAGGTAACGATAATACAGCCTGAGCATCAGTACAAAGAAGATCCAAAAGAGCTGAGGGGGGACTAGACACCCAATTATTAGGAAGAAAATCAAAACATCGAGCTTTAGCAACCCAGTCAGCAATCCTATTTGAATTCCTATTGCAGTGGGCTAAAGATAGACCCAAAATAGACTCCAATTTGTGCTTTGCCCGGTCCACAAGGGGTTGCACTGACCAATTACAAGAAGAGGACGACAATAGACTATCCACTAGCAACCGACAATCAGATAGAATAAGAAATTCTTTTTCCGGGGAATTAGGGATAAGGGTTGAAGGGGGGGGGGGGGGGGGGGGGGATTGATTAGGAGTGTCGTTTTTTTCTTGTGAAGTCCATTAGCGATCTGGTTAAAGTCAAATTAGACGGTTCACAATCAGATCCGCTGACTGCATGCATGCTTGATGGGGGACACCACAGCAAAATTTCCACGTACGTACGCGCATTGAAATGTTCAATTTCCACGAAGTGATCTGTGATCGCTTTGATTTCCACAGGAATCGAATTCCATGTATTTTGGTTAAAAAAAAAAAACATTTTCCACTCCCAAAATCTCCTCCTCTAAACCTTAAAGATGTTTCGGTCAAAGTCTTCTAAATTTGTCTGTTTCTCCTTGCGAAATTTCAGGGTCACGACCGAAGATTAATGGATCCGCCCAAGCAGACCTGCCTTTTTCTAAATTTGCACGTACGGAGAAATAAAGAAACACACCAACTCCAATCATGTTTCCGCGCACGGCACTTCTCTAATATGATTAAAATTTATAAATCGTGTTGGTAATATCACGCAACTTGTCGGTCCAAGTTTACAAAGTTAGCGATTCACCAACATTAAATGCAGGAGTAAATTATCACCTTTCTTAGGAAATTATGGCTCAAAGTAAAAAACTTAGCAGTGAAATTATTAACTTAAGAGTGAATCTGATAAATGATCAATATGGGTCTTGCTATAAGTTGGTAAGTTACTAAGAAAGTAAGGAATTTGCCATTGGAAATATAACCTTGGTTATCAACATACTGTGGGAATAAGTAACTCACCAACGTAGCCCCGTTTTTAGCATAATAAGTTGCCAATAATTTGAGAGATTTACTAACACCAAATTCAATCTTAAGTTGTAAACATCCCCCATTAAAGTTAGTAAGTACCAGTGAAATTAGCAATATGTCTGTTCTCTCTTAAGGTAGTATCACGTGAAGTATGAAATTTGCCAAAGGTCTTACTTAACTTATTTAGGAGGTTGTCTTTGGAGATTACCAGTACAGTTAAGGACTGCGAAAGTAGTAATTTACCAACATAAGTTTACTTTTAGCTTAACAAGTTACGACCAGTGAAATAAAAAATTATCAACTTCTTTAGAAATTGACCACGTATTTGATGGACCCACTTGAAAAATTTTAAAGCACTTAAGAGTTCACTGCTTGAGGTGGGGGGTGATAACATCATGATTTCACTAGAAATTTACTAATTGCTTGACAGGCTCACCCGTAAAATTTTAAAGCACTTGGTGATCTACCACTATACACTAGATTCTAACAAGATAAAATCTTTATTTGGTATGTTAAAGCACTGGGTAATCTAGATAAACTTACTGTTTGAGGATGATAATATCATTTTTTTCGTTGGTTTGTTACTAATTGACTGAAGGGGCCCAATTGTAAAACTCTAGAAAACTATTTTGTATTGTGCTGACAAGTGACAATTTACCGGTTGATTGACGGTTTCCCCTAAAAAATCTAAAACGCTCGGTAATCTACCGCTAGATGTCAAGGTGGTGGATTTATAATCTTGTTGACAAGGGACGAGAGAGATACTGGAATTCTATAAAGAGCGCTGGTTTACATCCTTGAGGCTGCAGTAGCTCGACTCGAGCAGCGCCTCAAAGTTTCATCTCGTATGGCTTCAGTGATGCTCCGAATCCTTCTGCTGCTCGTCACACTTCCGCTTTCCGCCAGGGCTCAGACCAACGGCAACCTCACCTTGGGCTCATCGTTAACGGCGGATGACCGAAACTCTTGCTGGCTGTCGCCGTCCGGCGAGTTCGCCTTCGGGTTCCGGAAAATGGGACAAGGGGCTCATTTGCTGGCAATATGGTTCGAGAAGATAGAGGAGAAGACCATTGTCTGGTCGGCGAATGGCGATAATCTAGCGCCAGAAGGTTCGAAGATCCAGTTGACTGCCGACGGCCGACTGGTGCTCGCCGACCCAATTGGAAGAGAGTTGTGGTCTCCTCGCTCGATTAGCGCTCGTGTAATGTATGCGGCCATGCTCGACATGGGGAACTTTGTCCTAGTTGGCCAGAACTACGTCAACTTGTGGGAGACGTTCAGCCAACTGACCGACACGATGCTGCCTACGCAACAGTTAGATAATGGGACTAAAGTTAACGCTCGCTACTCTGAAATGAATTACTCCGCCGGGAGATTCCACTTCAAGCTAAGAAATGATGGAAATCTCGCATTCTATGCCACTCCTAACCCACGGGATGCCTCAGATACTTACTGGGTCAGCAACACCAATGGTAGCGGCTTCCGATTGATATTCAATCAAAGTGGTCAGGTCTCCCTCACGGCCAGGAATGGAACAGTGCTCAAACTCGTCACCTCAATCACAAACCTGACCAGCGGATTTTACCAAAGAGCGATCCTTGAATACGATGGGGTCTTCAGGCACTATGTCCACCCCAAGCTGGCAAATTCGAGTTCTGGCTCGGCAAAGGGCTGGTCGATGGTCTCTTCCCCGGTCCCTCCAAATATATGCCAGAGCATCAATCAAACTATCGGTTCCGGAGTTTGTGGCTTCAACAGTTACTGTGCTCTTGGAGGCGATCAGAGGCCCCGATGCCACTGCCCACCCGGATATACCTTGTTAGATTCAACAAACGAGATGAACGGATGCAGACAGGACTTCGTCCCGCAGAGTTGTGATGGAAGTAGGCTTGAAACAGACCAGTTCACTTTCCATGAAGACTGGCCAAGTTGTGATTATGAGGCTATTGCAGCACAAACCGAGGACAGCTGCAAAGAGGGTTGCTTGGCTGATTGTTTTTGCGCAGTTGTTATTTTCAATGTCGAAACTTGCTGGAAAAAGAAGCTCCCTCTTTCCAATGGAAGAATGAATCATAGTGAGCTTGGAAAAGCTCTGATTAAGGTCAAGACTTCAAAATCTACGGGAAATAGAAACAAGAATTCGACTCTGATTATAATCGGATCGGTGCTGTTGAGTAGCTCTGTGTTTGTGAACTTGCTTCTACTCCTCATTACCTATTTAATTTATAGAAGCTTCCGATCTAGGGATTCTAAGTTGTCACGACCAGTCCAAATCAACCAAGCCACAGGCATGCGGACTTTCACTTATCAGGAGCTTCAAGAAGCAACAGATCAATTCAAAGAAGAACTAGGTAGGGGTGCTTTTGGAACAGTGTACAAAGGTGTTCTCAGATCTAAGTATACAAACTTT